>CM075781.1:4507162-4804662 GCA_037974665.1 Ehretia macrophylla
ATTTCTGTTACCGAATCCCAACGCACCTGGGGCGTGGCAACTTCGCTTTACGTAGAGGCTGAGCCTGCAAACCGAGGTCGTGGGGCTTGGGACCAGGTGTCCGTCGCTCCGGAGCCCATAACTTTTGATCCGCAAGGAGTTACGCGGCCCACAGCATACCGTTGGAAAGCTCTCCGAGAGCTCTACGACGTGGCAGCTAAGCCCGCTACGCTGGGCCTTTTTTCAGAGCCCAAAATACAACGTTTTCATCAGTTTTCGGACACTTTCTAATTTTGTGCTGTTTTTCGGTCCTGGATCGTACGTCGTGAGCCGCGGGAAGGCCGACAGCCTGATCCATCACATTTCTGTTACCGAATCCCAATGCACCTTGGGCGTGGCAACTTCGCTTCACGTAGAGGCTGGGCCTGCAAACCGAGGTCGTTGGGGTTTGGACCAGGTCTCCGTCGCTCCGGAGTCCATAACTTTTGATCCGCAAGGAGTTACGCGGCCCACAGCATACCGTTGGAAAGCTCTCCGAGAGCTCTACGACGGGGAAGCTAAGTCCGCTTTGCTGGGCCTTTTTCCGGAGCCCAAAATCCAACGTTTTCATAAGTTTCTGTTCACTTTTCTGCTTTTGTGCTGTTTTTTCGTCCCGGATCGTACGTCGTGAGCCGCGGGATGACCGACAGCCTGATCCATCACATTTCTCTAACCGAATCCCAAAGCACCTGGGGCGTGGCAACTTCGCTTAACGTAGAGGCTGGGCCCGCAAACCGAGGTCGTGGGGCTTGGGACCAGGTCTCCGTCGCTCCGGAGCCCATAACTTTTGATCCGCAACGAGTTACGTGGCACACAGCATACCGTTGGAAAGCTCTCCGAGAGCTCTACGACTGGGCAGCCAAGCCTGCTTTGCTAGGCCTTTTTTCGGAGCCCAAAATCCAACGTTTTCATCAGTTTCTGTACACTTTTATGCTTTTGTGCTATTTTTTCGTCTCGGATCGTATGTCGTGAGCCGCAGGAATGCCGACAGCCTGATCCATCACATTTCTGTTACCAAATCCCAGCGTACCTGGGGCGTGGCAACTTCGCTTCACGTAGACGCTGAGCCCGCAAACCGAGGTCGTGGGGCTTGGGACCAGGTCTCCGTCTCTCCGGAGCCCATAACTTTTGATCCGCAAGGAGTTACGCGGCCCACAGCATACCGTTGGAATGCTCTCTGAGAGCTCTACGACGGGGCTGCAAAGCCCGCTTCGCTGGGCCTTTTTCCGGAGCCCAAAATCCAACGTTTTCATCAGTTTCCGGACACTTTTCTGCTTTTGTGCTGTTTTTCAGTCCTGGATCGTACGTCGTGAGCCGCCGGAAGGCCGACTGCCTGATCCATCACATTTCTGTTACCGAATCCCAACACACCAGGGGCGTGGCAACTTCGCTTCACGTAGAGGCTGGGCCCGCAAACTGAGTCCGTGGGGCTTGGGCCCAGGTCTCCGTCGCTCCGGAGCCCATAACTTTTGATCCGCAAGGAGTTACGTGGCCCACAGCATACCGTTAGAAAGCTCTCCGAGATCTCTACAACGGGGCAGCCAAGCCCGCTTCGTTGGGCCTTTTTCTGGAGCCCAAAATCCAACGTTTTCATCAGTTTCTGAACATTTTTCTACTTTTGTGCTGTTTTTCCGTCCCGGATCGTACGTCGTGAGCCGCGGGAAGGCCGACAGCCTGATCCATCACATTTCTGTTACCGAATCCCAACGCACCTGGGGTGTGGCAACTTCGCTTCACGTAGAGATTGGGCCCGCAAACCGAGGTCGTAGGGCTTGGGACCAGGTCTCCGTCTCTCCGGAGCCCATAACTTTTGATCCGCAAGGAGTTACGCGGCCCACAGCATACCGTTGGAATGCTTTCTGAGAGCTCTACGACGGGGCTGCAAAGCCCGCTTTGCTGGACCTTTTTCCGGAGCCCAAAATCCAACGTTTTCATCAGTTTCTGGTCACTTTTCTACTTTTGTGCTGTTTTTCCGTCCTGGATCGTACGTCGTGAGCTGCGGGAAGGCCGACAGCCTGATCCATCACATTTCTATTACCGAATCCCAACGCACCTGGGGCGTGGCAACTTCGCTTCACGTAGAGGTTGGGCCCGCAAACCGAGGTCGTGGGGGTTTGGACCAGGTCTCCGTCGCTCCGGAGCCCATAACTTTTGATCCGCAAGGAGTTACGTGGCCCACAGCATACCGTTAGAAAGCTCTCCGAGAGCTCTACGACGGAGCAGCCAAGACCGCTTCACTGGGCCTTTTTCCGGAGCCCAAAATCCAACGTTTTCATCAGTTTTCGGACACTTTTCTGCTTTTGTGCTGTTTTTCAGTCCTGGATCGTACGTCGTAGCCGCGGGAAGGCCGACAGCCTGATCCATCACATTTCTGTTACCGAATCCCAACACACCTGGGGTGTGGCAACTTCGCTTCACGTAGAGGCTGGGCCTGCAAACCGAGGTCGTGGGGCTTGGGACCAGGTCTCCGTCGCTCCGGAGACCATAACTTTTGATCCGCAAGGAGTTACGTGGCCTCCAGCATACCGTTGGAAAGCTCTCCGAGAGCTCTATGACGAGACAGCCAAGCCCGCTTTGCTGGGCCTTTTTTCGGAGCCCAAAATCCAACGTTTTCATCATTTTCTGGACACTTTTATGCTTTTGTGCTATTTTTCCGTCTCGGATCGTACGTCGTGAGCCGCGGGAAGGCCGACAGCCTGATCCATCACATTTCTGTTACCAAATCCCAACGCACCTGGGGCGTGGCAACTTCGCTTCACGTAGAGGCTGGGCCCGCAAACTGAGGTCGTAGGGCTTGGGACCAGGTAGCCGTCGCTCTGGAGCCCATAACTTTTGATCCGCAAGGAGTTACGTAGCCCACAGCATACCGTTGGAATGCTCTCTGAGAGCTCTACGACAGGGCAGCAAAGCCTGATTTGCTAGGCCTTTTTTCGGAGCCCAAAATCCAACGTTTTCATCAGTTTCTGTACACTTTTATGCTTTTGTGCTATTTTTTCGTCTCGGATCGTATGTCGTGAGCCGCGGGATGACCGACAGCCTGATCCATCACATTTCTGTTACCAAATCCCAGCGCACCTGGGGCGTGGCAACTTCGCTTCACGTAGACGCTGAGCCCGCAAACCGAGGTCGTGGGGCTTGGGACCAGGTCTCCGTCTCTCCGGAGCCCATAACTTTTGATCCGCAAGGAGTTACGCGGCCCACAGCATACCGTTGGAATGCTCTCTGAGAGCTCTACGACGGGGCTGCAAAGCCCGCTTCGCTGGGCCTTTTTCCGGAGCCCAAAATCCAACGTTTTCATCAGTTTCCGGATACTTTTCTGCTTTTGTGCTATTTTTCAGTCCTGGATCGTACGTCGTGAGCCGCCGGAAAGCCGACAGACTGATCCATCACATTTCTGTTACCGAATCCCAACGCCTCTGGGGCGTGGCAACTTCGCTTCACGTAGAGGCTGGGCCTGCAAACCGAGGTCGTGGCGCGTGGGACCAGGTCTCCGTCGCTCCGGAGCCCATAACTTTTGATCCGCAAGGAGTTACGTGGCCCATAGCATACCGTTAGAAAGCTCTCTTAGAGCTCCACGACGGGGCAGCCAAGGCCGCTTTGCTTGGCCTTATTCCGGAGCCTAAAATCCAACGTTTTCATCAGTTTCTGGACACTTTTCTGCTTTTGTGTTGTTTTTCCGTCCCGGATCGTACGTCGTGAGCTGCGGGAAGGCCGACAGCCTGATCCATCACATTTCTGTTATCGAATCCCAACGCACCTGAGGCGTGGCAACTTCGCTTCACGTAGAGGCTGGGCCCGCAAACCGAGGTCGCGGGGCTTGGGGCCAGGTCTCCGCCGTTCCGGAGCCCATAACTTTTGATTCGCAAGGAGTTACGCGGCCCACAGCATACCGTTGGAAAGCACTCCAAGAGCTCTACGATGGGGCAACGAAGCCCGCTTTGCTGGGCCCTTGTCCAGAGCCCAAAATTGAACATTTTCATCAGTTTCCGGACACTTTTCTTCTTTTGCGTTGTTTTTTCGTCCCGGATCGCGCGTCGTGGGCCGCGGGAAGGCCGACAGCCTGATCCATCACATTTCTGTTACCTAATCCCAACGCACCTGGGGCATGGCAACTTCGCTTCACGTTGAGGCTGGGCCCGCAAACCGAGGACGTGGGGCTTGGGACCAGGTCTCCGTCGCTCCGGAGCCCATAACTTTTGATCCGCAAGGAGTTTCGCGGCCCACAGCATACCGTTGGAAAGCTCTCCGAGAGCTCTACGACGGGGTAGCCAAGCCCGCTTTGCTGGCCCTTTTTTCGGAGCCCAAAATCCAACGTTTTCATCAGTTTCTGGACACTTTTCTGCTTTTGTGCTGTTTTTCCGTCCCGGATCATACGTCGTGAGCCGCGGGAAGGTTGACAGCCTGATCCATCACATTTCTGTTACCGAATCCCAACGCACCTGGGGCATGGCAACTTCGCTTCACGTAGAGGCTGGGCCCGCAAACCGAGGACGTGGGGCTTGGGACCAGGTCTCCGTCGCTCCGGAGCCCATAACTTTTGATCCGCAAGGAGTTACGTGGCACACAGCATACCGTTGGAAAGCTCTCCGAGAGCTCTACGACTGGGCAGCCAAGCCTGCTTTGCTAGGCCTTTTTTCGGAGCCCAAAATCCAACGTTTTCATCAGTTTCTGTACACTTTTATGCTTTTGTGCTATTTTTTCGTCTCGGATCGTATGTCGTGAGCCGCGGGAATGCCGACAGCCTGATCCATCACATTTCTGTTACCAAATCCCAGCGTACCTGGGGCGTGGCAACTTCGCTTCACGTAGACGCTGAGCCCGCAAACCGAGGTCGTGGGGCTTGGGACCAGGTCTCCGTCTCTCCGGAGCCCATAACTTTTGATCCGCAAGGAGTTACGTGGCCCACAGCATACCGTTAGAAAGCTCTCCGAGAGCTCTACAACGGGGCTGCAAAGCCCGCTTCGCTGGGCCTTTTTCCGGAGCCCAAAATCCAACGCTTTCATCAGTTTCCGGATACTTTTCTGCTTTTGTGCTGTTTTTCAGTCCTGGATCGTACGACGTGAGCCGCCGGAAAGCCGACAGCCTGATCCATCACATTTCTGTTACCGAATCCCAACGCACCTGGGGCGTGGCAACTTCGCTTCACGTAGAGGCTGGGCCCGCAAACCGAGGTCGTGGGGCTTGGGACCAGGTCTCCGTCGCTCCGGAGCCCATAGCTTTTGATCCGCAAGGAGTTACGTGGCCCACAGCATACCGTTAGAAAGCTCTCTTAGAGCTCTACGACGGGGCAGTCAAGGCCGCTTCGCTTGGCCTTTTTCCGGAGCCCAAAATCCAACGTTTTCATCAGTTTCTGGACACTTTTCTACTTTTGTGCTGTTTTTCCGCCCCGGATCGTAAGTCGTGAGCCGCGGGAAGGCCGACAGCCTGATCCATCACATTTCTGTTACCGAATCCCAACGCACCTGGGGTGTGGCAACTTCGCTTCACGTAGAGGCTGGGCCCGCAAACCGAGATCGTAGGGCTTGGGACCAGGTCTCCGTCTCTCCGGAGCCCATAACTTTTGATCCGCAAGGAGTTACGCGGCCCACAGCATACCGTTGGAATGCTTTCTGAGAGCTCTACGACGGGGCTGTAAAGCCCGCTTTGCTGGACCTTTTTCCGGAGCCCAAAATCCAACGTTTTCATCAGTTTCTGGACACTTTTCTGCTTTTGTGCTGTTTTTCCGTCCTGGATCGTACGTCGTGAGCTGCGGGAAGGCCGACAGCCTGATCCATCACATTTCTGTTACCGAATTCCAACGAACCTGGGGCGTGGCAACTTCGCTTCACGTAGAGGCTGGGCCCACAAACCGAGGTTGTGGAGGTTTGGACCAGGTCTCCGTCGTTCCGGAGCCCATAACTTTTGATCCGCAAGGAGTTACGTGGCCCACAGCATACCGTTAGAAAGCTCTCCGAGAGCTCTACGACGGAGCAGCCAAGACCGCTTCACTGGGCCTTTTTCCGGAGCCCAAAATCCAACGTTTTCATCAGTTTTCGGACACTTTTCTGCTTTTGTGCTGTTTTTCAGTCCTGGATCGTACGTCGTAGCCGCGGGAAGGCCGACAGCCTGATCCATCACATTTCTGTTACCGAATCCCAACACACCTGGGGTGTGGCAACTTCGCTTCACGTAGAGGCTGGGCCTGCAAACCGAGGTCGTGGGGCTTGGGACCAGGTCTCCGTCGCTCCGGAGACCATAACTTTTGATCCGCAAGGAGTTACGTGGCCTCCAGCATACCGTTGGAAAGCTCTCCGAGAGCTCTATGACGAGACAACCAAGCCCGCTTTGCTGGGCCTTTTTTCAGAGCCCACAATCCAACGTTTTCATCATTTTCTGGACACTTTTATGCTTTTGTGCTATTTTTCCGTCTCGGATCGTACGTCGTGAGCCGCGGGAAGGCCGACAGCCTGATCCATCACATTTCTGTTACCAAATCACAACGCACCTAGGGCGTGTCAACTTCGCTTCACGTAGAGGCTGGGCCCGCAAACCGAGGTCGTGGGGCTTGGGACCAGGTAGCCGTCGCTCTGGAGCCCATAACTTTTGATCCGCAGGGAGGTACGTGGCACACAGCATACCGTTGGGAAGCTCTCCGAGAGCTCTACGACTGGGCAGCCAAGCCTGCTTTGCTAGGCCTTTTTTCGGAGCCCAAAATCCAACGTTTTCATCAGTTTCTGTACACTTTTAATCTTTTGTGCTATTTTTTCGTCTCGGATCGTAAGTCGTGAGCCGCGGGAAGGCCGACAGCCTGATCCATCACATTTCTGTTACCGAATACCAACGCACCTGGGGCGTGGCAACTTCGCTTCACGTAGAGGCTGGGCCCGCAAACCGAGGTCGTGGGTCTTGGGACCAGGTCTCCGTCGCTGCGGAGCCCATAACTTTTGATCCGCAAGGAGTTACGCGGCCCACAGCATACCGTTGGAATGCTCTCTGAGAGCTCTACGACGGGGCTGCAAAGCCCGCTTCGCTGGGCCTTTTTCCGGAGCCCAAAATCCAACGTTTTCATCAGTTTCCGGATACTTTTCTGCTTTTGTGCTATTTTTCAGTCCTGGATCGTACGTCGTGAGCCGCCGGAAAGCCGACAGACTGATCCATCACATTTCTGTTACCGAATCCCAACGCCTCTGGGGCGTGGCAACTTCGCTTCACGTAGAGGCTGGGCCTGCAAACCGAGGTCGTGGGGCTTGGGACCAGGTCTCCGTCGCTCCGGAGCCCATAGCTTTTGATCCGCAAGGAGTTACGTGGCCCACAGCATACCGTTAGAAAGCTCTCTTAGAGCTCTACGACGGGGCAGTCAAGGCCGCTTCGCTTGGCCTTTTTCCGGAGCCCAAAATCTAACGTTTTCATACGTTTCTGGACACTTTTCTGTTTTTGTGCTGTTTTTCCGTCCCGAATCGTACGTCGTGAGCCGCGGGAAGGCCGACAGCCTGATCCATCACATTTCTGTTACCGAATCCCAACGCACCTGGGGCGTGGCAACTTCGCTTCACGTAGAGGCTGGGACCGCAAACCGAGGTCGTGGGGCATTGGACCAGGTCTCCGTCGCTCCGGAGCCCATAACTTTTGATCCGCAAGGAGTTACGCGGCCCACAGCATACCGTTGGAAAGCTCTCTGAGAGCTCTACGACGGGGCAGCAAAGCACGCTTTGCTGGGCCTTTTTCCATAGCCCAAAATCCAACATTTTCATCAGTTTTCGGACACTTTTCTGCTTTTGTGCTATTTTTCAGTCCTGGATCGTACGTCGTGAGCCGCCGGAAGGCCGACAGCCTGATCCATCACATATCTGTTACCGAATCCCAATGCACCTTGGGCGTGGCAACTTCGCTTCACGTAGAGGCTGGGCCCGCAAACCGAGGTCGTGGGGCTTGGGACCAGGTCTCCGTCGCTCCGGAGCCCATAACTTTTGATCCGCAACGAGTTTCGCGGCCCACAGCATACCGTTGGAAAGCTCTCCGAGAGCCCTACGACGGGGTAGCCAAGCCCGTTTAGCTGGCCCTTTTTTCAGAGCCCAAAATCCAACGTTTTCATCAGTTTCTGGACACTTTTCTGCTTTTGTGCTGTTTTTCCGTCCCGGATCATACGTCGTGAGCCGCGGGAAGGCCGACAGCCTGATCCATCACATTTCTGTTACCGAATCCAAACGCACCTGGGGCATGGCAACTTCGCTTCACGTAGAGGCTGGGCCCGCAAACCGAGGACGTGGGGCTTGGGACCAGGTCTCCGTCGCTCCGGAGCCCATAACTTTTGATTCGCAAGGAGTTTCGCGGCCCACAGCATACCGTTGGAAAGCTCTCCGAGAGCTCTACGACGGCGCAGCCAAGCCCGCTTGGCCTGGCCTTTTTCCGGAGCACAAAATCCAACGTTTTCATCAGTTTTCGGACACTTTTCTGCTTTTGGGCTATTTTTTCGTCCCGGATCGTACGTCGTGAGCCACGGGAAGGCCGACAGCCTGATCCATCACATTTTTGTTACCGAATCCCAACGCACCTGGGGCGTGGCAACTTCGCTTCACGTAGAGGCTGGGCCCGCAAACCGAGGTCGTGGGACTTGGGACCAGGTATCTGTCGCTCCGGAGCCATAACTTTTGATCTGCAAGGAGTTACGCGGCCCACAGCATACCGTTGGAAAGCTCTCCGAGAGCTCTACGATGGGGCAACTAAGCCTGCTTTGCTGGGCCTTTTTCCGGAGCTCAAAATCCAACGTTTTCATCAGTTTCTGGACACTTTTCTATTTTTGTGCTGTTTTTCAGTCCTGGATCGTACGTCGTGAGCCGCGGGAAGGCCGACAGCCTGATCCATCACATTTCTGTTACCGAATCCCAATGCACCTTGGGCGTGGCAACTTCGCTTCACGTAGAGGCTAGGCTCGCAAACCGAGGTCGTGGGGCTTGGGACCAGGTCTCCGTCGCTCCGGAGCCCATAACTTTTGATCCGCAAGGAGTTACGCGGCCCACAGCATACCGTTGGAATGCTCACCGAGAGCTCTACGACGGGGCAACAAAGCCCGCTTTGCTGGGCTTTTTTTCGGAGCCCATAATCCAACGTTTTCATCAGTTTTCGGACACTTTTATGCTTTTGTGCTGTTTTTCAGTCCTGGATCGTACGTCGTGAGCCGCCGGAAGGCCGACTGCCTGATCCATCACATTTCTGTTACCGAATCCCAACGCACCAGGGGCGTGGCAACTTCGCTTCACGTAGAGGCTGGACCCGCAAACCGAGGTCGTGGGGCTTGGGACCAGGTCTCCATCGTTCCGGAGCCCATAACTTTTGATCCGTAAGGAGTTACGCGGCCTACAGCATACCGTTGGAAAGCTCTCCGAGAGCTTTACAACGGGGCAGCCAAGACAGTTTGGCCTGGCCTTTTTTCGGAGCCCAAAATCCAACGTTTTCATCAGTTTCCGCATACTTTTCTGCTTTTGTGCTGTTTTTCCGTCCCGGATCGTACGTCATGAGCCACGGGAAGGCCGACAGCCTGATCCATCACATTTCTGTTACCGAATACCAACGCACCTGGGGCGTGGCAACTTCGCTTCACGTAGAGGCTGGGCCCGCAAACCGAGGTCGTGGGGCTTGGGACCAGGTCTCCGTCGCTCCGGAGCCATAACTTTTGATCCGCAAGGAGTTACGCGGCCCACAGCATACCGTTGGAAAGCTCTCCGAGAGCTCTACGACGGGGCAGCCAAGCCCAATTCACTGGGCCTTTTTCCGGAGCTTAAAATCCAATGTTTTCATCAGTTTCCAGACACATTTCTGTTTTTGTGTTGTTTTTCAGTCCTGGATCGTACGTCGTGAGCCGCGGGAAGGCCGATAGCCTGATCCATCACATTTCTGTTACCGAATCCCAATGCACCTGGGGCGTGGCAACTTCGCTTCACGTAAAGGCTGGGCCCGCAAACCGAGGTCGTGGGGCTTAGGACCAGGTCTCCGTCGCTCCGGAGCCCATAACTTTTGATCCGCAAGGAGTTACGTGGCCCACAGCATACCGTTGGAAAGCTCTCCGAGAGCTCAACGACTGGGCAGCCAAGCCCGCTTTGCTGGGCCTTTTTTCGGATCCCAAAATCCAACGTTTTCATCAAGTTTCTGGACACTTTTCTGCTTTTGTTCTATTTTTCCGTCTCGGATCGTACGTCGTGAGCCGCGGGAAGGCCGACAGCCTGATCCATCACATTTCTGTCACCGAATCCCAATGCACCTTGGGCGTGGCAACTTCGCTTCACGTAGAGGCTGGGCCTGCAAACCGAGGTCGTGGGGCTTGGGACCAGGTCACCGTCGCTCCGGAGCCCATAACTTTTGATCCGCAAGGAGTTACGCGGCCCACAGCATACCGTTGGAAAGCTCTCCGAGAGCTCAACGATAGGGCAGCTAAGCTCACTTCGCTGGACCTTTTTCCGGAGCCCAAAATCCAACGTTTTCATCAGTTTCCGGACACTTTTCTGCTTTTGCGCTATTTTTCAGTCCTGGATCGTACGTCGTGAGCCGCTGGAAGGCCGACAGCCCGATCCATCACATTTCTGTTACCGAATACCAACGCACCTGGGGCGTGGCAACTTCGCTTCACGTAGAGGCTGGGCCCGCAAACCGAGGTCGTGGGGCTTGGGACCAGGTCTCCGTCGCTCCGGAGCCATAACTTTTGATCCGCAAGGAGTTACGCGGCCCACAGCATACCGTTGGAAAGCTCTCCGAGAGCTCTACGACGGGGCTGCCAAGCCCAATTCACTGGGCCTTTTTCCGGAGCTCAAAATCCAACATTTTCATCAGTTTCCAGACACTTTTCTATTTTTGTGCTGTTTTTCAGTCCTGGATCGTACGTCGTGAGCCGCGGGAAGGCCGACAGCCTGATCCATCACATTTCTGTTACCGAATCCCAACGCACCTGGGGCGTGGCAACTTCGCTTCACGTAGAGGCTGGGCCTGCAAACCGAGGTCGTTGGGGTTTGGACCAGGTCTCCGTCGCTCCGGAGTCCATAACTTTTGATCCGCAAGGAGTTACGCGGCCCACAGCATACCGTTGGAAAGCTCTCCGAGAGCTCTACGACGGGGAAGCTAAGTCCGCTTTGCTGGGCCTTTTTCCGGAGCCCAAAATCCAACGTTTTCATAAGTTTCTGTTCACTTTTCTGCTTTTGTGCTGGTTTTTCGTCCCGGATCGTACGGCGTGAGCCGCGGGAAGACCGACAGCCTGATCCATCTCATTTCTCTATACGAATCCCAACGCACCTGGGGCGTGGCAACTTCGCTTAACGTAGAGGCTGGGCCCGCAAACCGAGGTCGTGGGGCTTGGGACCAGGTCTCCGTCGCTCCGGAGCCCATAACTTTTGATCCGCAAGGAGTTACGTGGCACACAGCATACCGTTGGAAAGCTCTCCGAGAGCTCTACGACTGGGCAGCCAAGCCTGCTTTGCTAGGCCTTTTTTCGGAGCCCAAAATCCAACGTTTTCATCAGTTTCTGTACACTTTTATGCTTTTGTGCTATTTTTTCGTCTCGGATCGTATGTCGTGAGCCGCGGGATGACCGACAGCCTGATCCATCACATTTCTGTTACCAAATCCCAGCGCACCTGGGGCGTGGCAACTTCGCTTCACGTAGACGCTGAGCCCGCAAACCGAGGTCGTGGGGCTTGGGACCAGGTCTCCGTCTCTCCGGAGCCCATAACTTTTGATCCGCAAGGAGTTACGCGGCCCACAGCATACCGTTGGAATGCTCTCTGAGAGCTCTACGACGGGGCTGCAAAGTCCGCTACGCTGGGCCTTTTTCCGGAGCCCAAAATCCAACGTTTTCATCAGTTTCCGGATACTTTTCTGCTTTTGTGCTGTTTTTCAGTCCTGGATCGTACGTCGTGAGCCGCCGGAAAGCCGACAGACTGATCCATCACATTTCTGTTACCGAATCCCAACGCATCTGGGGCGTGGCAACTTCGCTTCACGTAGAGGCTGGGCCTGCAAACCGAGGTCGTGGGGCTTGGGACCAGGTCTCCGTCGCTCCGGAGCCCATAGCTTTTGATCCGCAAGGAGTTACGTGGCCCACAGCATACCGTTAGAAAGCTCTCTTAGAGCTCTACGACGGGGCAGTCAAGGCCGCTTCGCTTGGCCTTTTTCCGGAGCCCAAAATCCAACGTTTTCATCAGTTTCTGGACACTTTTCTACTTTTGTGCTGTTTTTCCGCCCCGGATCGTAAGTCGTGAGCCGCGGGAAGGCCGACAGCCTGATCCATCACATTTCTGTTACCGAATCCCAACGCACCTGGGGCGTGGCAACTTCGCTTCACGTAGAGGTTGGGCCCGCAAACCGAGGTCGTGGGGGTTTGGACCAGGTCTCCGTCGCTCCGGAGCCCATAACTTTTGATCCGCAAGGAGTTACGTGGCCCACAGCATACCGTTAGAAAGCTCTCCGAGAGCTCTACGACGGAGCAGCCAAGACCGCTTCACTGGGCCTTTTTCCGGAGCCCAAAATCCAACGTTTTCATCAGTTTTCGGACACTTTTCTGCTTTTGTGCTGTTTTTCAGTCCTGGATCGTACGTCGTAGCCGCGGGAAGGCCGACAGCCTGATCCATCACATTTCTGTTACCGAATCCCAACACACCTGGGGTGTGGCAACTTCGCTTCACGTAGAGGTTGGGCCCGCAAACCGAGGTCGTGGGGCTTGGGACCAGGTCTCCGTCGCTCCGGAGACCATAACTTTTGATCCGCAAGGAGTTACGTGGCCTACAGCATACCGTTGGAAAGCTCTCCGAGAGCTCTATGACGAGACAGCCAAGCCCGCTTTGCTGGGCCTTTTTTCGGAGCCCAAAATCCAACGTTTTCATCATTTTCTGGACACTTTTATGCTTTTGTGCTATTTTTCCGTCTCGGATCGTACGTCGTGAGCCGCGGGAAGGCCGACAGCCTGATCCATCACATTTCTGTTACCAAATCCCAACGCACCTGGGGCGTGGCAACTTCGCTTCACGTAGAGGCTGGGCCCGCAAACCGAGGTCGTGGGGATTGGGACCAGGTCTCCGTCGCTCCGGAACCCATAACTTTTGATCCGCAAGTAGTTACGTGGCCCACAGCATACCGTTGGAAAACTCTTTGAGAGCTCTACGACAGGGCAGCCAAGACCGTTTGGCCTGGCCATTTTTCAGAGTCCAAAATCCAACATTTTCATCAGTTTCCGGACACTTTTATGCTTTTGTGCTATTTTTTCGTCCCGGATCGTACGTCGTGAGCCGCAAGAAGGCCGGCAACCTGATCCATCTCATTTCTGTTACCGAATCCCAACGCACGTGGGGTGTGGCAACTTCGCTCCACGTAGAGGCTGGGCCCGCAAACCGAGGTTGTGGGGCTTAGGACCAGGTCTCCGTCGCTCCGGAGCCCATAACTTTTGATCCGCAAGGAGTTACGTGGCCCACAGCATACCGTTGGAAAACTCTCCGAGAGCTCTACGACGGGGCAGCGAAGCATGCTATGCTGGGCCTTTTTCCGGAGCCCAAAATCCAGCGTTTTCATCAGTTTCTGGACACCTTTCTACTTTTGTGCTGTTTTTCAGTCCTGGATCGTATGTCGTGAGCAGCCGGAAGGCCGACAGCCTGATCCATCACATTTTTGTTACCGAATCCCAACGCACCTGGGGCGTGGCAACTTCGCTTCACGTAGAGGCTGGGCCCGCAAACCGAGTTCGTGGGGGTTGGGACCAGGTCTCCGTCGCTCCGGAGCCCATAACTTTTGATCCGCAAGGAGTTACGTGGCCCACAGCATACCGTTAGAAAGCTCTCTTAGAGCTCTACGACGCGGCAGCTAATCCTGCTTTGCTGGGCCTTTTTTCGGAGCCCAAAATCCAACCTTTTCATCAGTTTCCGGACTCTTTTCTCCTTTTGTGATATTTTTCCGTCCCGGATCGTACGTCGTGAGCCACGGGATGGGCCGACAGCCTGATCCATCACATTTCTGTTACTGAATCCAAACGCACCTGGGGCGTGGCAACTTCGCTTCACGTAGAGGCTGGGCCCGCAAACCGAGGTCGTGGGGCTTGGGACCAGGTCTCCGTCGATCCGGAGCCATAACTTTTGATCCGCCAGGTGTTACGCGGCCCACAGCATACCGTTGGAAAGCTCTCCGAGAGTTCTACGACGGGGCAGCCAAGCCCAATTCACTGGGACTTTTTCCGGAGCTCAAAATCCAACGTTTTCATCAGTTTCCAGACACTTTTCTGTTTTTGTTTTGTTTTTCAGTCCTGGATCGTACGTCGTGAGCCGCGGGAAGGCTGACAGCCTGATCCATCACATTTCTGTTACCGAATCCCAACGCACTTGGTATGTGGCAATTTCGTTTCACGTAGAGGCTGGGCCCGCAAACCGAGGTCGTGGGGGTTTGGACCAGGTGTCCGTCGCTCCGGGGCCCATAACTTTTGATCCGCAAGCAGTTACGCGGCCCACAGCATACCGTTGGAAAGCTCTCCGAGAGCTCTACGACGGGGCAGCTAAGCCCGCTTCGCTGGGCCTTTTTTCGGAGCCCAAAATCCAACGTTTTCATCAGTTTCTGGACACTGTTATGCTTTTGTGCTGTTTTTTCATCCCGGATCGTACGTCGTGAGCCGCAGGAAGGCCAACAACCTGATCCATCTCATTTCTGTTACCGAATCCCAAGGCACCTGGGGCGAGGCAACTTCGCTTCACGTAGAGGCTGGGCCCGCAAACCGAGGTCGTGGGGCTTGGGACCAGGTCTCCGTCGCTCCGGGGCCCATAACTTTTGATCCGCAAGGAGTTACGCTGCCCACAGCGTACCGTTGGAAAGTTCTCCGAGAGCTTTACGACTGGGAAATCAAGCCCGCTTCGCTGGGCCTTTTTCCGGAGCCCAAAATCCAACGTTTTCATCAGTTTCTGGACACTTTTATGCTTTTGTGCTGTTTTTCTGTCCTGGATCGTGCGTCGTGAGCCGCCGGAAGGCCGACAGCCTGATCCATCACATTTCTGTTACCGAATCCCAACGCACCTGGGGCGTGGCAACTTCGCTTCACGTAGAGGCTGGGCCCGCAAACCGAGGTCGTGGGGCTTGGGACCAGGTCTCCGTCTCTCCGGAGCGAATAACTTTTGTTCCGCAAGGAGTTACGCGGCCCACAGCATACCGTTGGAAAGCTCTCCGAGAGCTCTACGACGGGGCTGCCAAGCCCGCTTTGCTGGGCCTTTTTTCGGAGCCTAAAATCCAACGTTTTCATCAGTTTCTGGACACTTTTATGCTTTTGTGCTGTTTTTCCATCCCGGATCGTACGTCGTGAGCCGCGGGAAGGCCGACAGCCTGATCCATCGCATTTCTGTTACCGAATCCCAATGCACCTGGGGCATGGCAACTTCGCTTCACGTAGAGGCTGGGCCCGCAAACCGAGGTCGTGGGGCTTGGGACCAGGTATCCGTCGCTCCGGAGACCATAACTTTTGATCCGCAAGGAGTTACGTGGCCTACAGTATACCGTTGGAAAGCTCTCCGAGAGCTCTATGACGGGACAGCCAAACCCGCTTTCCTGGGCCTTTTTTCGAAGCCCAAAATCCAACGTTTTCATCATTTTCTGGACACTTTTCTGCTTTTGTGCTATTTTTCCGTCTCGGATCGTACGTCGTGAGCCGCGGGAAGGCCGACAGCCTGATCCATCACATTTCTGTTACCAAATCACAACGTACCTGGGGCGTGGCAACTTCGCTTCACGTAGAGGTTGGGCCCGCAAACCGAGGTCGTGGGGCTTGGGACCAGGTCTCCGTCGCTCTGGAGCCCATAACTTTTGATCCGCAAGGAGTTACGTAGCCCACAGCATACCGTTGGAATGCTCTCTGAGAGCTCTACGACAGGGCAGCAAAGCCTGATTTGCTGGGCCTCTTTCCATAGCCCAAAATCCTACGTTTTAATCAGTTTTCGGACACTTTTATGCTTTTGTGCTGTTTTTCAGTCCTGGATCGTACGTCGTGAGCCGCCGGAAGGCCGACAGCCTGATCCATCACATTTCTGTTACCAAATCCCAATGCACCTTGGGCGTGGCAACTTCGCTTCACGTAGAGGCTGGGCCCGCAAACCGAGGTCGTGGGGCTTGGGACCAGGTCTCCGTCGCTCCGGAGCCCATAACTTTTGATCCGCAACGAGTTACGTGGCCCACAGCATACCGTTGGAAAGCTCTCCGAGAGCTCTACGACTGGGCAGCCAAGCCCGCTCCACTGGGCCTTTTTCCGGAGCCCAAAATCCAACATTTTCATCAGTTTCCAGACACTTTTCTGCTTTTGTGCTGTTTTTCAGTCCTGGATCGTACGTCGTGAGCCGCGGGAAGGCCGACAGCCTGATCCATCACATTTCTGTTACCAAATCCCAACGCACCTGGGGCGTGGCAACTTCGCTTCACGTAGAGGCTGGGCCCGCAAACCGAAGTCGTGGGGCTTGGGACCAGGTCTCCGTCGCACCGGAGCCCATAACTTTTGATCCGCAACGAGTTACGTGGCCCACAGCATACCGTTGGAAAGCTCTCCAAGAGTTCTACGATGGGGCAGCTAAGCCCGCTTTGCTGGGCCTTTTTCCGGAGCCCAAAATCTAACATTTTAATCAGTTTTCGGACACTTTTCTGCTTTTGTGCTGTTTTTCAGTCCTGGATCGTACGTCTTGAGCCGCGGGAAGGCCAACAGCCTGATCCATCACATTTCTGTTACCGAATCCCAATGCACCTGAGGCGTGGCAAGTTCGCTTCACGTAGAGCCTGGGCCCGCAAACCGAGGTCGTGGGGCTTGGGACCAGGTCTCCGTCGCTCCGAAGCCCATAACTTTTGATCCGCAAGGAGTTTCGCGGCCCACAGCATACCGTTGGAAAGCTCTCCGAGAGCTCTACGACGGGGTAGCCAAGCCCGCTTTGCTGGCCCTTTTTTCGGAGCCCAAAATCCAACGTTTTCATCAGTTTCTGGACACTTTTCTGCTTTTGTGCTGTTTTTTCGTCCCAGATCATACGTCGTGAGCCGCGGGAAGGCCGGCAGCCTGATCCATCATATTTCTGTTACCGAATCCCAAGGCACCTGGGGCGAGGCAACTTCGCTTCACGTAGAGGTTGGTCCCGCAAACCGAGGTCGTGGGGCTTGGGACCAGGTCTCCGTCGCTCCGGAGCCCATAACTTTTGATCCGTAAGGAGTTATGCGGCCCACAGCATATCGTTGGAAAGCTCTCCGAGAGCTCTACGACTGGGCAGTCAAGGCTGCTTTGCTGGGCCTTTTTTCAGAGCCCAAAATTGAACGTTTTCACTAGTTTCTGTATACTTTTCTGCTTTTGTACTATTTTTTCATCCTGGATCGTACGTCGTGCGCCGCGGGAAGGCTGGTAACCTAATCCATCACATTTCTGTTACCGAATCCCAATGCACCTTGGGCGTGGCAACTTCGATTCACGTAGAGGTTGGGCCCGCAAACCGAGGTCGTGGGGCTTGGGACCAGGTCTCCGTCGCTCCGGAGCCCATAACTTTTGATCCACAAGGAGTTACGTAGCCCACAGCATACCGTTGGAATGCTCTCTGAGAGCTCTACGACGGGGCAGCAAAGCACGCTTTGCTGGGCCTTTTTCCATAGCCCAAAATCCAACATTTTCATCAGTTTTCGGACACTTTTCTGCTTTTGTGCTATTTTTCAGTCCTGGATCGTACGTCGTGAGCCGCCGGAAGGCCGACAGCCTGATCCATCACATATCTGTTACCGAATCCCAATGCACCTGGGGCGTGGCAAATTCGCTTCACGTAGATGCTGGACCCGCAAACCGAGGTCGTGGGGCTTGGGACCAGGTCTCCGTCGTCCCGGAGCCCATAACTTTTGATCCGCAAGGAGTTACGCGGCCTACAGCATACCGTTGGAAAGCTCTCCGAGAGCTTTACAACGGGGCAGCCAAGTCAGTTTGGCCTGGCCTTTTTTAGGAGCCCAAAATCCAACGTTTTCATCAGTTTCCGGACACTTTTCTGCTTTTGTGCTGTTTTTCCGTCCCGGATCGTACGTCGTGAGCCACGGGAAGGCCGACAGCCTGATCCATCACATTTCTGTTACCGAACCCCAATGCACCTTAGGCGTGGCAACTTCGCTTTACGTAGAGCCAGGGCCCACAAACCTAGGTCGTGGGGCTTAGGACCAGGTCTCCGTCGCTCCGGAGCCCATAACTTTTGATCCGCAAGGAGTTACGTGGCCCACAGCATACCGTTGGAAAGCTCTCCGAGAGCTCTACGATTGGGCAACCAAGCCCGCTTTGCTGGGTCTTTTTTCGGATCCCAAAATCCAACGTTTTCATCAGTTTCTGGACACTTTTCTGATTTTGTTCTATTTTTCCATCTCGGATCGTACGTCGTGAGCCGCGGGAAGGCCGACAGCCTGATCCATCACATTTCTGTTACCGAATCACAATGCACCTAGGGCGTGGCAACTTCGCTTCACGTAGAGGCTGGGCCCGCAAACCGAGGTCGTGGGGCTTGGGACCAGGTCTCTGTCGCTCCGGAGCCCATAACTTTTGATCCGCAAGGAGTTACGCGGCCCACAGCATACCGTTGGAATGCTCTCCGAGAGCTCTACGACGGGGCAACAAAGTCTGCTTCGCTGGGCTTTTTTTCAGAGCCCATAATCCAACGTTTTCATCAGTTTTCGGACACTTTTATGCTTTTGCGCTGTTTTTCAGTCCTGGATCGTACGTCGTGAGCCGTCGGAAGGCCGACTGCCTGATCCATCACATTTCTGTTACCGAATCCCAACGCACATGGGGCGTGGCAACTTTGCTTCACGTAGAGGCTGGGCCCGCAAACCGAGGTCGTGGGGCTTGGGACCAGGTCTCCGTCGTTCCGGAGCCCATAACTTTTGATTCGCAAGGAGTTACGCGGCCCACAGCATACCGTTGGAAAGCTCTCTGAGAGCTCTACGACAGGGCAGCAATGAACGTTTGGCTTGGCCTTTTTTCGGAGCCCAAAATCCAACATTTTCATCAGTTTCCGGACACTTTTTTACTTTTGTGCTATTTTTCCATCCCGGATCGTACGTCGTGAGCCACGGGATGGGCCGACAGCCTGATCCATCACATTTCTGTTACTGAATCCAAACGCACTTGGGGCATGGCAACTTCGCTTCACGTAGAGGCTGGGCCCGCAAAACGAGGTCATGGGGCTTGGGACCAGGTCTCCGTCGATCCGGAGCCATAACTTTTGATCCGCAAGGAGTTACGCGGCCCACAGCATACCGTTGGAAAGCACTCCGAGATCTCTACGACGGGGCAACCAAGCCCGCTTGGCTGGGCCTTTTTCCGAATCTCAAAATCCAACGTTTTCATCAGTTTCTGGACACTTTTTTTGCTTTTGTGCTGTTTTTCCATCCCGGATCGTACGTCGTGAGTCGCGGGAAGGCCGACAGCCTGATCCACCACATTTCTGTTACCGAAACTCAATGGACCTAGGGCGTGGCAACTTCGCTTCACGTAGAGGCTGGGCCCGCAAACCGAGGTTGTGGGGCTTAGGACCAGGTCTCCGTCGCTCCGGAGCCCATAACTTTTGATCCGTAAGGAGTTACGTGGCCCACAGCATACCGTTGGAAAGCTCTCCGAGAGCTCTATGACTGGGCAGCCAAGCCCCTTTTGCTGGTCGTTTTTTCGGAGCCCAAAATTCAACGTTTTCATAAGTTTCTGGACACTTTTATGCTTTTGTGCTGTTTTTCGGTCCCGGATCGTACGTCGTGAGCCGCGGGAAGGCCGACAGCCTGATCCATCACATTTCTGTTACCGAATCCCAACGCACCTGGGGCGTGGCAACTTCGCTTCACGTAGAAGCTGGGCTCGCAAACCGAGGTCGTGGGGCTTGGGACCAGGTCTCCGTCGCTCCGGAGCCCATAACTTTTGATCCGCAAGGAGTTACGTGGCCCACAGCATGCCGTTAGAAAGCTCTCCGAGAGCTCTACGACGGGGCAGCCAAGCATGCTTTGCTGGGCCTTTTTCCGGAGCCCAAAATCCAACGTTTTCATCAGTTTCCGGACACTTTTATGCTTTTGTCCTATTTTTCAGTCCTGGATCGTACGTCGTGAGCCGCGGGAAGCTCGACAGCCTGATCCACCACATTTCTATTACGAATCCCAACGCACCTGGGGTGGGGCAACTTCGCTTCACGTAGAGGCTGGGCCCGCAAACCGAGGTCGTGGGGCTTGGGACCAGGTCTCCGTCGCTCCGGAGCCCATAACTTTTGATCCGCAAGGATTTACGCGTCCCACAGCATACCGTTTGAAAGCTCTCCGAGAGCTCTACGACGGGTCAGCTAAGCCCGCATCGCTGGGTCTTTTTCCGGAGCCCAAAATCAAACGTTTTCATCAGTTTCCGGACACTTTTCTGCTTTTGTGCTGTTTTTCAGTCCTGGATCGTACGTCGTGAGCCGCAGGACAGCCGACAGCCTGATCCATCACATTTCTGTTACCGAATCCCAATGCACCTTGGGCGTGGCAACTTCGCTTTACGTAGAGGCTGGGCCCGCAAACCGAGGTCGTGGGGCTTGGGACCAGGTCTCCGTCGCTCCGGAGCCCATAACTTTTGATCCGCAAGGAGTTACGTGGCCCACAGCATACCGTTAGAAAGCTCTCTTAGAGCTCTACAACGGGGCAGCCAAGCCCGCTTAGCTGGGCCTTTTTCCGGAGCCCAAATCCAACGTTTTCATCAGTTTCTGGACACTTTTCTGCTTTTGTGCTGTTTTTCCGTCCCGGATCGTACGTCGTGAGCCGCGGGAAGGCCGACAGCCTGATCCATCACATTTCTGTTACCGAATCCAATGCACCTGGGATGTGGCAATTTCGTTTCACGTAGAGGCTGGGCCCGCAAACCGAGGTCGTGGGGGTTTGGACCAGGTCTCCGTCGCTCCGGAGCCCATAACTTTTGATCCGCAAGGAGTTACGCAGCCCACAGCATACCGTTGGAAAGCTCTCCGAGAGCTCTACGACGTGGAAGCTAAGCCCGTTTCGCTGGGCCTTTTTTCGGAGCCCAAAATCCAACGTTTTCATAAGTTTCTGGACACTTTTCTGCTTTTGTGCTGTTTTTCCGTCCCGGATCGTACGTCGTGAGCCGCGGGAAGGCCGACAGCCTGATCCATCACATTTCTGTTACCGAATCCCAATGCACCTGGGTCGTGGCAACTTCGCTTCACGTAGAGGCTGGGCCCGCAAACCGAGGTCGTGGGGCTTGGGACCAGGTCTCCGTCGCTCCGGAGCCCATAACTTTTGATCCGCAAGGAGTTACGTGGCCCACAGCATACCGTTGGAAAGCTCTCCGAGAGCTCTACGACTGGGCAGCCAAGCCCGCTTTGCTGGGTCTTTTTTTGGAGCCCAAAATCCAACGTTTTCATCAGTTTCTTGACACTTTTATGCTTTTGTACTATTTTTCCGTCTCGCATCGTACGTCGTGAGCCGCGGGAAGGCCGACAGCCTGATCCATTACATTTCTGTTACCGAATCCCAATGCACCTTGGGCGTGGCAACTTCGCTTTGCATAGAGGCTGGGCCCGCAAACCGAGGTCGTGGGGCTTGGGACCAGGTCTCCTTCGCTCCGGAGCCCATAACTTTTGATCCTCAAGGAGTTACGCGGCCCACAGCATACCGTTGGAATGTTCTCCGACAGCTCCACGACGGGGCAGCCAAGCCTGCTTTGCTAGGCCTTTTTACGGAGCCCAAAATCCAACGTTTTCATCAGTTTCCGGACACTTTTCTGCTTTTGTGCTGTTTTTCAGTCCTGGATCGTACGTCGTGAGCCGCCGGAAGGCCGACAGCCTGATCCATCACATTTCTGTTACCGAATCCCAACGCACCTGGGGCGTGGCAACTTTGCTTCACATAGAGGCTGGGCCCGCAAACCGAGGTCGTGGGGCTTGGGACCAAGTCTCCGACGCTCCGGAGCCAATAACTTTTGTTCCGCAAGGATTTACGCGGCCCACAGCATACCGTTGGAAAGCTCTCCGAGAGCTCTACGACGGGACTGCCAAGCCCGCTTTGCTGGGCCTTTTTTCGGAGCCTAAAATCCAACATTTTCATCAGTTTTTGGACACTTTTCTGCTTTTGTGCTGTTTTTCTGTCCTGGATCGTACGTCGTGAGCCGCGAGAAGGCCGACAGCCTGATCCATCACATTTCTGTTACCGAATCCCAAATCACCTGAGGCTTGGCAACTTCGCTTCACGTAGAGGCTGGGCCCGCAAACCGAGGTCGTGGGGCATGGGACCAGGTCTCCGTCGCTCCGGAGCCCATAACTTTTGATTCGTAAGGAGTTACGTGGCCCACAGCATAACGTTAGAAAGTTCTCCGAGAGCTCTACGACGGGGCAGCCAAGCCCGCTTCGCTGGGCCTTTTTCCGGAGCCCAAAATCAAACGTTTTTATCAGTTTCTGGACACTTTTCTGCTTTTGCGCTGTTTTTCAGTCCTGGATCGTACGTCGTGAGCCCCGGGAAGGCCGACAGCCTGATCCATCACATTTCTGTTACCGAATCCCAACGTACCTGAGGCATGGCAACTTCGCTTCACGTAGAGGCTGGGCCCGCAAGTCGAGGTCGTGGCGCTTGGGACCAGGTCTCCGTCGCTCTGGAGCCCATAACTTTTGATCCGCAAGGAGTTACGTGGCCCACAGCATACCGTTAGAAAGCTCTCCGAGAGCTCTACGACGGGGCAGCAAAGGCCGCTTTACTGGGCCTTTTTCCGGAGCCCAAAATCAAACGTTTTTATCAGTTTCTGGACACTTTTCTGCTTTTGTGCTGTTTTTCAGTCCTGGATCGTACGTCGTGAGCCGCGGGAAGGCCGAGAGCCTGATCCATCACATTTCTGTTACCGAATCCCAACGCACCTGAGGCATGGCAACTTCGCTTCACGTAGAGGCTGGGCTCGCAAACCGAGGTCGTGGGGCTTGGGACCAGGTCTACGTCGCTCCGGAGCCCATAACTTTTGATCCGCAAGGAGTTACGTGGCCCACAGCATACCGTTAGAAAGCTCTCCGAGAGCTCTACGATGGGGCAGATAAGCCTGCTTTGCTGGGCCTTTTTTCGGAGCCCAAAATCTAACGTTTTCATACGTTTCTGGACACTTTTCTGCTTTTGTACTGTTTTTCCGTCCCGGATCGTACGTCGTGAGCCGCGGGAAGGCCGACAGCCTGATCCATCACATTTCTGTTACCGAATCCCAACGCACCTGGGGGGTGGCAACTTCGCTTCACGTAGAGGCTGGGCCCACAAACCGAGGTCGTGGGGCTTAGGACCAGGTCTCCGTCGCTCCGGAGCCCAGAACTTTTGATCTGCAAGGAGTTACGCAGCCCACAGCATACCGTTGGAAAGCTCTCCGAGAGCTCTACGACGGTGCAGCCAAGCCCGCTTCGCTGGGCCTTTTTCCGGAGCCCAAAATCTAACATTTTCATCAGTTTCTGGATACTTTTCTGCTTTTGTACTGTTTTTCCGTCCCGGATCGTACGTCGTGAGCCGCGGGAAGGCCGACAGCCTGATCCATCACATTTCTGTTACCGAATCCTATCGCACCTGGGGCGTGGCAACTTTGCTTCACATAGAGGCTGGGTCCGCAAACCGAGGTCGTGGGGCTTGGGACAAGGTCTCCGTCGCTCCGGAGCCCATAACTTTTGATCCGCAAGGATTTACGTGTCCCACAGCATACCGTTGGAATGCTCTCCGAGAGCTCTACGACGGGGCAGCAAAGGTCGCTTTGCTGGGCCTTTTTCCGGAGCCCAAAATCTAATGTTTTCATCAGTTTCCGGACACTTTTCTGCTTTTGTGCTATTTTTCAGTCCTGGATCGTACGTCGTGAGCCGCCGGAAGGCCGACAGCCTAATCCATCACATTTCTGTTATCGAATCCCAACGCACCTGGGGAGTGGCAACAACGCTTCACGCAGAGGCTGGGCCCGAAAACCGAGGTCGTGGGGGTTGGGACCAGGTCTCCGTCGCTCCGGAGCTCATAACTTTTGATCCGCAAGGAGTTACGCGGTCCGAGAGCTCTACGATGGGGCAGCTAAGCTAGCTTTGCTGGGCCTTTTTTCGGAGCCCCAAATCCATCATTTTCATCAGTTTCCGGACACTTTTCTGCTTTTGTGCTGTTTTTCAGTCCTGGATCGTATGTCGTGAGCCGCGGGAAGGCCGACAGCATGATCCATCACATTTCTGTTACCGAATCCCAACGCACCTGAGGTGTGGCAACTTCGCTTCACGTAGAGGCTGGGCTCGCAAACCGAGGTCGTGGGGATTGGGACCAGGTCTCCGTCGCTCCGGAGCCCATAACTTTTGATCCCGAAGGAGTTACGTGGCCCACAGCATACCGTTAGAAAGCGCTCCGAGAGCTCTACAACGGGGCAACCAAGCCCGATTTGCTGGGCCTTTTTCCGGAGCCAAAATCCCATGTTTTCACCAGTTTCTGGACACTTTTCTGGTTTTGTGCTGTTTTTCAGTCCTGGATCATACGTCGTGAGCCGCGGGAAGGCCGACAGCCTGATCCATCACATTTCTGTTACCGAATCCCAGATCACCTGAGGCTTGGCAACTTCGCTTCACGTAGAGGCTGGGCCCGCAAACCGAGGTCGTGGGGCTTGGGACCAGGTCTCCGTCGCTCCGGAGCCCATAACTTTTGATCCGCAAGGAGTTACGTGGCCCACAGCATACCGTTAGAAAGCTCTCCGAGAGCTCTACAACGGGGTAACCAAGCCCGCTTTGCTGGGCCTTTTTCAGGAGCCAAAATCCCACGTTTTCATCAGTTTCTGGACACTTTTATGCTTTTGTGCTGTTTTTCAGTCCTGGATCATACGTCGCGAGCCGCGGGAAGGCCGACAGCCTAATCCATCACATTTCTGTTACCGAATCCTAAATCACCTGAGGCTTGGCAACTTCGCTTCACGTAGAGGCTGGGCCCGCAAACCGAGGTCGTGGGGCATGGGACCAAGTCTCCGTCGCTCCGGAGCCCATAACTTTTGATTCGTAAGGAGTTACGTGGCCCACAGCATACCGTTGGAATGCTCTCCGAGAGCTCTACGACGGGGCAGCAAAGGCCGCTTTACTGGGCCTTTTTCCGGAGCCCAAAATCAAACGTTTTTATCAGTTTCTGGACACTTTTCTGCTTTTGTGCTGTTTTTCAGTCCTGGATCGTACGTCGTGAGCCGCGGGAAGGCCGAGAGCCTGATCCATCACATTTCTGTTACCGAATCCCAACGCACCTGAGGCATGGCAACTTCGCTTCACGTAGAGGCTGGGCCCGCAAACCGAGGTCGTGGCGCTTGGGACCAGGTCTCCGTCGCTCCGGAGCCCATAACTTTTGATCCGCAAGGAGTTACGTGGCCCACAGCATACCGTTAGAAAGCTCTCCGAAAGCTCTACGACGGGGCAGCCAAGCCTGCTTTGCTGGGCCTTTTTCCGGAGCCCAAAATCCAACATTTTCATCAGTTTTCGGACACTTTTTTGCTTTTGTGCTGTTTTTCAGTCCTGGATCGTACGTCGTGAGCCGCGGGAAGGCCGACAGCCTGATCCATCACATTTCTGTTACCGAATCCCAACGCACCTGGGGCGTGGCAACTTCGCTTCACGTAGAGGCTGGGCCCGCAAACCGAGGTCGTGGGGCTTGGGACCAGGTCTCCGTCGCTCCGGAGCCCATAACTTTTGATCCGCAAGGAGTTACGCGGCCCAGAGCATACCGTTGGAAAGCTCTCCGAGAGCTCTACGACGGGGCTGCCAAGCCCGCTTTGCTGGGCCTTTTTTCGGAGCCTAAAATCCAACGTTTTCATCAGTTTCTGGCCACTTTTCTGCTTTTGTGCTGTTTTTCCGTCCCGGATCGTACGTCGTGAGCCGCGGGAAGGCCGACAGCCTGATCCATCACATTTCTGTTACCGAATCCCAACGCACCTGGGGCATGGCAACTTCGCTTCACGTAGAGGCTGGGCCCGCAAACCGAGGTCGTGGGGCTTGGGACCAGGTCTCCGTCGCTCCGGAGCCCATAACTTTTGATCCGCAAGGATTTACGCGTCCCACAGCATACCGTTGGAATGCTCTCCGAGAGCTCTACGACGGGGCAGCAAAGGCCGCTTTGCTGGGCCTTTTTCCATAGCCCAAAATCAAACGTTTTTATCAGTTTTCGGACACTTTTCTGCTTTTGTGCTATTTTTCAGTCCTGGATCGTATGTCGTGAGCCGCCGGAAGGCCGACAGCCTAATCTATCACATTTCTGTTACCGAATCCCAACGTACCTGGGGAGTGGCAACAACGCTTCACGTAGAGGCTGGGCCCGAAAACCGAGGTCGTGGGGGTAGGGACCAGGTCTCCGTCGCTCCGGAGCTCATAACTTTTGATCCGCAAGGAGTTACGCGGTCCGAGAGCTCTACGATGGGGCAGCTAAGCTAGCTTTGCTGGGCCTTTTTTCGGAGCCCAAAATCCATCATTTTCATCAGTTTCCGTACACATTTCTGCTTTTGTGCTGTTTTTCAGTCCTGGATCGTATGTCGTGAGCCGCGGGAAGGCCGACAGCCTGATCCATCACATTTCTGTTACCGAATCCCAACGCACCTGAGGTGTGGCAACTTCGCTTCACGTCGAGGTTGGGCCCGCAAACCGAGGTCGTGGGGCTTGGGACCAGGTCTCCGTCGCTCCGGAGCCCATAACTTTTGATCCGCAAGGAGTTACGTGGCCCACAGCATACCGTTAGAAAGCTCTCCGAAATCTCTACAACCGGGCAACCAAGTCCGATTTGCTGGGCCTTTTTTCGGAGCCAAAATCCCACGTTTTCACCAGTTTCTGGACACTTTTCTGCTTTTGTGCTGTTTTTCAGTCCTGGATCGTACGTCGTGAGCCGCGGGAAGGCCGACAGCCTGATCCATCACATTTCTGTTACCGAATCCCAGATCACCTGAGGCTTGGCAACTTCGCTTCACGTAGAGGCTGGGCCCGCAAACCGAGGTCGTGGGGCTTGGGACCAGGTCTCCGTCGCTCCGGAGCCCATAACTTTTGATCCGCAAGGAGTTACGTGGCCCACAGCATAACGTTAGAAAGTTCTCCGAGAGCTCTACGACGGGGCAGCCAATCCCGCTTCGCTGGGCCTTTTTCCGGAGCCCAAAATCAAACATTTTTATCAGTTTCTGGACACTTTTCTGCTTTTGTGCTGTTTTTCAGCCCTGGATCGTACGTCGTGAGCCGCGGGAAGGCCGAGAGCCTGATCCATCACATTTCTGTTACCGAATCCCAACGCACCTGAGGCATGGCAACTTCGCTTCACGTAGAGGCTGGGCCCGCAAACCGAGGTCGTGGCGCTTGGGACCAGGTCTCCGTCGCTCCGGAGCCCATAACTTTTGATCCGCAAGGAGTTACGTTGCCCACAGCATACCGTTAGAAAGCTCTATGAGAGCTCTACGACGGGGCAGCCAAGCCCGCTTTGCTGGGCCTTTTTCCGGACCCCAAAATCCAACGTTTTCATCAGTTTCCGGACACTTTTTTGCTTTTGTGCTGTTTTTCAGTCCTGGATCGTACGTCGTGAGCCGCAGGAAGGCCGACAACCTGATCCATCACATTTCTGTTAACGAATCCCAAGGCACATGAGGCGGGGCAACTTTGCTTCACGTAGAGGCTGGGCTCGCGAACCGAGGGCGTGGGGGGTGGGAGCAGGTCTCCGCCGCTCCCGAGCCCATACCTTTTGATCCACAAGGAGTTACGCGGCCCACAGCATACCGTTGGAAAGCTCTCCGAGAGCTCTACGACGGGGCTGCCAAGCCCGCCTTGCAGGGCCTTTTTTCGGAGCCTAAAATCCAACGTTTTCATCAGTTTCTGGACACTGTTATGCTTTTGTGCTGTTTTTCCGTCCCTGATCGTACGTCGTGAGCCGCGGGAAGGCCGGCAACCTGATCCATCACATTTCTGTTACCGAATCCCAACGCACCTGGGGCGTGGCAACTTTGCTTCACATAGAGGCTGGGCCCGCAAATCGAGGTCGTGGGGCTTAGGACAAGGTCTCCGTCGCTCCGGAGCCCATAACTTTTGATCCGCAAGGATTTACGCGTCCCACAGCATACCGTTGGAATGCTCTCCGAGAGCTCTACCACGTGGCAGCAAAGGCCGCTTTGCTGGGCCTTTTTTCGGAGCCCAAAATCCAATGTTTTCATCAGTTTCCGGACACTTTTCTGCTTTTGTGCTATTTTTCAGTCCTGGATCGTACGTCGTGAGCCGCCGGAAGGCCGACAGCCTAATCTATCACATTTCTGTTACCGAATCCCAACGTACCTGGAGAGTGGCAACAACGCTTCACGCAGAGGCTGGGCCCGAAAACCGAGGTCGTGGGGGTTGGGACCAGGTCTCCGTCGCTCCGGAGCTCATAACTTTTGATCCGCAAGGAGTTACGCGGTCCGAGAGCTCTACGATGGGGCAACTAAGCTCGCTTTGCTGGGCCTTTTTTCGGAGCCCCAAATCCATCATTTTCATCAGTTTCCGGACACTTTTCTGCTTTTGTGCTGTTTTTCAGTCCTGGATCGTATGTCGTGAGCCGCGGGAAGGCCGACAGCATGATCCATCACATTTCTGTTACCGAATCCCAACACACCTGAGGCGTGGCAACTTCGCTTCACGTAGAGGCTGGGCCCGCAAACCGAGGTTGTAGGGCTTGGGACCAGGTCTCCGTCGCTCCGGAGCCCATAACTTTTGATCCGCAAGGAGTTACGTGGCCCACAGCATACCGTTAGAAAGCTCTCCCAGATCTCTACAACAGGGCAGCCAAGCCCGCTTCGTTGGGCCTTTTTTCGGAGCCAAAATCCCACGTTTTCACCAGTTTCTGGACACTTTTCTGCTTTTGTGATGTTTTTCAGTCCTGGATCGTACGTCGTGAGCCGCGGGAGGGCCGACAGCCTGATCCATCACATTTCTGTTACCGAATCCCAGATCACCTGAGGCTTGGCAACTTCGCTTCACGTAGAGGCTGGGCCCGCAAACCGAGGTCGTGGGGCTTGGGACCAGGTCTCCGTCGCTCCGGAGCCCATAACTTTTGATCCGCAAGGAGTTACGTGGCCCACAGCATAACGTTAGAAAGTTCTCCGAGAGCTCTACGACGGGGCAGCTAAGCCCGCTTTGCTGGGCCCTTTTTCGGAGCCCAAAATCCAACGTTTTCATCAGTTTCCGGACACTGTTCTGCTTTTGTGCTGTTTTTCCGTCCCGGATCGTACGTCGTGAGCCGCAGGACGGCCGACAACCTGATCCATCACATTTCTGTTAACGAATCCCAAGGCACCTGAGGCATGGCAACTTCGCTTCACGTAGAGGCTGGGCTCGCAAACCGAGGTCGTGGGGCTTGGGACCAGGTCTCCGTCGCTCCGGGGCCCATAACTTTTGATCCGCAAGGAGTTACGTGGCCCACAGCATACCGTTGGAAAGCTCTCCGAGAGCTCTACGACGGGGCAGCCAAGCCCGCTTTGCTGGGCCTTTTTTCGGAGCCCAAAATCCAACGTTTTCATCAGTTTTCGGACACTTTTCTGCTTTTGTGCTGTTTTTCAGTCCTGGATCGTACGTCGTGAGCCGCGGGAAGGCCGACAGCCTGATCCATCACATTTCTGTTACCGAATCCCAACGCACCTGGGGCGTGGCAACTTCGCTTCACGTAGAGGCTGGGCCCGCAAACCGAGGTCGTGGGGCTTGGGACCAGGTCTCCGTCGCTCCGGAGCCCATAACTTTTGATCCGCAAGGAGTTACGTGGCCCACAGCATACCGTTGGAAAGCTCTCCGAGAGCTATACGACTGGGCAGCCAAGCCCGCTTCGCTGGGCCTTTTTCCGGAGCCCAAAATCCAACGTTTTCATCAGTTTCTGGACACTTTTATGCTTTTGTGCTGTTTTTCTGTCCTGGATCGTGCGTCGTGAGCCGCCGGAAGGCCGACAGCCTGATCCATCACATTTCTGTTACCGAATCCCAACGCACCTGGGGCGTGGCAACTTTGCTTCACATAGAGGCTGGGTCCGCAAACCGAGGTCGTGGGGCTTAGGACAAGGTCTCCGTCGCTCCGGAGCCCATAACTTTTGATCCGCAAGGATTTACGCGTCCCACAGCATACCGTTGGAATGCTCTCCGAGGGCTCTACGACGGGGCAGCTAAGCCTACTTTTTTGGGCCTTTTTTCGGAGCCCAAAATCCAATGTTTTCATCAGTTTCCAGACACTGTTCTTCTTTTGTGCTATTTTTTTGTCCCGGATCGTACGTCGTGAGCCGCAGGAAGGCTGACAACCTGATCTATCTCATTTCTGTTACCGAATCCCAACGTACCTGGGGAGTGGCAACAACGCTTCACGCAGAGGCTGGGCCCGAAAACCGAGGTCGTGGGGGTTGGGACCAGGTCTCCGTCTCTCCGGAGCTCATAACTTTTGATCCGCAAGGAGTTACGCGGTCCGAGAGCTCTACGATGGGGCAGCTAAGCTAGCTTTGCTGGGCCTTTTTTCGGAGCCCAAAATCCATCGTTTTCATCAGTTTCCGTACACTTTTCTGCTTTTGTGCTATTTTTCAGTCCTGGATCGTATGTCGTGAGCCGCGGGAAGGCCGACAGCATGATCCATCACATTTCTGTTACCGAATCCCAACGCACCTGAGGTGTGGCAACTTCGCTTCACGTAGAGGCTGGGCTCGCAAACCGAGGTCGTGGGGATTGGGACCAGGTCTCCGTCGCTCCGGAGCCCATAACTTTTGATCCGCAAGGAGTTTTGTGGCCCACAGCATACCGTTAGAAAGCGCTCCGAGAGCTCTACAACGGGGCAACCAAGCCCGATTTGCTGGGCCTTTTTCCGGAGCCAAAATCCCACGTTTTCACCAGTTTCTGGACACTTTTCTGCTTTTGTGCTGTTTTTCAGTCCTGGATCGTACGTCGTGAGTCGCGGGAAGGCCGACAGCCTGATCCATCACATTTCTGTTACCGAATCCCAGATCACCTGAGGCTTGGCAACTTCGCTTCACGTAGAGGCTGGGCCCGCAAACCGAGGTCGTGGGGCTTGGGACCAGGTCTCCGTCGCTCCGGAGCCCATAACTTTTGATCCGCAAGGAGTTACGCGGCCCACAGCATACCGTTGGAAAGCTTTCCGAGAGGTCTACGACGGGGCAGCCTAGCTGGGCCTTTTTTCAGAGCCCAAAATCAAAAGTTTTTGTCAGTTTCTGGACACTTTTCTCCTTTTGTGCTGTTTTTCAGTCCCGGATCGTACGTCGTGAGCCGCGGGAAGGCCGACAGCCTGATCCATCACATTTCTGTTACCGAATCCCAAGGCACCTGAGGCATGGCAACTTCGCTTCACGTAGAGGCTGGGCCCGAAAACCGAGGTCGTGGGGCTTGGGAACAAGTCTTCGTCGCTCCGGAACCCATAACTTTTGATCCGTAAGGAGTTACGTGGCCCACAGCATACCGTTGGAAAGCTTTCCGAGAGCTCTACGACGGGGCAGACAAGCCCGCTTTGCTGGGTGGATTTCCGGATCCCAAAATCAAACGTTTTCATCAGTTTCTGGACACTTTTCTGCCTTTGTGCTGTTTTTCAATCCTGGATCGTACGTCGTGAGCCGCGGGAAGGCCGACAGCCTGATCCATCACATTTCTATTACCGAATCCCAAGGCACCTGGGGCGGGGCAACTTCGCTACAAGTAGAGGCTGGGCCCGCAAATCGAGGTCGTGGGGCTTGGGACCAGGTCTCCGTCGCTCCGGAGCCCATAACTTTTGATCCGCAAGGAGTTACGCGGCCCATAGCATACCGTTGGAAAGCTCTCCGAGAGCTCTACGACGGGGCTGCCAAGCCCGCTAAGCGGGGCCTTTTTTTCGACCCCAAAATTGAACGTTTTCATTAGTTTCCGGATACTTTTCTGATTTTGTACTATTTTTCCGTCCCGGATCGTACGTCGTGCACCGCGGGAAGGCCGACAGCCTGATCTATCACATTTCTGTTACCGAATCCCACCGCACCTGGGGCGTGGCAACTTTGCTTCACATAGAGGCTGGGTCCGCAAACCGAGGACGTGGGACTTGGGACCAGGTCTCCGTCGCTCCGGAGCCCATAACTTTTGATCCGCAAGGATTTACGCATCCCACAGCATACCGTTGGAATGCTCTCCGAGAGCTCTACGACAGGGCAGCAAAGCCCGCTTAGCTAGGCCTTTTTTTCGAAGCCCAAAATCCAACGTTTTCATCAGTTTTCGGACACTTTTCTGCTTTTGTGCTATTTTTCAGTCCTGGATCGTATGTCGTGAGCCGCCGGAAGGCCGACAGCCTAATCCATCACATTTCTGTTATCGAATCCCAACGCACCTGGGGCGTGGCCACAACGCTTCACGCAGAGGCTGGGCCCGCAAACCGAGGTCGTGGGGGTTAGGACCAGGTCTCCGTCGCTCCGGAGCTCATAACTTTTGATCCGGAAGGAGTTACGCGGTCCGAGAGCTCTACGATGGGGCAGCTATGCTCGCTTTTCTGGGCCTTTTTTCGAAGCCCAAAATCCATCGTTTTCATCAGTTTCTGGATAGTTTTCTGCTTTTGTGCTGTTTTTCAGTCCTGGATCGTACTTCGTGAGCCGCGGGAAGGCCGACAGCCTTATCCATCACATTTTTGCTACCGAATCCGAACGCACCTGAGGCGTGGCAACTTCGCTTCACGTAGAGGCTGGGCCCGCAAACCGAGGTCGTGGGGCTTGGGACCAGGTCTCCGTCGCTCCGGAGCCCATAACTTTTGATCCGCAAGGAGTTACGTGGCCCACAGCATACCGTTAGAAAGCTCTCCGAGAGCTCTACAACGGGGCAACCAAACCCGCTTTGCTGGGCCTTTTTCCGGAGCCAAAATCCCACGTTTTCATCAGTTTCTAGACACTTTTCTACTTTTGTGCTGTTTTTCAGTCCAGGATCGTACGTCGTGAGTCGCGGGAAGGCCGACAGCCTGATCCATCACATTTTTGTTACCGAATCCCAAATCACCTGAGGCATGGCAACTTCGCTTCATGTAGAGGCTGGGCCCGCAAACCAAGGACGTGGGGCTTGGGACTAGGTCTCCGTCGCTCCGGAGCCCATAACTTTTGATCCACAAGGAGTTACGTGGCCCACAGCATACCGTTGGAAAGTTCTCCGGGAGCCCTACGACGCGGCTTCCAAGCCCGATTTGCTGGGCCTTTTTCCGGAGCCCAAAATCAAACGTTTTCATCAGTTTCTGGACACTTTTCTGCTTTTGTGCTGTTTTTCCATCCCGGATCGTACGTCGTGAGCCGCGGGAAGGCCGACAGCCTGATCCACCACATTTCTGTTACCGAATCCCAACGCACCTGGGGCGTGGCAACTTCGTTTCACGTAGAAGCTGGGCCCCCAAACCGAGGTTGTGGGGCTTAGGACCAGGTCTCCGTCGCTCCGGAGCCCATAACTTTTGATCCGCAAGGAGTTACGTGGCCCACAGCATACCGTTGGAAAGCTCTCCGAGAGCTCTATGACTGGGCAACCAAGCCCGTTTTGCTGGGCCTTTTTTCGGAGCCCAAAATCCAACGTTTTCATAAGTTTCTGGACACTTTTCTGTTTTTGTGCTGTTTTTCCATCCCGGATCGTACGTCGTGAGCCGCGGGAAGGCCGACAGCCTGATCCATCACATTTCTGTTACCGAATCCCAACGCACCTGGGGCGTGGCAACTTCGCTTCACGTAGAAGCTGGGCCCGCAAACCGAGGTCGTGGGGGTTGGGACCAGGTCTCCGTCGCTCCGGAGCCCATAACTTTTGATCCGCAAGGAGTTACGTGGCCCACAGCATGCCGTTAGAAAGCTCTCCGAGAGCTCTACGACGGGGCAGCCAAGCATGCTTTGCTGGGCCTTTTTCCGGAGCCCAAAATCCAACGTTTTCATCAGTTTCCGGACACTTTTATGCTTTTGTCCTATTTTTCAGTCCTGGATCGTACGTCGTGAGCCGCGGGAAGCTCGACAGCCTGATCCACCACATTTCTATTACGAATCCCAACGCACCTGGGGCGTGGCAACTTCGCTTCACGTAGAAGCTGGGCCCGCAAACCGAGGTCGTGGGGGTTGGGACCAGGTCTCCGTCGCTCCGGAGCCCATAACTTTTGATCCGCAAGGAGTTACGCAGCCCACAGCATACCGTTTGAAAGCTCTCCGAGAGCTCTACGACGGGTCAGCTAAGCCCGCATCGCTGGGTCTTTTTCCGGAGCCCAAAATCAAACGTTTTCATCAGTTTCCGGACACTTTTCTGCTTTTGTGCTGTTTTTCAGTCCTGGATCGTACGTCGTGAGCCGCAGGACAGCCGACAGCCTGATCCATCACATTTCTGTTACCGAATCCCAATGCACCTTGGGCGTGGCAACTTCGCTTTACGTAGAGGCTGGGCCCGCAAACCGAGGTCGTGGGGCTTGGGACCAGGTCTCCGTCGCTCCGGAGCCCATAACTTTTGATCCGCAAGGAGTTACGTGGCCCACAGCATACCGTTAGAAAGCTCTCTTAGAGCTCTACAACGGGGCAGCCAAGCCCGCTTAGCTGGGCCTTTTTCCGGAGCCCAAATCCAACGTTTTCATCAGTTTCTGGACACTTTTCTGCTTTTGTGCTGTTTTTCCGTCCCGGATCGTACGTCGTGAGCCGCGGGAAGGCCGACAGCCTGATCCATCACATTTCTGTTACCGAATCCAATGCACCTGGGATGTGGCAATTTCGTTTCACGTAGAGGCTGGGCCCGCAAACCGAGGTCGTGGGGGTTTGGACCAGGTCTCCGTCGCTCCGGAGCCCATAACTTTTGATCCGCAAGGAGTTACGCAGCCCACAGCATACCGTTGGAAAGCTCTCCGAGAGCTCTACGACGTGGAAGCTAAGCCCGTTTCGCTGGGCCTTTTTTCGGAGCCCAAAATCCAACGTTTTCATAAGTTTCTGGACACTTTTCTGCTTTTGTGCTGTTTTTCCGTCCCGGATCGTACGTCGTGAGCCGCGGGAAGGCCGACAACCTGATCCATCTCATTTCAGTTAATGAATCCCGAGGCACCTGAGGCGTGTCAACTTTGCTTCACGTAGAGGCTGGGCCCGCAAACCGAGGTCGTGGGGCTTGGGACCAGGTCTCCGTCGCTCCGGAGCCCATAACTTTTGATCCGCAAGGAGTTACGTGGCCCACAGCATACCGTTGGAAAGCTCTCCGAGAGCTCTACGACTGGGCAGCCAAGCCCGCTTTGCTGGGTCTTTTTTTGGAGCCCAAAATCCAACGTTTTCATCAGTTTCTTGACACTTTTATGCTTTTGTACTATTTTTCCGTCTCGCATCGTACGTCGTGAGCCGCGGGAAGGCCGACAGCCTGATCCATTACATTTCTGTTACCGAATCCCAATGCACCTTGGGCGTGGCAACTTCGCTTTGCATAGAGGCTGGGCCCGCAAACCGAGGTCGTGGGGCTTGGGACCAGGTCTCCTTCGCTCCGGAGCCCATAACTTTTGATCCTCAAGGAGTTACGCGGCCCACAGCATACCGTTGGAATGTTCTCCGACAGCTCCACGACGGGGCAGCCAAGCCTGCTTTGCTAGGCCTTTTTACGGAGCCCAAAATCCAACGTTTTCATCAGTTTCCGGACACTTTTCTGCTTTTGTGCTGTTTTTCAGTCCTGGATCGTACGTCGTGAGCCGCCGGAAGGCCGACAGCCTGATCCATCACATTTCTGTTACCGAATCCCAACGCACCTGGGGCGTGGCAACTTTGCTTCACATAGAGGCTGGGCCCGCAAACCGAGGTCGTGGGGCTTGGGACCAAGTCTCCGACGCTCCGGAGCCAATAACTTTTGTTCCGCAAGGATTTACGCGGCCCACAGCATACCGTTGGAAAGCTCTCCGAGAGCTCTACGACGGGACTGCCAAGCCCGCTTTGCTGGGCCTTTTTTCGGAGCCTAAAATCCAACATTTTCATCAGTTTTTGGACACTTTTCTGCTTTTGTGCTATTTTTCCGTCCCGGATCGTACGTCGTGAGCCGCGAGAAGGCTGACAGCCTGATCCATCACATTTCTGTTACCGAATCCCAACGCACCTGAGGCTTGGCAACTTCGCTTCACGTAGAGGCTGGGCCCGCAAACCGAGGTCGTGGGGCATGGGACCAGGTCTTCGTCGCTCCGGAGCCCATAACTTTTGATTCGTAAGGAGTTACGTGGCCCACAGCATAACGTTAGAAAGTTCTCCGAGAGCTCTACGACGGGGCAGCCAAGCCCGCTTCGCTGGGCCTTTTTCCGGAGCCCAAAATCAAACGTTTTTATCAGTTTCTGGACACTTTTCTGCTTTTGCGCTGTTTTTCAGTCCTGGATCGTACGTCGTGAGCCCCGGGAAGGCCGACAGCCTGATCCATCACATTTCTGTTACCGAATCCCAACGTACCTGAGGCATGGCAACTTCGCTTCACGTAGAGGCTGGGCCCGCAAGTCGAGGTCGTGGCGCTTGGGACCAGGTCTCCGTCGCTCTGGAGCCCATAACTTTTGATCCGCAACGAGTTACGTGGCCCACAGCATACCGTTGGAAAGCTCTCCGAGAGCTCTACGACTGGGCAGCCAAGCCCGCTTCACTGGGCCTTTTTCCGGAGCCGAAAATCCAACATTTTCATCAGTTTCCGGACACTTTTCTGCTTTTGTGCTGTTTTTCAGTCCTGGATCGTACGTCGTGAGCCGCGGGAAGGCCGAGAGCCTGATCCATCACATTTCTGTTACCGAATCCCAACGCACCTGAGGCATGGCAACTTCGCTTCACGTAGAGGTTGGGCCCGCAAATCGAGGTCGTGGGGCTTGGGACCAGGTCTCCGTCGCTCCGGAGCCCATAACTTTTGATCCGCAAGGAGTTACGTGGCCCACAGCATACCGTTAGAAAGCTCTCCGAGAGCTCTACGATGGGGCAGCCAAGCCCGCTTTGCTGGGCCATTTTTCGGAGCCCAAAATCCAACGTTTTCATCAGTTTCCGGACACTTTTCTGCTTTTGTGCTGTTTTTCAGTCCTGGATCGTACGTCGTGAGCCGCGGGAAGGCCGACAGCCTGATCCATCACATTTCTGTTACCGAATCCCAAGGCACCTGGTGCGGGGCAACTTCGCTTCACGTAGAGGCTGGGCCCGCAAACCGAGGTCGTGTGGGTTGGGACCAGGTCTCCGTCGCTCCGGAGCCCTTAACTTTTGATCCGCAAGGAGTTACGCGGCCCACAGCAGACCGTTGGAAGGCTCTCCGAGAGCTCTACGACGGGGCCGCCAATCTCGCTTTGCTGGGCCTTTTTTCGGAGCCTAAAATCCAACGTTTTCATCAGTTTTTGGACACTTTTCTGCTTTTGTGCTATTTTTCCGTCCCGGATCGTACGTCGTGAGCCGCGGGAAGGCCGACAGCCTGATCCATCACATTTCTGTTACCGAATCCCAACGCACCTGGGGCGTGGCAACTTTGCTTCACATAGAGGCTGGGTCCGCAAACCGAGGACGTGGGACTTGGGACCAGGTCTCCGTCGCTCCGGAGCCCATAACTTTTGATCCGCAAGGATTTACGTGTCCCACAGCATACCGTGGGAATGCTCTCCGAGAGCTCTACGACGGGGCAGCAAAGCTCTCTTTGCTGGGACTCTTTCCGGAGCCGAAAATCCAACGTTTTCATCAGTTTCCGGATACTTTTCTACTTTTGTGCTGTTTTTCAGTCCTGGATCGTACGTCGTGAGCCGCCGGAAGGCCGACAGCCTGATCCATCACATTTCTGTTACCGAATCCCAACGCACCTGGGGTGTGGCAACAACGCTTCACGCAGAGGCTGGGCCCGAAAACCGAGGTCGTGGGGGTTGGGACCAGGTCTCCGTCGCTCCGGAGCTCATAACTTTTGATCCGCAAGGAGTTACGCGGTCCGAGAGCTCTACGATGGGGCAGCTAAGCTAGCTTTGCTGGGCCTTTTTTCGGAGCCCAAAATCCATCGTTTTCATCAGTTTCCGTACACTTTTCTGCTTTTGTGCTATTTTTCAGTCCTGGATCGTACGTCTTAAGCCGCGAGAAGGCCGACAGCCTGATCCATCACATTTCTGTTACCGAATCCCAACGCACCTGAGGTGTGGCAACTTCGCTTCACGTAGAGGCTGGGCCCGCAAACCGAGGTCGTGGGGCTTGGGACCAGGTCTCCGTCGCTCCGGAGCCCATAACTTTTGATCCCGAAGGAGTTACGTGGCCCACAGCATACCGTTAGAAAGCGCTCCGAGAGCTCTACAACGGGGCAACCAAGCCCGATTTGCTGGGCCTTTTTCCGGAGCCAAAATCCCATGTTTTCACCAGTTTCTGGACACTTTTCTGGTTTTGTGCTGTTTTTCAGTCCTGGATCATACGTCGTGAGCCGCGGGAAGGCCGACAGCCTGATCCATCACATTTCTGTTACCGAATCCCAGATCACCTGAGGCTTGGCAACTTCGCTTCACGTAGAGGCTGGGCCCGCAAACCGAGGTCGTGGGGCTTGGGACCAGGTCTCCATCGCTCCGGAGCCCATAACTTTTGATCCGCAAGGAGTTACGTGGCCCACAGCATACCGTTAGAAAGCTCTCCGAGAGCTCTACAACGGGGCTGCAAAGCCCGCTTCGCTGGGCCTTTTTCCGGAGCCCAAAATCCAACGCTTTCATCAGTTTCCGGATACTTTTCTGCTTTTGTGCTGTTTTTCAGTCCTGGATCATACGTCGCGAGCCGCGGGAAGGCCGACAGCCTAATCCATCACATTTCTGTTACCGAATCCTAAATCACCTGAGGCTTGGCAACTTCGCTTCACGTAGAGGCTGGGCCCGCAAACCGAGGTCGTGGGGCATGGGACCAAGTCTCCGTCGCTCCGGAGCCCATAACTTTTGATTCGTAAGGAGTTACGTGGCCCACAGCATAACGTTAGAAAGTTCTCCGAGAGCTCTACGACGGGGCAGCAAAGGCCGCTTTGCTGGGCCTTTTTCCGGAGCCCAAAATCAAACGTTTTTATCAGTTTCTGGACACTTTTCTTCTTTTGTGCTGTTTTTCAGTCCTGGATCGTACGTCGTGAGCCACGGGAAGGCCGACAGCCTGATCCATCACATTTCTGTTACCGAATCCCAACGCACCTGAGGCATGGCAACTTCGCTTCACGTAGAGGCTGGGCTCGCAAACCGAGGTCGTGGCGCTTGGGACCAGGTCTTCGTCGCTACGGAGCCCATAACTTTAGATCCGCAAGGAGTTACGTGGCCCACAGCATACCGTTAGAAAGCTCTCCGAGAGCTCTACGACGGGGTAGCCAAGCCTGCTTAGCTGGGCCTTTTTCCGGAGCCCAAAATCCAACGTTTTCATCAGTTTCCGGACACTTTTTTGCTTTTGTGCTGTTTTTCAGTCCTGGATCGTACGTCGTGAGCCGCGGGAAGGCCGACAGCCTGATCCATCACATTTCTGTTACCGAACCCCAATGCACCTGGGGCGTGGCAACTTCGCTTCACGTAGAGGCTGGGCCCGCAAACCGAGGTCGTGGGGCTTGGGACCAGGTCTCCGTCGCTCCGGAGCCCATAACTTTTGATCCGTAAGGAGTTACGCGGCCCACAGCATACCGTTGGAAAGCTCTCCGAGAGCTCTACGACGGGGCTGCCAAGCCCGCCTTGCAGGGCCTTTTTTCGGAGCCTAAAATCCAACATTTTCATCAGTTTTTGGACACTTTTCTGCTTTTGTGCTATTTTTCCGTCCCGGATCGTACGTCGTGAGCCGCGAGAAGGCTGACAGCCTGATCCATCACATTTCTGTTACCGAATCCCAACGCACCTGGGGCGTGGCAACTTTGCTTCACATAGAGGCTGGGTCCGCAAACCGAGGACGTGGGACTTGGGACCAGGTCTCCGTCGCTCCGGAGCCCATAACTTTTGATCCGCAAGGATTTACGCGTCCCACAGCATACCGTTGGAATGCTCTCCGAGAGCTCTACGACGGGGCAGCAAAGGCCGCTTTACTGGGCCTTTTTCCGGAGCCCAAAATCAAACGTTTTTATCAGTTTCTGGACACTTTTCTGCTTTTGTGCTGTTTTTCAGTCCTGGATCGTACGTCGTGAGCCGCGGGAAGGCCGAGAGCCTGATCCATCACATTTCTGTTACCGAATCCCAACGTACCTGGGGAGTGGCAACAACGCTTCACGTAGAGGCTGGGCCCGAAAACCGAGGTCGTGGGGGTAGGGACCAGGTCTCCGTCGCTCCGGAGCTCATAACTTTTGATCCGCAAGGAGTTACGCGGTCCGAGAGCTCTACGATGGGGCAGCTAAGCTAGCTTTGCTGGGCCTTTTTTCGGAGCCCAAAATCCATCATTTTCATCAGTTTCCGTACACATTTCTGCTTTTGTGCTGCTTTTCAGTCCTGGATCGTATGTCGTGGGCCGCGGGAAGGCCGACAGCCTGATCCATCACATTTCTGTTACCGAATCCCAACGCACCTGGGGTGTGGCAACTTCGCTTCACGTCGAGGTTGGGCCCGCAAACCGAGGTCGTGGGGCTTGGGACCAGGTCTCCGTCGCTCCGGAGCCCATAACTTTTGATCCGCAAGGAGTTACGTGGCCCACAGCATACCGTTAGAAAGCTCTCCGAGAGCTCTACAACGGGGCAACCAAGTCCGATTTGCTGGGCCTTTTTTCGGAGCCAAAATCCCACGTTTTCACCAGTTTCTGGACACTTTTCTGCTTTTGTGCTGTTTTTCAGTCCTGGATCGTACGTCGTGAGCCGCGGGAAGGCCGACAGCCTGATCCATCACATTTCTGTTACCGAATCCCAGATCACCTGAGGCTTGGCAACTTCGCTTCACGTAGAGGCTGGGCCCGCAAACCGAGGTCGTGGGGCTTGGGACCAGGTCTCCGTCGCTCCGGAGCCCATAACTTTTGATCCGCAAGGAGTTACGTGGCCCACAGCATAACGTTAGAAAGTTCTCCGAGAGCTCTACGACGGGGCAGCCAATCCCGCTTCGCTGGGTCTTTTTTCAGAGCCCAAAATCAAAAGTTTTTGTCAGTTTCTGGACACTTTTCTCCTTTTGTGCTGTTTTTCAGCCCCGGATCGTACGTCGTGAGCCGCGGGAAGGCCGACAGCCTGATGCATCACATTTCTGTTACCGAATCCCAACGCACCTGAGGCATGGCAACTTCGCTTCACGTAGAGGTTGGGCCCGCAAACCGAGGTCGTGGCGCTTGGGACCAGGTCTCCGTCGCTCCGGAGCGCATAACTTTTGATCCGCAAGGAGTTACGCGGCCCACAGCATACCGTTGGAATGCTCTCCGAGGGCTCTACGACGGGGCAGCTAAGCCTACTTTTTTGGGCCTTTTTCCAGAAACCAAAATCCAACGTTTTCATCAGTTTCGGGACACTTTTTTGCTTTTGTGCTGTTTTTCAGTCCTGGATCGTACGTCATGAGCCGCGGGAAGGCCGACAGCCTGATCCATCACATTTCAGTTACCGAATCCCAACGCACCTGGGGCGTGGCAACTTCGCTTCACGTAGAGGCTGGGCCCGCAAACCGAGGTCGTGGGGGTTGGGACCAGGTCTCCGTCGCTCCGGAGCCCATAACTTTTGATCCGCAAGGAGTTACGCGGCCCATAGCATACCGTTGGAAAGCTCTCCGAGAGCTCTACGACGGGGCTGCCAAGCCCGCCTTGCAGGGCCTTTTTTCGGAGCCTAAAATCCAACGTTTTCATCAGTTTCTGGACACTCTTATGCTTTTGTCCTGTTTTTCCGACCCTGATAGTACGTCGTTAGCCGCGGGAAGGCCGACTGCCTGATCCATCATATTTCTGTTACCGAATCCCAACGCACCTGGGGCGAGGCAACTTCGCTTCACATAGAGGCTGGGCCCGCAAATCGAGGTCGTGGGGCTTAGGACAAGGTCTCCGTCGCTCCGGAGCCCATAACTTTTGATCCGCAAGGATTTACGCGTCCCACAGCATACCGTTGGAATGCTCTCCGAGAGCTCTACCACGTGGCAGCAAAGCCCGCTTAGCTAGGCCTTTTTTCGAAGCCCAAAATCCAACGTTTTCATCAGTTTTCGGACACTTTTCTGCTTTTGTGCTATTTTTCAGTCCTGGATCGTATGTCGTGAGCCGCCGGAAGGCCGACAGCCTAATCTATCACATTTCTGTTACCGAATCCCAACGTACCTGGAGAGTGGCAACAACGCTTCACGCAGAGGCTGGGCCCGAAAACCGAGGTCGTGGGGGTTGGGACCAGGTCTCCGTCGCTCCGGAGCTCATAACTTTTGATCCGCAAGGAGTTACGCGGTCCGAGAGCTCTACGATGGGGCAGCTAAGCTAGCTTTGCTGGGCCTTTTTTCGGAGCCCCAAATCCATCATTTTCATCAGTTTCCGGACACTTTTCTGCTTTTGTGCTGTTTTTCAGTCCTGGATCGTATGTCGTGAGCCGCGGGAAGGCCGACAGCATGATCCATCACATTTCTGTTACCGAATCCCAACGCACCTGAGGTGTGGCAACTTCGCTTCACGTAGAGGATGGGCCCGCAAACCGAGGTCGTGGGGCTTGGGACCAGGTCTCCGTCGCTCCGGAGCCCATAACTTTTGATCCGCAAGGAGTTACGTGGCCCACAGCATACCGTTAGAAAGCTCTCCAAGAGCTCTACAACGGGGCAGCCAAGCCCTCTTCGCTGGGCCTTTTTTCGGAGCCAAAATCCCACGTTTTCACCAGTTTCTGGACACTTTTCTGCTTTTGTGATGTTTTTCAGTCCTGGATCGTACGTCGTGAGCCGCGGGAGGGCCGACAGCCTGATCCATCACATTTCTGTTACCGAATCCCAGATCACCTGAGGCTTGGCAACTTCGCTTCACGTAGAGGCTGGGCCCGCAAACCGAGGTCGTGGGGCTTGGGACCAGGTCTCCGTCGCTCCGGAGCCCATAACTTTTGATCCGCAAGGAGTTACGTGGCCCACAGCATAACGTTAGAAAGTTCTCCGAGAGCTCTACGACGGGGCAGCCAAGCCCGCTTCGCTGGACCTTTTTCCGGAGCCCAAAATCAAACGTTTTTATCAGTTTCTAGACACTTTTCTGCTTTTGTGCTGTTTTTCAGCCCTGGATCGTACGCCGTGAGCCGCGGGAAGGCCGAGAGCCTGCTCCATCACATTTCTGTTACCGAATCCCAACGCACCTGAGGCATGGCAACTTCGCTTCACGTAGAGGATGGGCCCGCAAACCGAGGTCGTGGGGCTTGGGACCAGGTCTCCGTCGCTCCGGAGCCCATAACTTTTGATCCGCAAGGAGTTACGTGGCCCACAGCATACCGTTAGAAAGCTCTCCAAGAGCTCTACAACGGGGCAGCCAAGCCCTCTTCGCTGGGCCTTTTTTCGGAGACCAAAATCCAACGTTTTCATCAGTTTCTGAACACTTTTCTACTTTTGTGCTGTTTTTCCGTCCCGGATCGTACGTCGTGAGCCGCGGGAAGGCCGACAGCCTGATCCATCACATTTCAGTTACCGAATCCCAACGCACCTGGGGCGTGGCAACTTCGCTTCACGTAGAGGCTGGGCCCGCAAACCGAGGTCGTGGGGCTTGGTACCAGGTCTCCGTCGCTCCGGAGCCCATAACTTTTGATCCGCAAGGAGTTACACAGCCCACAGCATACCGTTGGAAAGCACTCCGAGAGCTCTACGACGGGGCAGCAAAGTTCTCTTTTCTGGGCCTTTTTTCGGAGCCCAAAATCTAACGTTTCATCTGTTTCTTGACACTTTTATGCTTTTGTGCTGTTTTTCCGTCCCGGATCGTACGTCGTGAGCCGCGGGAAGTCCGACAGCCTGATCCATCACATTTCTGTTACCGAATCCCAAGGCACCTGGGGCGAGGCAACTTCGCTTCACGTAGAGGCTGGGTCCGCACACAGAGGACGTGGGACTTGGGACCAGGTCTCCGTCGCTCCGGAGCCCATAACTTTTGGTCCGCAAGGATTTACGCGTCCCACAGCATACCGTTGGAATGCTCTCCGAGAGCTCTACGACGGGGCAGCAAAGGCTACTTTGCTGGGCTTTTTTTCGGAGCCCAAAATCCACTGTTTTCATCAGTTTCCAGACACTGTTCTTCTTTTGTGCTATTTTTTCGTCCGGGATCGTACGTCGTGAGCCGCCGGAAGGTCGACAGCCTAATCTATCACATTTCTGTTACCGAATCCCAACGTACCTGGGGAGTGGCAACAACGCTTCACGCAGAGGCTGGGCCCGAAAACCGAGGTCGTGGGGGTTGGGACCAGGTCTCCGTCTCTCCGGAGCTCATAACTTTTGATCCGCAAGGAGTTACGCGGTCCGAGAGCTCTACGATGGGGCAGCTAAGCTAGCTTTGCTGGGCCTTTTTTCGGAGCCCCAAATCCATCATTTTCATCAGTTTCCGGACCCTTTTCTGCTTTTGTGCTGTTTTTCAGTCCTGGATCGTATGTCGTGAGCCGCGGGAAGGCCGACAGCATGATCCATCACATTTCTGTTACCGAATCCCAACGCACCTGAGGTGTGGCAACTTCGCTTCACGTAGAGGCTGGGCCCGCAAACCGAGGTCGTGGGGCTTGGGACCAGGTCTCCGTCGCTCCCGAGCCCATAACTTTTGATCCGCAAGGAGTTATGTGGCCCACAGCATACCGTTAGAAAGCGCTCCGAGAGCTCTACAACGGGGCAACCAAGCCCGATTTGCTGGGCCTTTTTCCGGAGCCAAAATCCCACGTTTTCACCAGTTTCTGGACACTTTTCTGCTTTTTTGCTGTTTTTCAATCCTGGATCGTACGTCGTGATCCGCGGGAAGGCCGACAGCCTGATCCATCACATTTCTGTTACCGAATCCCAACGCACCTGAGTCGTGGCAACTTCGCTTCACGTAGAGGCTGGGCCCGCAAACTGAGGTCGTGGGGCTTGGGACCAGGTCTCCGTCGATCCGGAGCCCATAACTTTTGATCCGCAAGGAGTTACGAGGAACACATCATACCGTTAGAAAGCTCTCCGAGAGCTCTACGACGAGGCAGCCAAGTCCGCATTGCTGGGCCTTTTTTCGGAGCCCAAAATCCAACATTTTTATCAGTTTCTGGATACTTTTCTGTTTTTGTGCTGTTTTTCCGTCCCGAATCGTACGTCGTGAGCCGCGGGAAGGCCGACAGCCTGATCCATCACATTTCTGTTACCGAATCCCAACGCACCTGGGGCGTGGCAACTTCGCTTCACGTAGAGGCTGGGACCGCAAACCGAGGTCGTGGGGCTTGGGACCAGGTCTCCGTCGCTCCGAAGCCCATAACTTTTGATCCGCAAGGAGTTACGCGGACCACAGCATACCGTTGGAAAGCTCTCCGAGAGCTCTACGACGGGGCAGCCAAGCCCGCTTTGCTGGGTGTTTTTCCGGATCCCAAAATCAAACGTTTTCATCAGTTTCTGGACACTTTTCTGCCTTTGTGCTGTTTTTCAATCCTGGATCGTACGTCGTAAGCCGCGGGAAGGCCGACAGCCTAATCCATCACATTTCTGTTACCGAATCCCAAGGCACCTGGTGCGTGGCAACTTCGCTTCACGTAGAGGCTGGGCCCGTAAACCGAGGTCGTGGGGGTTGGGACAAGGTCTCCGTCGCTCCGGAGCCCATAACTTTTGATCCGCAAGGAGTTACGCGGCCCACAGCATACCGTTGGAAAGCTCTCCGAGAGCTCTACGACGGGACTGCCAAGCCCGCTTTGCTGGGCCTTTTTTCGGAGCCTAAAATCCAACATTTTCATCAGTTTTTGGACACTTTTCTGCTTTTGTGCTATTTTTCCGTCCCGGATCGTACGTCGTGAGCCGCGAGAAGGCTGACAGCCTGATCCATCACATTTCTGTTACCGAATCCCAACGCACCTGGGGCGTGGCAACTTTGCTTCACATAGAGGCTGGGTCCGCAAACCGAGGACGTGGGACTTGGGACCAGGTCTCCGTCGCTCCGGAGCCCATAACTTTTGATCCGCAAGGATTTACGCGTCCCACAGCATACCGGTCGAATGCTCTCCGAGAGCTCTACGACGGAGTAGCAAAGGCCGCTTTGATGGGCCTTTTTTCGAAGCCCAAAATCCAACGTTTTCATCAGTTTTCGGACACTTTTCTGCTTTTGTGCTATTTTTCAGTCCTGGATCGTATGTCGTGAGCCGCCGGAAGGCCGACAGCCTAATCCATCACATTTCTGTTATCGAATCCCAACGCACCTGGGGCGTGGCCACAACGCTTCACGCAGAGGCTGGGCCCGCAAACCGAGGTCGTGGGGGTTAGGACCAGGTCTCCGTCGCTCCGGAGCTCATAACTTTTGATCCGGAAGGAGTTACGCGGTCCGAGAGCTCTACGATGGGGCAGCTATGCTCGCTTTTCTGGGCCTTTTTTCGAAGCCCAAAATCCATCGTTTTCATCAGTTTCTGGATAGTTTTCTGCTTTTGTGCTGTTTTTCAGTCCTGGATCGTATGTCGTGAGCCGCGGGAAGGCCGAAAGCCTGATCCATCACATTTTTGTTACCGAATCCCAACGCACCTGAGGCGTGGCAACTTCGCTTCACGTAGAGGCTGGGCCCGCAAACCGAGGTCGTGGGGCTTGGGACCAGGTCTCCGTCGCTCCGGAGCCCATAACTTTTGATCCGTAAGGAGTTACGTGGCCCACAACATACCGTTAGAAAGCTCTCCGAGAGCTCTACAACGGGGCAACCAAACCCGCTTTGCTGGGCCTTTTTCCGGAGCCAAAATCCCACGTTTTCATCAGTTTCTAGACACTTTTCTACTTTTGTGCTGTTTTTCAGTCCAGGATCGTACGTCGTGAGTCGCGGGAAGGCCGACAGCCTGATCCATCACATTTTTGTTACCGAATCCCAAATCACCTGAGGCTTGGCAACTTCGCTTCACGTGGTGGTTGGGCCGGCAAACCGAGGTCGCGGGGCTTGGGACCAGGTCTCCGCCACTCCGGAGACCATAACTTTTGATTCGCAAGGAGTTACGCGGCCCACAGCATACCGTTGGAAAGTTCTCCGAGAGCTCTACGACGGGGCAACCAAGCCCGCTTTGCTGGGCCTTTTTCCGGAGCCCAAAATCCAACGTTTTCATCAGTTTTCGGACACTGTTCTGCTTTTGTGCTGTTTTTTCATCCCGGATCGTATGTCGTGAGCCGCAGGAAGGCCGACAACCTGATCCATCTCATTTCTGTTAATGAATCCCAAGGCACCTGAGGCGAGGCAACTTTGCTTCACGTAGAGGCTGGGCTCGCAAACCGAGGTCGTGGGGCTTGGGACCAGGTCTCCGTCGCTCCGGGGCCCATAACTTTTGATCCGCAAGGAGTTACGCGGCCCACAGCATACCGTTGGAAAGCTCTCCGAGAGCTCTACGACGGGGCAGCCAAGCCTGCTTTACTGGGCCTTTTTTCGGAGCCCAAAATCTGACGTTTTCATCAGTTTCTGGACACTTTTCTGCTTTTGTGCTGTTTTTCAGTCCTGGATCGTACGTCGTGAGATGCGAAAAGGCCGACAGCCTGATCCATCACATTTCTGTTACCGAACCCCAATGCACCTGTGGCGGGGCAACTTCGCTTCACGTAGAGGCTGGGCCCGCAAACCGGGGCGGTGGGGGTTGGGACCAGGTCCCCGTCGCTCGGGGGCCCATAACTTTTGGTCCGCAAGGAGTTACGCTGCCCACAGCATACTGTTGGAAAGCACTCCGAGAGCTCTACGACGGGGCAGCTAAGCCCGCTTAGCTAGGCCCTTTCCCGAAGCCCAAAATCCAACGTTTTCATCAGTTTCCGGACACTTTTATGCTTTTGTGCTGTTTTTCAGCCCTGGATCGTACGTAGTGAGCCGCGGGAAGGCCGACATCCTGATCCATCATATTTCTGTTACCGAATCCCAACGCACCTGGGGTGTGGCAACTTCGCTTCACGTAGAGGCTGGGCCCGCAAACCGAGGTCGTGGGGCTTGGGACCAGGTCCCCGTCGTTCCAGAGCCCATAAGCTTTGATCCGCAAGGAGTTCCGCGGCCCACACCATACCGTTGGAAAGCTCTCCGAGAGCTCTAGGACGAGGATGCCAAGCCCGCTTGGCCTGGCCTTTTTCTGGAGCCCAAAATCCAACGTTTTCATCTTTTTCCGGACACTTTTCTGCTTTTGTGCTGTTTTTCTGTCCCGGATCGTACGTCGTGAACCACGGGAAGGCCGACAGCCTGATCCATCACATTTCTGTTACCGAATCCCAACGAACCTTGGGCGTGGCAACTTCGCTTCACGTAGAGGTTGGGCCCGCAAACCGAGGTCGTGGGGCTTGGGACCAGTTCTTCGTCTCTCCGGAGCCCATAACTTTTGATCCGCAAGGAGTTACGTGGCCCACAGCATACCGTTGGAAAGCTCTCCGAGAGCTATACGACTATGCAGCCAAGCCCGCTTTGCTGGCCCTTTTTTTGGAGCCCAAAATCCAACGTTTTCATCAGTTTCTGGACACTTTTATGCTTTTGTGCTATTTTTCTGTCTCGGATCGTACGTCGTGAGCCGCGGGAAGGCCGACAGCCTGATCCATCACATTTCTATTACCGAATCCCAATGCACCTTGGGCGTGGCAACTTCGCTTTACGTAGAGGCTGGGCCCGCAAACCGAGGTCGTGGGTATTGGGACCAGGTCTCCGTCGCTCCGGAACCCATAACTTTTGATCCGCAAGTAGTTACGTGGCCCACAGCATACCGTTGGAAAGCTCTCCGAGAGCTCAACGACTGGGCAGCCAAGCCCGCTTTGCTGGGCCTTTTTTCGGAGCCCAAAATCCAACGTTTTCATCAGTTTCTGGACACTTTTATGCTTTTGTGCTATTTTTTCGTCCCGGATCGTTCGTCGTGAGCCGCCGGAAGGCCGACTGCCTGATCCATCACATTTCTGTTACCGAATCCCAACACACCAGGGGCGTGGCAACTTCGCTTCACGTAGAGGCTGGGCCCGCAAACCGAGGTCGTGGGGCTTGGGACCAGGTCTCCGTCGTTTCGGAGCCCATAACTTTTGATTCGCAAGGAGTTACGCGGCCCACTGCATACCGTTGGAAAGCTCTCTGAGAGCTCTACGACAGGGCAGCCAAGAACGTTTCGCCTGGCCTTTTTTCGGAGCCCAAAATCCAACATTTTCATCAGTTTCCGGACACTTTTCTACTTTTGTGATATTTTTCCGTCCCGGATCGTACGTCGTGAGCCACGGGATGGGCCGACAGCCTGATCCATCACATTTCTGTTACTGAATCCAAACGCACCTGGGGCGTGGCAACTTCGCTTCACGTAGAGGCTGGGCCCGCAAACCGAGGTCGTGGGGCTTGGGACCAGGTCTCCGTCGATCCGGAGCCATAACTTTTGATCCGCAAGGAGTTACGCAGCCCACAGCATACCGTTGGAAAGCACTCCGAGAGCTCTACGACGGGGCAGCCAAGCTCGCTTGGCTGGGCCTTTTTTCGGATCTCAAAATCCAACGTTTTCATCAGTTTCCAAATAATTTTCTATTTTTGTGCAGTTTTTCAGTCCTGGATCGTACGTCGTGAGCCGCGGGAAGGCTGACAGCCTGATCCATCACATTTCTGTTACCGAATCCCAGCGCACCTGGGGCGTGGCAACTTCGCTTCACGTAGAGGCTGGGCCCGACAACCGAGGTTGTGGGGCTTAGGACCAGGTCTCCGTCGCTCCGGAGCCCATAACTTTTGATCCGCAAGGAGTTACGTGGCCCACAGCATACCGTTGGAAAGCTCTCCGAGAGCTCTACGATGGGGCAGCAAGCCCGCTTGGCTGGCCCTTTTTTGGCAGCCCCAAATCCAACGTTTTCATAAGTTCCTGGACACTTTTCTGTTTTTGTGCTGTTTTTCCATCCCGGATCGTACGTCGTGAGCCGCGGGAAGGCCGACAGCCTGATCCATCACATTTCTGTTACCGAATCCCAACGCACCTGGGGCTTGGGAACTTCACTTCACGTAGAAGTTGGGCCCGCAAACCGAGGTCGTGGGGCTTGGGACCAGGTCTCCGTCGCTCCGGAGCCCATAACTTTTGTTCCGCAAGGAGTTACACGGCCCACAGCATAACGTTGGAAAGCTCTCCGAGTGCTCTAAGACGGGGCTGCCAAGCCCGCTTTGATGGGCATTTTTTCGGAGCCTAAAATCCAATGTTTTCATCAGTTTCTGGAAACTTTTCTGCTTTTGTGCTGTTTTTCGGTCCCGGATCGTACGTCGTGAGCCGTGGGAAGGCCGACAGCCTGATCCATCACATTTCTGTTACCAAATCCCAACGCTCCTGGGGCATGGCAACTTCGCTTCACGTAGAGGCTGGGCCTGCAAACCGAGGTCGCGGGGCTTGGGACCAGGTCTCCGTCGCTCCGGAGCCCATACCTTTTGATCCGCAAGGAGTTACGCGTCCCACAACATACCGTTAGAAAGTTCTCCGAGAGCTCTACGACGGGGCAGCCAAGCCCGCTTTGCTGGGCCTTTTTCTGGAGCCCAAAATCAAACATTTTTATCAGTTTCTGGACACTTTTCTGCTTTTGTGCTGTTTTTCAGTCCTGGATCATACGTCGTGAGCCGCGGGAACGCCGACAGCCTGATCCATCACATTTCTGTTAACGAATCCCAACGCACCTGAGGCGTGGCAACTTTGCTTCACGTAGAGGCTGGGCCCGCAAACCGAGGTCGTGGCACTTGGAACTAGGTCTCCGTCGCTCCGGAGCCCATAACTTTTGATCCGCAAGGAGGTACGTGGCCCACAGCATACCGTTGGAAAGCTCTCCGAGAGCTCTACGACGGGGCAACTAAGCCCGCTTTGCTGGGCCTTTTTCCGGAGCCCAAAATCCAACATTTTCATCAGTTTTCGGACACTTTTCTGCTTTTGTACTATTTTTTCATCCTGGATCGTACGTCGTGCGGCGCGGGAAAGCCGGCAACCTAATCCATCACATTTCTGTTACAAAATCCCACGGCAACTTGGGCGAGGAAAATTTGCTTCACGTAGAGGCTGGGCCCGCAAACCGAGGTCGTGGGGCTTGGGACCAAGTCTCTGTCACTCTAGAGCCCATAACTTTTGATCCGCAAGGAGTTACGCTGCCCACAGCATACCGTTGGAAAGCTATCCGAGAGCTCTACGACGGGGCAGCCAAGCCCACTTCACTAGGCCTTTTTTTGAAGCCCAAAATCTAACGTTTTCATCAGTTTCCGAATACTTTATGCTTATGTACTGTTTTTCAGCCCTGGATCGTACGTAGTGAGCCGCGGGAAGGCTGACATCCTGATCCATCATATTTCTGTTACCGAATCCCAACGCACCTGGGGTGTGGCAACTTCGCTTCACGTAGAGGCTGGGCCCTCAAACCGAGGTCGTGGGGCTTGGGACCAGGTCTCCGTCGCTCCGGAGCCCAAAGCTTTTGATCCGCAAGGAGTTACGTGGCCCACAACATACCGTTGGAAAGCTCTCCGAGAGCTCTACGACGGGGCTGCCAAGCCTGCTTGGCCAGGCCTTTTTCTGGAGCCCAAAATCCAACGTTTTCATCAGTTTCTGGACACTTTTCTGCTTTTGTGCTGTTTTTCCGTCCCGGATCGTACGTCGTGAACCACGGGAAGGCCGACAGCCTGATCCATCACATTTCTGTTACAGAATCCCAACGAACCTTGGGCGTGGCAACTTCGCTTCACGTAGAGGTTGGGCCCGCAAACCGAGGTCGTGGGGCTTGGGACCAGGTCTCCGTCTCTCCGGAGCCCATAACTTTTGATACGAAAGGAGTTACGTGTCCCACAGCATACCGTTGGAAAGCTCTCCGAGAGCTCTACGACGGGGCAGCTAAGCCCGCTTTGCTAGGCCTTTTTTTGGAGCCCAAAATCCAACGTTTTCATCAGTCTTCGGACACTTTTTTGCTTTTGTGCTATTTTTCCGTCACGGATCGTACGTAGTGAGCCGCGGGAAGGCCGACAGCCTGATCCATCACATTTCTGTTACCGAACCCCAATGCACCTTAGGCGTGGCAACTTCGCTTTACGTAGAGCCAGGGCCCACAAACCTAGGTCGTGGGGCTTAGGACCAGGTCTCCGTCGCTCCGGAGCCCATAACTTTTGATCCGCAAGGATTTACGTGGCCCACAGCATACCGTTAGAAAGCTCTCCGAGAGCTCTACGATTGGGCAGCCAAGCCCGCTTTGCTGGGCCTTTTTTTGGATCCCAAAATCCAACGTTTTCATCAGTTTCTGGACACTTTTCTGCTTTTGAGCTGTTTTTCAGTCCTGGATCGTACGTCGTGAGCCGCCGGAAGGCCGACTGCCTGATCCATCACATTTTTGTTACCGAATCCCAACGCACCTGGGGCGTGGCAACTTCGCTTTACGTAGAGGCTGGCCCGCAAACCGAGGTCGTGGGGCTTGGCACCAGGTCTCCGTCGTTCCGGAGCCCATAACTTTTGATTCGCAAGGAGTTACGCGGCCCACTGCATACCGTTGGAAAGCTCTCTGAGAGCTCTACGACAGGGCAGCCAAGAACGTTTCGCCTGGCCTTTTTTCGGAGCCCAAAATCCAACATTTTCATCAGTTTCCGGACACTTTTCTACTTTTGTGATATTTTTCCGTCCCGGATCGTACGTCGTGAGCCACGGGATGGGCCGACAGCCTGATCCATCACATTTCTGTTACTGAATCCAAACGCACCTGGGGCGTGGCAACTTCGCTTCACGTAGAGGCTGGGCCCGCAAACCGAGGTCGTGGGGCTTGGGACCAGGTCTCCGTCGATCCGGAGCCATAACTTTTGATCCGCAAGGAGTTACGCGGCCCACAGCATACCGTTGGAAAGCACTCCGAGATCTCTACGACGGGGCAACCAAGCCCGCTTGGCTGGGCCTTTTTCCGAATCTCAAAATCCAACGTTTTCATCACTTTCCAGACAATTTTCTGTTTTTGTGCAGTTTTTCAGTCCTGGATCGTACGTCGTGAGCCGCGGGAAGGCCGACAGCCTGATCCATCACATTTCTGTTACTGAATCCCAGCGCACCTGGGGTGTGGCAACTTCGCTTCACGTAGAGGCTGGGCCCGCAAACCGAGGTTGTGGGGCTTAGGACCAGGTCTCCGTCGCTCCGGAGCCCATAACTTTTGATCCGTAAGGAGTTACGTGGCCCACAGCATACCGTTGGAAAGCTCTCCGAGAGCTCTATGACTGGGCAGCCAAGCCCCTTTTGCTGGTCGTTTTTTCGGAGCCCAAAATTCAACGTTTTCATAAGTTTCTGGACACTTTTCTGCTTTTGTGCTGTTTTTCCGTCCCGGATCGTACGTCGTGAGCCGCGGGAAGGCCGACAGCCTGATCCATCACATTTCTGTTACCGAATCCCAACGCACCTGGGGCGTGGCAACTTCGCTTCACGTAGAGGCTGGGCCCGCAAACCGAGGTCGTGGGGCTTGGGACCAGGTCTCCGTCGCTCCGGAGCCCATAACTTTTGATCCGCAAGGAGTTACGTGGCCCACAGCATACCGTTGGAAAGCTCTCCGAGAGCTCTACGATGGGGCAGATAAGCCTGCTTGCAGGGCCTTTTTCCGGCTCCAAAATCCGACGTTTTCATCAGTTTCTTGACACTTTTCTACTTTTGTGCTGTTTTTCAGTCCTGGATCGTACGTCGTGAGCCGCGGGAAGGCCGACAGCCTGATCCATCACATTTCTGCTACCGAATCCCAAATCACCTGAGGCTTGGCAACTTCGCTTCACGTAGAGGTTGGGCCCGCAAACCGAGGTCGTGGGGCTTGGGACCAGGTCTCCGTCGCTCCGGAGCCCATAACTTTTGATCCGCAAGGAGTTACGCGGCCCACAGCATACCGTTGGAACGCTCTCTGAGAGCTCTACGACGGGGCAGGCAAGCCCGCTTTGTTGGGCCTTTTTTCGGAGCCCAAAATCCAACGTTTTCATCAGTTTCTGGACACTTTTCTGCTTTTGTGCTGTTTTTCCGTCCCGGATCGTACGTCGTGAGCCGCGGGAAGGCCGACAGCCTGATCCATCACATTTCTGTTACCGAATCCCAACGCACCTGGGGCATGGCAACTTCGCTTCACGTAGAGGCTGGGCCCGCAAACCGAGGTCATGGGGCTTGGGACCAGGTCTCCGTCGCTCCGGAGCCAATAACTTTTGATCCGCAAGGAGTTACGTGGCCCACAGCATACCGTTGGAATGCTCTCTGAGAGCTCTACGACGAGGCAGCCAAGCCTGCTTTGCAGGGCCTTTCTCCGGAGCCCAAAATCCCACGTTTTCATCAATTTCTGGACACTTTTCTACTTTTGTGCTATTTTTCTGTCCTGGATCGTACGTCGTAAGCCGCCGGAAGGCCGACAGCCTGATCCATCACATTTCTGTTATCGAATCCCAACGCACCTGAGGCGTGGCAACATCGCTTCACGTAGAGGCTGGGCCCGCAAACCGAGGTCGTAGGGGTTGGGACTAGGTCTCCGTCGCTCCGGAGCACATAACTTTTGATCCGCAAGGAGTTACGCGGCCCACAGCATACCGTTAGAAAGCTCTCCGAGAGCTCTACGACGGGGCAGCCAAGCCCGCATCACTGGGCCTTTTTTCGGAGCCCAAAATCCAACGTTTTTCTCAGTTTCCGGACACTTTTCTGCTTTTGTGCTGTTTTTCAGTCCTGGATCGTACGTCGTGAGCCGCGGGAAGGCCGATAGCCTGATCCATCACATTTCTGTTACTGAATCCCAACGCACCTGAGACGTGGCAACTTCGCTTCACGTAGAGGCTGGTCACGCAAACCGAGGTCGTGGGGCTTGGGACCAGGTCTCCGTCGCTCCGGAGCCCATAACTTTTGATCCGCAAGGAGTTACGTGGCCCACAGAATACCGTTGGAATGCTCTCTGAGAGCTCTACGACGAGGCAGCCAAGCCTGCTTTGCAGGGCCTTTCTCCGGAGCCCAAAATCCCACGTTTTCATCAATTTCTGGACACTTTTCTGCTTTTGTGCTGTTTTTCAGTCCTGGATCGTACGTCGTGAGCCGCGGGAAGGCCGACAGCCTGATCCATCACATTTCTGTTACCGAATCCCAACGCACCTGAGGCGTGGAAACTTCGCTTCACGTAGAGGCTGGGCCCGCAAACCGAGGTCGTGGGGCTTGGGACCAGGTCTCCATCGCTCCGGAGCCCATAACTTTTGATCCGCAAGGAGTTACGTGGCCCACATAATACCGTTGGAAAGCTCTGCGAGAGCTCGACGACGGGGCTGCCAAGCACGCTTGGCCTGGCCTTTTTCTGGAGCCCAAAATCCAACGTTTTCATCAGTTTTCGGACACTTTTCTTCTTTTGTGCTGTTTTTCCGTCCCGGATCGTACGTCGTGAACCACGGGAAGGCCGACAGCCTGATCCATCACATTTCTGTTACCGAATCCCAACGAACCTTGGGCGTGGCAACTTCGCTTCACGTAGAGGTTGGGCCCGCAAACCGAGGTCGGAGGGCTTGGGACCAGGTCTCCGTCTATCCGGAGCCCATAACTTTTGATCCGAAAGGAGTTACGCGTCCCACAACATACCGTTGGAAAGCTCTCCGAGAGCTCTACGACGGGGCTGCATAGCCCGCTTTGCTGGGCCTTTTTTTGGAGCCCAAAATCTAATGTTTTCATCAGTTTCTGGACACTTTTCTGCTTTTGTGCTGTTTTTCTGTCCCGGATCGTACGTCGTGAGCCGCGGGAAGGCTGACAGCCTGATCCATCACATTTATGTTACCGAATCCCAATGCACCTTGGGTGTGGCAACTTCGCTTTACGTAGAGGCTGGGCCGGCAAACCGAGGTCGTGGGGCTTGCGACCAGGTTTCCGTCACTCCGGAGCCCATAGCTTTTGATCCGCAAGGAGTTACGCGGCCCACAGCATATCGTTGGAATGTTCTCCGAGAGCCCCACGACGGGGCAGCACCGCCCGCTCCGCTGGCCCTTTTTCCGGAGCCCAAAATCCAACGTTTTCATCAGTTTCTGAACACTTTTCTGCTTTTGTGCTGTTTTTCAGTCCTGGATCGTACGTCGTGAGCCGCTGGAAGGCTGACAGCCGGATCCATCACATTTCTGTTCCCGAATCCCAATGCACCTGGGGCGTTGCAACTTCACTTCACGTAGAGGCTGGGCCCGCAAACCGAGGTCGTGGGGCTTGGGACCAGGTCTCCGTCGCTCCGGGGCCCATAACTTTTGATCCGCAAGGAGTTACGCGGCCCACAGCATACCGTTGGAAAGCTCTCCGAGACCTCTACGACGGGGCTGCTAAGCCCGCCTCGCTGGGCCTTTTTTCGTACCCCAAAATCCAACGTTTTCATCAGTTTCTGGAAACTGTTCTGTTTTTGTGATGTTTTTTCGTCCCGGATCGTACGTCGTGAGCCGCAAGATGGCCGACAACCTGATCCATCTCATTTCTGTTACCGAATCCCAAGGCACCTGGGGCGAGGCAACTTCGCTTCACGTAGAGGCCGGGCCCGCGAACCGAGGTCTCGGGGCTTTGGACCAGGTCTCCGTCGATCCGAAGCCCATAACTTTTGATCCGCAAGGAGTTACACGGCCCACAGCATACCGTTGGAAAGCACTCCGAGAGCGCTACGATGGGGCAGCTAAGCCCACTTTGCTGGGCCTTTTTCCGGAGCCCAAAATCAAACGTTTTCATCAGTTTTCAGACACTTTTCTGTTTTTGTACTGTTTTTTCGACCCGGATCGAACGTCGTGAGCCGCGGGAAGGCCGACAGCCTGATCCATCACATTTCTATTACCGAATCCCAAACCACCTGAGGCGTGGCAACTTCTCTTAACGTAGAGGCTGGGCCCGCAAACTGAGGTCGTGGGGCTTGGGACCAGGTCTCCGTCGCTCCGGAGCCCATTACTTTTGATCCGCAAGGAGTTACGCGGCCCACAGCATACCGTTGGAATGCTCTCCGAGAGCTCTACGACGGGCAGCAAAGTTAGCTTTGCTGGGCCTTTTTACTGAGCCCAAAATTCAACGTTTTCATCAGTTTCTGGACACTTTTCTGCTTTTGTGCTGTTTTTCAGTCCTGGATCGCACGTCGTGAGCCGCGGGAAGGCCGACAGCCTGATCCATCACATTTCTGTTACAGAATCCCAACGCACTTGGGGCGGGGTAACTTCATTTCACGTAGAGGCTGGGCCCGCAAACCGAGGTCGTGGGGGTTGGGACCAGGTCTCCGTCGCTCCGGAGCCCATAACTTTTGATCCGCAAGGAGTTACGTGGCCCACAGCATACCGTTGGAAAACTCTCTGAGAGCTCTACGACAAGAAAACTAAGTCCGCTTTGCTGGGCCTTTTTTCGAAGCCCAAAATCCCACGTTTTCATCAGTTTCTGAACACTTTTCTACTTTTGTGCTGTTTTTCCGTCCCGGATCGTACGTCGTGAGCCGCGGGAAGGCCGACAGCCTGATCCATCACATTTCTGTTACCGAATCCCAACGCACCTGGGGCGTGGCAACTTCGCTTCACGTAGAGGCTGGGCCGACAAACCGAGGTCGTGGGGCATGGGACCAGGTCTCCGTCGCTCCGGAGCCCATAACTTTTGATCTTTAAGTAGTTACGCGGCCCACAGCATACCGTTGGAAAGCTCTCCGAGAGCTCTACGACGGGGCAGCTAAGCCCGCTTTGCTTGGCCCTTTTTCGAAGCCCAAAATCCCACGTTTTCATTAGTTTTCGCACACTGTTATGCTTTTGTGCTATTTTTTCGTCCCGGATCGTATGTCGTGAGCAGCAGGAAGGCCGACAACCTGATCTATCACTTTTCTGTTACCGAATCCCAATGCACCTGGGGCGTGGCAACTTCGCTTCACGTAGAGGTTGGGACCGCAAACCGAAGTCGTGGGGGTTGGGACCAGGTCTCCGTCGCTCTGGAGCCCATAACTTTTGATCCGCAAGGAGTTACGCGGCCCACAGAATACCGTTGGAAAGCTCTCCGAGAGCTCTACGATGGGGCAACTAAGCTCGCTTTGCTGGGCCTTTTTTCGGAGCCCCAAATCCATCATTTTCATCAGTTTCCGGACACTTTTCTGCTTTTGTGCTGTTTTTCAGTCCTGGATCGTATGTCGTGAGCCGCGGGAAGGCCGACAGCATGATCCATCACATTTCTGTTACCGAATCCCAACGCACCTGAGGTGTGGCAACTTCGCTTCACGTAGAGGCTGGGCTCGCAAACCGAGGTCGTGGGGATTGGGACCAGGTCTCCGTCGCTCCGGAGCCCATAACTTTTGATCCCGAAGGAGTTACGTGGCCCACAGCATACCGTTAGAAAGCTCTCCAAGAGCTCTACGACGGGGCAGCCAAGCCTGCTTTGCAGGGCCTTTTTCCGGAGCCCAAAATCCAACGTTTTCATCAGTTTCTGGACACTTTTCTGCTTTTGTGCTGTTTTTCAGTCCTGGATCGTACGTCGTGAGCCGCGGGAAGGCCGACAGCCTGATCCATCACATTTCTGTTACCGAATCCCAACGCACCTGAGGCGTGGCAACTTCGCTTCACGTAGAGGCTGGGCCCGCAAACCGGGGTCGTGGGGCTTGGGACCAGGTCTCCGTCGCTCCGGAGCCCATAACTTTTTATCCGCAAGGAGTTACGTGGCCTACAGCATACCGTTAGAAAGCTCTCCGAGAGCTCTACGACGGGGCAGCCAAGCCCGGTTCGCTGGGCCTTTTTCTGCAGCCCAAAATTCAACATTTTCATCAGTTTCCGGACACTTTTCTACTTTTGTGCTGTTTTTCAGTCCTGGATCGTACGTCGTGAGCCGCGGGAAGGCCGACAGCCTGATCCATCACATTTCTGTTACCGAATCCCAACGCACCTGGGGTGTGGCAACTTCGCTTCACGTAGAGGCTGGGCCCGCAAACCGAGGTCGTGGGGCTTGGGACCAGGTCTCCGTCGTTCCAGAGCCCATAAGCTTTGATCCGCAAGGAGTTACGCGGCCCACACCATACCGTTGGAAAGCTCTCCGAGAGCTCTAGGACGAGGATGCCAAGCCCGCTTGGCCTGGCCTTTTTCTGGAGCCCAAAATCCAACGTTTTCATCTTTTTCCGGACACTTTTCTGCTTTTGTGCTGTTTTTCTGTCCCGGATCGTACGTCGTGAACCACGGGAAGGCCGATAGCCTGATCCATCACATTTCTATTACCGAATCCCAACGAACCTTGGGCGTGGCAACTTCGCTTCACTTAGAGGTTGGGCCCACAAACCGAGGTCGTGGGGCTTGGGACCAGTTCTTCGTCTCTCCGGAGCCCATAACTTTTGATCCGAAAGGAGTTACGCGTCCCACAGCATACCGTTGGGAAGCTCTCCGAGAGCTATACAACGTGGCTGCCAAGCCCGCTATGCTGGGACTTTTTTTGGAGCCCAAAATCCAACGTTTTCATCAGTTTCTGGACACTTTTCTGCTTTTGTGCTATTTTTCCGTCTCGGATCGTACGTCGTGAGCAGCTGGAAGGCAGACAGCCTGATCCATCACATTTCTCTTACCGAATCCCAATGCACCTTGGGCGTGGCAACATCGCTTTACGTAGAGGCTGGGCCGACAAATCGAGGTCGTGGGGCTTGGGACCAGGTCTCCGTCGCTCCGGAGCCCATAACTTTTGATCGGCAAGAAGTTGCGCGGCCCACAGCATACCGTTGGAATGTTCTCCGAGAGCTCTATGACGGGGCAGCCAAGCCCGCTTTGCTGGCCCTTTTTCCGGAGCCCAAAATCCAACTTTTTCATCAGTTTTCAGACATTTTTATGCTTTTGTGCTGTTTTTCAGTCCTGGATCGTACGTCGTGAGCCGCCGGAAGGCCGACAGCCTGATCCATCACATTTCTGTTACCGAATCCCAACCCACCTGAGGCGTGGCATCTTCGCTTCACGTAGAGGCTGGGCCCGCAAACCGAGGTCGTTGGGCTTGGGACCAAGTCTCCGTCGCTCCGGAGCCCATAACTTTTGATCCGCGAAGAATTACGCGGCCCACAGCATACCGTTTGAAAGCTCTCCGGGAGCTCTACGACGGGGCAGCGAAGCTCGCTCTGCTGGGCCTTTTTCCGGAGCCCAAAATCCAACGTTTTCATCAGTTTCTGGACACTTTTCTGCTTTTGTGCTGTTTTTTCGTCCCGGATCGTACGTCGTGAGCCGCTGGAAGGCCGACAGCCTGATCCATCACATTTCTGTTACCGAATCCCAACGCACCTCGGGCGTCGCAACTTCGCTTCACGTAGAGGCTAATCCAGCAAACCGAGGTCGTGGGGCTTGGGACCAGGTCTCCGTCGCTCCGGGACCCATAACTTTTGATCCGCAAGGAGTTACGCGGCCCACAGCATACCGTTGGAATGCTCTGCGAGAGCTCTACGACGGGGCAACAAAGCGCGCTTCGCTGGGCCTTTTTCCTGAGCCCAAAATCCAACGTTTTCATCAGTTTCCGGACACTTTTCTGCTTTTGTGCTATTTTTCAGTCCTGGATCGTACGTCGTGAGCCGTCGGAAGGCTGACAGCCTGATCCATCACATTTCTGTTACCGAATCCCAACGTACCTGGGGCGTGGAAACTTCGCTTCACTTAGAGGCTGGGCCCGCAAACCGAGGTCGTGGGGCTTGGGACCAGGTCTCCGATGCTCCGGGGCCCATAACTTTTGATCCGCAAGGAGTTACGCGGCCCACAGCATACCGTTGGAAAGCTCTCTGAGAGCTCTACAATGGGGCAGCTAAGCCCGCTTTGCTGGGCCTTTTTCTGGAGATCAAAATCAAACGTTTTCATCAGTTTTCGGACACTGTTCTGCTTTTGTGCTGTTTTTCAGTCCTGGATCGTACGTCGTGAGCCGCGGGAAGGCTGAAAACTTGATCCATCACATTTCTGTTACCGAATCCCAACACACCTGAGGCGTGGCAACTTCGCTTCACGTAGAGGCTGGGCCCGCAAACCGAGGTCGTGGAGCTTGGAACCAAGTCTCCGTCGCTCCGGAGCCCATAACTTTTGATCCGCAAGGAGTTACGCGTCCCACAGCATACCGTGGGAATGCTCTCCGAGAGCTCTACGACGGGGCAGCAAAGCTCTCTTTGCTGGGACTCTTTCCGGAGCCGAAAATCCAACGTTTTCATCAGTTTCCGGATACTTTTCTACTTTTGTGCTGTTTTTCAGTCCTGGATCGTACGTCGTGAGCCGCCGGAAGGCCGACAGCCTGATCCATCACATTTCTGTTACCGAATCCCAACGAACCTTGGGCGTGGCAACTTCGCTTCACGTAGAGGTTGGGCCCGCAAACCGAGGTCGTGGGGGTTGGGACCAGGTCTCCGTCGCTCCGGAGCCCATAACTTTTGATCCGTAAGGAGTTACGTGGCCCACAGCATACCTTTAGAAAGCTCTCCGAGAGCTCTACGACGGGGCAGCCAAGCCCGCTTTGCCTGGCCTTTTTCCGAAGCCCAAAATCCAACGTTTTCATCAGTTTCTGGATACTTTTATGGTTTTGTGCTGTTTTTCCGTCCCGGATCGTATGTCGTGAGCCGCGGGAAGGTCGACAGCCTGATCCATCAAATTTCTGTTACCGAATCCCAACACACTTGGGGCGTGGCAATTTCGCTTCACGTAGAGGCTGGGCCCGTAAACCGAGGTCGTGGGGGTTGGGACCAAGTCTCCGTCGCTCCGAAGCCCATAACTTTTGATCCGCAAGGAGTTACGCGACCCACAGCATACCGTTGGAAAGCTCTTCGAGAGCTCTACGACAAGGCAACTAAGTTCGCTTTGCTGGGCCTTTCTCCGGAGCCCAAAATCTAACGTTTTCATCAGTTTTCGGATACTTTTATGCTTTTGTGCTGTTTTTCAGTCCCCGATCATACGTCGTGAGCCGCAGGAAGGCTGACAACCTGATCCGTCTCATTTCTGTTACCGAATCCCAAGGCACCTGGGGCGAGGCAACTTCACTTCACGTAGAGGCTGGGCTCGTAAACCGAGGTCGTGGGGTTTGGGACCTGGTCTCCGTCGCTCCGGGGCCCCTAAATTTTGATCTGCAAAGAGTTACGCAGCCCACAGCATACCGTTGGAAAGCTCTCCGAGAGCTCTACGATGGGGGTAGCTAAGCCGGCTTCGTTGGGCCTTTTTTCAGAGTCCAAAATCCAACGTTTTCATCAGTTTCTGGACACTTTTATGCTTTTGTGCTGTTTTTCCGTCCCGGATCGTACGTCGTGAGCCGCGGGAAGGCCGACAGCCTGATCCATCACATTTCTATTACCGAATCCCATCGCACCTGGGGCGTGGCAACTTCGCTTCACATAGAGGCTGGGCCCGCAAACCGAGGTCGTGGGGGTTGGGACCAGGTCTCCGTCGCTCCGGAGCCCATAACTTTTGATCGCCAAGCAGTTACGCGGCCCACAGCATACCGTTAGAATGCTCTCCGAGAGCTCTACGCCGGGCCTTTTTCTGGAGCCCAAAATCCAACGTATTCATAAGTTTCTGGATACTTTTATGCTTTTGTGCTGTTTTTCCGTCCCGGATCGTACGTCGTGAGCTGCGGGAAGGCCGACAGCCTGATCCATCACATTTCTGTTACCGAATCCCAACACTCCTGGGGCGTGGCAACTTCGCTTCACGTAGAGGCTGGGCCCGCAAACCGAGGTTTTGGGGGATGGGACCAGGTCTCCGTCGCTCCGAAGCCCATAACTTTTGATCCGCAAGGAGTTACGCGGCGCACAGCATACCGTTTGAAAGCTCTCCGAGAGCTCTACGACAGGATAACTAAGTCCGATTTGCTGGGCCTTTTTTCAGAGCCCAAAATCCCACGTTTTCATCAGTTTTTGGACACTTTTCTGCTTTTGTGCTATTTTTCAGTCCTGGATCGTACGTCGTGAGGCGCGGGAAGGCCGACAGCCTGATCCATCACATTTCTGTTACCGAATCCCAACACACCTGGGGCGGGGTAACTTAACTTCACGTAGAGGCTGGGCCCGCAAACCGAGGTCGTGAGGGTTGGGACCAGCTCCCCGTCGCCCCGGAGCCCATAACTTTTGATCCGCAAGGAGTTACGTGGCCCACAGCATACCATTAGAAAGCTATTCGAGAGCTCTACGACGGTGCAGCCAAGCCCGCTTCGCTGGGCCTTTTTCCGGAGCCCAAAATCTAACATTTTCATCAGTTTCTGGATACTTTTCTGCTTTTGTACTGTTTTTCCGTCCCGGATCGTACGTCGTGAGCCGCTGGAAGGCCGACAACCTGATCCATCACATTTCTGTTACCGAATCCCAAGGCACCTGGGGCGGGGCAACTTCACTTCACGGAGAGGCTGGGCCCGCAGACCGAGGTCGTGGGGGTTGGGACCAGGTCTCCGTCGCTCCGAAGCCCATAACTTTTGATCCGCCAGGAGTTACGCGGCCCACAACATACCGTTGGAAAGCTCTCCGAGACCTCTACGACGGGGCAACCAAACCCACTTCGCTGGGCCTTTTTCCAGAGCCCAAAATCCCACGTTTTCATCAGTTTCTGGACACTTTTCTGCTTTTGTGCTGTTTTTTCGTCCCGGATCGTACGTCGTGAGCCGCTGGAAGGCCGACAGCCTGATCCATCACATTTCTGTTACCGAATCCCAACGCACCTGGGGCGTGGCAACTTCGCTTCACGTAGAGGCTGGGCCCGTAAACCGAGGTCATGGGGCTTGGGACCAGGTCTCCGTCGCTCCGGAGCCCATAACTTTTGATCCGCAAGGAGTTACGTGGCCCACAGCATACCGTTGGAATGCTCTCCGAGAGCTCTACGACGTGTCAGCCAAGCCCGCTTTGCAGGGCCTTTCTCCGGAGCCCAAAATCCCACGTTTTCATCAATTTCTGGACACTTTTATGCTTTTGTGCTATTTTTCTGTCCTGGATCGTACGTTGTAAGCCGCCGGAAGGCCGAAAGCCTGATCCATCACATTTCTGTTACCGAATCCCAAGGCACCTAGGGTGTGGCAACTTCACTTCACGTAGAGGCTGGGCCCGTAAACCAAGGTCGTGGGGGTTAGCACCAGGTCTCCGTCGCTCCGAAGCCCATAACTTTTGATCCGCAAGGAGTTACGCGGCCCACAGCATACCGTTGGAAAGCTCTTCGAGAGCTCTACGACAGGACAACTAAGTCCGCTTTGATGGACCTTTTTCTGGAGCCCAAAATCCAACGTTTTCATCAGTTTCCGGACACTTTTCTGCTTTTGTGCTATTTTTCAGTCCTGGATCGTACGTCGTGAGCCGCGGGAAGGTCGACAGCCTGATCCATCACATTTCTGTTACCGAATCCCAACGTACCTGGGGCGTGGCAACTTCGCTTCACGTAGAGGCTGGACCCACAAACCGAGGTCGTGGGGGTTGGGACCAGGTTTCCGTCGCACCGGAGCCCATAACTTTTGATCCGCAAGGAGTTACGCGGCCCACAGCATACCGATGGAAAGCACTCCGAGAGCTCTACGACGGGGCAGCTAAGCTCGCTTTGATGGACCTTTTTCTGGAGCCCAAAATCCAACGTTTTCATCAGTTTCCGGACACTTTTCTGCCTTTGTGCTGTTTTTCAATCCTGGATCGTACGTCGTGAGCCGCGGGAAGGCCGACAGCCTAATCCATCACATTTCTGTTACCGAATCCCAAGGCACCTGGTGCGTGGCAACTTCGCTTCACGTAGAGGCTGGGCCCGTAAACCGAGGTCGTGGGGGTTGGGACAAGGTCTCCGTCGCTCCGGAGCCCATAACTTTTGATCCGCAAGGAGTTACGCGGCCCACAGGATACCGTTGGAAAGCTCTCCGAGAGCTCTACGATAGGACAACTAAGTCCGCTTTGCTGGGCCTTTTTTCAGAGCCCAAAATGCCACGTTTTCATCAGTTTTCGGACACTTTTCTGCTTTAGTGCTATTTTTCAGTCCTGGATCGTACGTCGTGAGCCGCGGGAAGACCGACAGCCTGATCCATCACATTTCTGTTACCGAATCCCAACGCACCTGGGGCGGGGTAACTTCACTTCACGTAGAGGCTGGGCTCGCAAACCGAGGTCGTGGGGGTTGGGACCAGGTCTCCGTCGCTCCGAAGCCCATAACTTTTGATCCGCAAGGAGTTACGCGACCCACAGCATACCGTTGGAATGCTCTCCGAGAGCTCTACGACGGGGCAGCAAAGCCCGTATTGCGGGGCCTTTTTCCGGAGCCCAAAATCAAACGTTTTCATCCGTTTCTGGACTCTTTTTTGCTTTTGTGCTATTTTTCAGTCTTGGATCTACGTCGTGAGCCGCCGGAAGGCCGTAAGCCTGATCCATCACATTTCTGTTACCGAATCCCAATGCACCTGGGGCATGGAAACTTCACTTCACGTAGAGGCTGGGCCCGCAAACCGATGTCGTGGGGCTTGGGACCAGGTCTCCGTCGTTCCGGAGCCCATAACTTTTGATCCGCAAGGATTTACGCGGCGCACAGCATACCGTTGAAATGATCTCCGAGAGCTCTACGACGGGGCAGCAAAGCTCGCTTTGCTGGGCCTTTTTTCGGAGACCAAAATTCAACGTTTTAATCAGTTTTCGGACACTTTTCTGCTTTTGTTCTATTTTTCAGTCCTGGATCGTCCGTCGTGAGCCGCAGGAAGGCCGACAGCCTGATCCATCACATTTCTGTTACCGAATCCCAACGCACCTTGGGCGTGGCAACTTCGCTTCACGTAGAGGTTGGGCCCGCAAAGCGAGGTCGTGGGGCTTGGGACCAGGTCTCCGTCGCTCCGGAGCCATAACTTTTGATCCGCAAGGAGTTACGCGACCCACAGCATACCGTTGGAAAGCTCTCCGAGATCTCTACGATGGAGCGACTAAGCCCACTTCGCTGGGCCTTTTTCCGGAGCTCAAAATCCAACGTTTTCATCAGTTTCCGGACACTTTTTTGGTTTTGTGCTGTTTTTCAGTCCTGGATCGTACGTCGTGAGCCGCGGGAAGGCCGACAGCCAGATCCATCACATTTCGATTACCGAATCCCAACGCACTTGGGGCGTGGCAACTTCGCTTCACGTGGAGGCTGGGCCCACAAACCGAGGTTGTGTGGCTTGGGACCAGGTCTCTGTCGCTCCGGAGCCCATAACTTTTGATCCGCAAGGAGTTACACGGCCCACAACATACCGTTGGCAAGCTCTCCAAGAGCTCTACGACTGGGCAGCCAATCCCTCTATGATAGGCCTTTTTTCAGAGCCCAAAATCTAACGTTTTCATCAGTTTCGGGACACTTTTCTTCTTTTGTGCTATTTTTTCGTCTCGGATCGTACGTCGTGAGCCGCAGGAAGGCCGACAACCTGATACATCACATTTATGTTACCGAATCCCAATGCACCTTGGGCGTGGCAACTTCGCTTCACGTAGAGGCTGGGCCCACAAACCGAGATCGTGGGGCTTGGACCAGGTCTCCGTCGCTCCAGGGCCCATAACTTTTGATCCGCAAGGAGTTACGCGGCCCACAGCATACCGTTGGAAAGCTCTCCGAGAGCTCTACGACGGGGTAGCTAAGTCCGCTTCGTTGGGCCTTTTTTCGGAGCCCAAAATCCAACGTTTTCATCAGTTTCTAGACACTGTTCTGCTATTGTGCTATTTTTTCGTCCCGGATCGTACGTCGTGAGCCGCTGGAAGGCCGACAACCTGAACCATCTCATTTCTCTTACCGAATACAAAGACACCTGGGGCGAGGAAACTTCGCTTCACGTAGAGACTGGGCCCGCAAAACGACGGCGTGGGGCTTCGGACCAGGTCTCCATCGCTCTGAAGCCCATAACTTTTGATCTGCAAAGAGTTACGCGGCCCACCGCAAACCGCTGGAAAGCTCTCCGAGTGCTCTAGGAATGGGCAAATAAGTCCGCTTTGCTGGGCCTTTTTTCGGAGCCAAAAATCCAACATCTTCATCAGTTTTCGGTCACTTTTCTGCTTTTGTGCTGTTTTTCAGTCCTGGATCGTACGTCGTGAGCCGCTGGAAGGCCGACAGCCTGATCCATCACATTTCTGTTACCGAATCCCAACGCACCTGGGGCGGGGCAACTTCACTTCACGTAGAGGCTGGGCCCGTAAACCGAGGTTGTGGGGGTTGGGACCAGGTCTCCGTCGCTCCGAAGCCCATAACTTTTGATCCGCCAGGAGCTCCGCGCCCCCCAGCATCCCGTCGGAAAGCCCTCCGAGAGCTCTCCGACGGGGCAACCAAACCTACTTCGCTGGGCCTTTTTCCAGAGCCCAAAATCCCACGTTTTCATCAGTTTCTGGACACTTTTCTATTTTTGTGCTGTTTTCCCATCTCGGATCGTACGTCGTGAGGCGCGGGAAGGGCGACAACCTGATCCATCACATTTCTGTTACCGAATCCCAACGCACCTTGGGCGTGGCAACTTCGCTTCACGTAGAGGCTGGGCCCGTAAACCGAGGTCATGGGGCTTGGGACCAGGTCTCCGTCGCTCCGGAGCCCATAACTTTTGATCCGCAAGGAGTTACGTGGCCCACAGCATACCGTTGGAATGCTCTCCGAGAGCTCTACGACGTGTCAGCCAAGCCCGCTTTGCAGGGCCTTTCTCCGGAGCCCAAAATCCCACGTTTTCATCAATTTCTGGACACTTTTATGCTTTTGTGCTATTTTTCTGTCCTGGATCGTACGTTGTAAGCCGCCGGAAGGCCGAAAGCCTGATCCATCACATTTCTGTTACCGAATCCCGACACACCAGGGGTGTGGCAACTTCGATTCACGTAGAGGCTGGGCCCGTAAACCAAGGTCGTGGGGGTTGGGACCAGGTCTCCGTCGCTTCGGAGCCCATAACTTTTGATCCGCAAGGAGTTACGCGGCCTACAGCATACCGTTGGAAAGCTCTCCGAGAGCTCTACGACGGGGCGGCTAAGCTCGCTTTGCTGGGCCTTTTTCTGTAGCCCAAAATCCAACGTTTTAATCAGTTTCCGGACACTTTTCTGCTTTTGTATTATTTTTCAGTCCTGGATCGTACGTCGTGAGCCGCCGGAAGGCCGACAGCCTGATCCATCACATTTCTGTTACCGACTCCCAACGCACCTGGGCGTGGCAACTTCGCTTCACGTAGAGGCTGGGCCCGCAAACCGAGGTCGTGGCGCTTGGGACCAGGTCTCCGTCGCTCCGGAGCCATAACTTTTGATCCGCAAGGAGTTACGCGGCCCACAGCATACCGTTGGAAAGCTCTTCGAGAGCTCTACGACAGGGCCGCTAAGGCCGCTTTTCTGGGCCATTTTTCGGAGCCCAAAATCCCACGTTTTCTTCAGTTTTCGGACACTTTTCTGCTTTTGTGCTATTTTTCAGTCCTGGATCGTACGTCGTGAGCCGCGGGAAGACCGACAGCCGGATCCCTCACATTTCTGTTACCGAATCCCAACCCACCTAGGCCGACCCAACTTCGCTTCACTTAGAGGCTGGGCCCGCAAATCGAGGTCATGGGGCTTGGGACCAGGTCTCCGTCGCTCCGGAGCCCATAACTTTTGATCCGCAAGGATTTACGCGGCGCACAGCATACCGTTGAAATGATCTCCGAGAGCTCTACGACGGGGCAGCAAAGCAAGCTTTGCTCGGCCTTTTTTCGGAGCCCAAAATCCAACGTTTTAATCAGTTTCCGGACACTTTTCTGCTTTTGTATTATTTTTCAGTCCTGGATCGTACGTCGTGAGCCGCCGGAAGGCCGACAGCCTGATCCATCACATTTCTGTTACCGACTCCCAACGCACCTGGGCGTGGCAACTTCGCTTCACGTAGAGGCTGGGCCCGCAAACCGAGGTCGTGGGGCTTGGGACCAGGTCTCCGTCGCTCCGGAGCCTTAACTTTTGATCCGCAAGGAGTTACGCGGCCCACAGCATACCGTTGGAAAGCTCTCCGAGAGCTCTACGATGAGGCAACTAAGCCCGCTTTGCTGGGCCTTTTTCCGGAGCTCAAAATCCAACGTTTTCATCAGTTTTCGGACACTTTTCTGGTTTTGTGCTGTTTTTCAGTCCTGGATCGTACGTCGTGAGCCGCGGGAAGGCCCACAGCCTGATCCATCACATTTCTATTACCGAATGCCAACGCACTTGGGGCGTGGCAACTTCGCTTCACGTGGAGGATGGGCCCGCAAACCGAGGTCGTGGGGCTTGGGACCAAGTCTCCGTCGCTCCGGAGCCTATAACTTTTGATCCGCAAGGAGTTACATGGCCCACAGCATACCGTTGGAAAGTTCTCCGAGAGCTCTACGACTGGGCAGCCAAGCCCGCTTTACTGGGCCTTTTTTCAGAGCCCAAAATCCAACGTTTTCATCAATTTCTGGACACTTTTCTGCTTTTGTGCTATTTTTCCGTCTCGGATCGTACGTCGTGAGCCGCGGGAAGGCCGACAGCCTGATCCATCACATTTATGTTACCGAATCCCAATGCACCTTGGGCATGGAAACTTCGTTTCACGTAGTGGCTGGGCCCACAAACCAAGATCGTGGGGCTTGGACCAGGTATCCGTCGCTCCGGAGCCCATAACTTTTGATCCGGAAGGAGTTACGCATCCCACAGCATACCGTTGGAAAGCTCTCAGAGAGCTCTACGACTGGGCAGCGAAGCCCGCTTTGCTGGGGCTTCTTTCGGAGCCCAAAATCCAAAGTTTTCATCAGTTTCTGGACACTTTTCTGCTTTTGTGCTATTTTTCCGTCTCGGATCGTACGTCATGAGCCGCGGGAAGGCCGACAGCCTGATCCATCACATTTCTGTTACCGAATCCCAATGCACCTTGGGCGTGGCAACTTCGCTTCAAGTAGAGGCTGGGCCCGTAAACTGAGGTCGTGGGGCTTGGACCAGGTCTACGTCACTCCGGAGCCCATAACTTTTGATTCGAAAGGAGTTACGCGTCCCACAGCATACCGTTGGAATGCTCTCCGAGAGCTCTACGATGGGGCAACAAAGCCGGCTTTGCTGGGCCTTTTTCCGGAGCCCAAAATCCAACGTTTTCATCCGTTTCTGGACACTTTTCTGCTTTTGTGCTATTTTTCAGTCCTGGATCGTACGTCGGGAGCCGCCGGAAGGCCGACAGCCTGATCTATCACTTTTCTGTTACCGAATCCCAATGCACCTGGGGCGTGGCAACTTCGCTTCACGTAGAGGCTGGGCCCGCAAACCGAGGTCGTTGGGCTTGGGACCAGGTCTCCGTCGCTCCGGAGCCCATAACTTTTGATCTGCAAGGACTTACGCGGCCCACAGAATACCGTTGGAATGCTCTCCGAGAGCTCTACGATGGGGCAGCTAAGCCCGCTTCAATGGGCCTTTTTCCAGAGCCCAAAATCCAACGCTTTCATCAGTTTTCGGACACTTTTATGCTTTTGTGCTGTTTTTCCATCTCGGATCGTACGTCGTGAGCCGCAGGAAGGCCGACAGCCTGATCCATCTCATTTCTGTTACCGAATCCCAACGCACCTAGGGTGTGGCAACTTCGCTTCACGTAGAGGCTGGGCCCGCAAACCAAGGTCGCGGGGCTTGGGACCAGGTCTCCGCCGCTCCGGAGCCCATAACTTTTGATCAGCCAGGAGTTACGCGGCCCACAGCATACCGTTGGAAAGCTCTCCGAGAGCTCTACGATGGGGCATTGAAGCCTGCTTTGCTGGGCCTTTTTTCGTAGCCCAAAATCGAACGTTTTCACTAGTTTTCGGACACTTTTCTTCTTTTGCACTATTTTTCCGTCTCGGATCGTACGTCGTGAGCCGAGGGAAGGCCGACAGCCTGATCCATCACATTTCTGTTACCAAATCCCAACGCACCTGGGGCGTGGCAACTTCGTTTCACGTGGTGGCTGGGCCGGCAAACCGAGGTCGCGGGGCTTGGGACTAGGTCTCCGCCGCTCTGGAGCCCATAACTTTTGATCCGCAAGGAGTTACGCGGCCCACAGCATACCGTTGGAAAGCACTCCTAGAGGTCTACGACGGGGCAGCTAAGCCCGCTTCGCTGGGCCTTTTTCGGGAGCGTAAAATGCAATGTTTTCATAAGTTTATGGACACTTTTCTGGTTTTGTACTTTTTTTCCGTCCCGGATCGTACGTCGTGATCCGCGGGAAGGCCGACAGCCTGATCCATCACATTTCTGTTACCGAATCCCAAAGCACCTGGGGCGTGGCAACTTCGTTTCACGTAGAGGCTGGGCCCGCAAATCGAGGTCGTGGGGCTTGGGACCAGGTCTCCGTCGCTCCGGAGCCCATAACTTTTGATCCACAAGGAGTTACGCGGACCATAGCATACCGTTGGAAAGCTCTCCGAGAGCTCTACAACGGGGCTGCTAAGCCCGCTTCGTTGGGCCTTTTTCCGGAGCCCAAAATCCAACATTTTCATAAGTTTCTGGACACAGTTATGCTTTTGTTCTGTTTTTCCGTCCCGGATCGTGAGCCGCGGGAAGGCCGACAGCCTGAACCATCATATTTCTGTTACCGAATCCCAAGGCACCTAGGGCGTGGAAACTTCGCTTCACGTAGAGGCTGGGCCAGCAAACCGAGGTCGTGGGGCTTGGGACTAGGTCTCCGTCGCTCCGGAGCCCATAACTTTTGATTCGCAAGGGGTTACGCGGCCTACAGCATACCGTTGGAAAGCTCTCCGAGAGCTCTACGACGAGGCAACAAAGCCCGCTTCGCTGGGCCTTTTTCCGGAGCATAAAATCCAACATTTTCATCAGTTTCTGGACACTTTTATGCTTTTGTGCTGTTTTTCCGTCCCGGATTGTACGTCGTGAGCCGCAGGACGGCCGACAACCTGATCCATCACATTTCTGTTAACGAATCCCAAGGCACCTGAGGCGAGGCAACTTCACTTCACGTAGAGGCTGGGCTCGCAAACCGAGGTCGTGGGGCATGGGACCAGGTCTCCGTCGCTCCGGGGCCCATAACTTTTGATCCGCAAGGAGTTACGTGGCCCACAGCATACCGTTGGAAAATTCTTCCAGAGCTCTACGACGGGGCATCCAAGCTTGCTTGGCTGGTCCTTTTTTCAGAGCCCAAAATCCAACATTTTCATCAGTTTCTGGACACTTTTATGCTTTTGTTCTATTTTTTCGTCCCGAATCGTACGTCGTGAGACGCAGGAAGGCCTATAACCTGATCCATCTCATTTTTGTTACCGAATCCCAAGGCACCTAGGGCGAGGCAACTTCACTTCACGTAGAGGCTGGGCCCGCAAACCGAGGTCGTGGGGCATGGGGCCAGGTCTCCGTCGCTCCGGAGCCCATAACTTTTGATCGCCAAGCAGTTACGCGGCCCACAGCATACCGTTAGAATGCTCTCCGAGAGCTCTACGCCGGGCCTTTTTCTGGAGCCCAAAATCCAACGTTTTCATCAGTTTTCGGACACTTTTCTGCTTTTTTGCTGTTTTTCAATCCTGGATCGTACGTCGTGATCCGCGGGAAGGCCGACAGCCTGATCCATCACATTTCTGTTACCGAATCCCAACGCACCTGAGTCGTGGCAACTTCGCTTCACGTAGAGGCTGGGCCCGCAAACTGAGGTCGTGGGGCTTGGGACCAGGTCTCCGTCGCTCCGGAGTCCATAACTTTTGATCCGCAAGGAGTTACGCGGCCCACAGCATACCGTTGGAAAGCTCTCCGAGAGCTCTACGATGGGGCAACTAAGCCTGCTTTGCTGGGCCTTTTTCTGGAGCTCAAAATCCAACATTTTCATCAGTTTCTGGACACTTTTATGTTTTTGTGCTGTTTTTCAGTCCTGGATCGTACGTCGTGAGCCGCGGGAAGGCCGACAGCCTGATCCATCACATTTCTGTTACCGAATCCCAACGCACCTGGGGCGTGGCAACTTCGCTTCACGTAGAGGCTGGGCCCGCAAACCGAGGTCGTGGGGCTTGGGACCAGGTCTCCGTCGCTCCGGAACCCATAACTTTTGATCCGCAAGGAGTTACGCGGCCCACAGCATACCGTTGAAAAGCTCTCCGAGAGGTCTAAGATGGGGCAGCGAAGCCCGCTTGGTTGGGCCTTTTTCTGGAGCCCAAAATCCAACGTTTTCATCAGTTTCCGGACACTTTTCTGCTTTTGTGCTGTTTTTCCGTCCCGGATCGTACGTGGTGAGCCACGGGAAGGCCGACAGCCAGATCCATCACATTTCTATTACCGAATCCCAACGCACCTAGGGCGTGGCAACTTCGCTTCACGTAGAGGCTGGGCCCGCAAACCGAAGTCGTGGGGCTTGGGACCAGGTCTCCGTTGCTCCGGAGCCATAACTTTTGATCCGCAAGGAGTTACGTGGCCCACAGCATACCGTTGGAAAGCTCTCCGAGAGCTCTACGATGTCGCAACTAAGCCCGCTTTACTGGGCCTTTTTCCGGAGCTCAAAATCCAACGTTTTCATCAGTTTTCGGATACTTTTATGCTTTTGTGCTGTTTTTTAGTCCTGGATCGTACGTCGTGAGCCGCGGGAAGGCCGACAACCTGATCCATCACATTTATGTTACTGAATCCCAACGCAACTGGGGCGTGGCAACTTCGCTTCACGTAGAGGCTGGGCCGGCAAACCGAGGTCGTGGGGCTTGGGACCAAGTCTCCGTCGCTCCGGAGCCCATAACTTTTGATCCGCAAGGAGTTACGTGGCCCACAGCATACCGTTGGAAAGCTCTCCGAGAGCTCTACGAACGAGCAGCCAAGCCCGCTTTGTTGGGCCTTTTTCCGGAGCCCAAAATCCAACGTTTTCATCAGTTTCTGGACACTTTTCTGCTTTTGTGCTGTTTTTCCGTCCCGGATCGTACGTCGTGAGCCGTGGGAAGGCCGACAGCCTGATCCTTCACATTTCTGTTACCGAATCCCAACGCACCTGGGGCATGGCAACTTCGCTTCTTGTAGAGGCTGGGCCCGCAAACCGAGGTCGTGGGGATTGGGACCAGGTCTCCGTCGCTCCGGAGCCCATAACATTTGATCTGCTAGGAGTTACGTAGCCCACAACATACCGTTGGAAAGCTCTCCAAGAGCTCTACGATGGGGCAGCGAAGCCCTCTTTGCGGGGCCTTTTTTCGGAGCCCAAAATCCAACATTTTCATCAGTTTTCGGACACTTTTCTGCGTTTGTGCTGTTTTTCAGTCCTGGATCGTACGTCGTGAGCCGCGTGAAGGCCGACAGCCTAATCCATCACATTTCTATTACCAAATTCCAACGCACCTGAGGCGTGGCAACTTCGCTTCACGTAGAGGCTGGGCCGGCAATCCGAGGTCGCGGGGCTTGGGACCAGGTCTCCGCCGCTCCGGAGCCCATAACTTTTGATCCGCAAGGAGTTACTTGGCCCACAGCATACCGTTGGAAAGCTCTCCGAGAGCTCTACAACGGGGCTGTTAATTCTGCTTCGGTGGGCCTTTTTTCGGAGCCCAAAATCAAATGTTTTCATCAGTTTCCGGACACTTTTATGCTTTTGTGCTATTTTTCAGTCCTGGATCGTACGTCGTGAGCCGCGGGAAGGCCGACAGCCTGATCAATCACATTTCTGTTACCGAATCCCGACACACCAGGGGTGTGGCAACTTCGATTCACGTAGAGGCTGGGCCCGTAAACCGAGGTCATGGGGGTTGGGACTAGGTCTTCGTCGCTCCGGAGCCCATAACTTTTGATCCGCAAGGAGTTACGCGGCCCACAGCATACCGTTGGAAAGCTCTCCGAGAGCTCTACGACAGGGTAACTAAGCCCACTTCGCTGGGCCTTTTTCGGGAGCCCAAAATCGAACATTTTCATTATTTTCCGGATACTTTTCTGCTTTTGTGCTGTTTTTCAATCCTGGATCGTACGTCGTGAGCCGCGGGAAGGCCGACAGCCTAATCCATCACATTTCTGTTAACGAATCCCAACGCACCTGGGGCATGGAAACTTCACTTCACGTCGAGGCTGGGCCCGCAAACCGAGGCCGTGGGGTTTGGGACCAAGTCTCCCACGCTCCGGAGCCCATAACTATTGTTCCGCAAGGCGTTACGCGGCCCACAGCATACTGTTGGAAAGCTTTCCGAGGGCTCTACGACGGAGCAGCCAAGCTCGCTTGGCCTGGCCTTTCTCCGGAGACCAAAATCCAACTTTTTCATCAGTTTTTGGACACTTTTATGCTTTTGTGCTATTTTTCCGTCCCGGATCGTACATCGTGAGCCACGGGAAGGCCGACAGCCTGATCCATCACATTTTGGTTACCGAATCCCAACGCACCTGGGGCGTGAAAACTTCGCTTCACGTAGAGGCTAGGCCCGTAAACCGAGGTTGTGGGGCTTGGGACTAGGTCTCCGTCGCTCCAGAGCCATAACTTTTGATCCGCAAGGAGTTACGCGGCCCACAGCATACCGTTGGAAAGCTCTCCGAGAGCTCTACGACAAGGCAACTGAGCCTGCTTTGCAGGGCCTTTTTTCGGAGCTTAAAATCCAATGTTTTCATCAGTTTCCAGACACTTTTCTGTTTTTGTGTTGTTTTTCAGTCCTGGATCGTACGTCGTGAGCCGCGGGAAGGCCGACAGCCTGATCCATCACATTTCTGTTACTGAATCCCAATGCACCTGGGGCGTGGCAACTTCGCTTGACGTAAAGGCTGGGCCCGCAAACCGAGGTCGTGGTGCTTAGGACCAGGTCTCCGTCGCTCCGGATCCCATAACTTTTGATCCGCAAGGAGTTACGTGGCCCACAGCATACCGTTGGAAAGCTCTCCGAGAGCTATACGACTGTGCAGCCAAGCCCGCTTTGCTGGCCCTTTTTTTGGAGCCCAAAATCCAACGTTTTCATCAGTTTCTGGACACTTTTATGCTTTTGTGCTATTTTTCTGTCTCGGATCGTACGTCGTGAGCCGCGGGAAGGCCGACAGCCTGATCCATCACATTTCTATTACCGAATCCCAATGCACCTTGGGCGTGGCAACTTCGCTTTACGTAGAGGCTGGGCCCGCAAACCGAGGTCGTGGGGATTGGGACCAGGTCTCCGTCGCTCCGGAACCCATAACTTTTGATCCGCAAAGAGTTACGCAGCCCGCAGCATACTGTTGTAAAGCTCTCCGAGAGCTCTACGACGCGGCAATTAAGCCCGCTCCGCTGGGCCTTTTTCCGGAGCCCAAAATCCAACGTTTTCACCAGTTTCTGGACACTTTTCTGCTTTTGTGCTTTTTTTCCGTCCCGGATCGTACGTCGTGAGCCGCGGGAAGGCCGACAGCCTGATCCATCACATTTCTGTTACCGAATCCCAACGCACCTGGGGCGTGGCAACTTCGGTTTACGTAGAGGCTGGGCCCACAAACCGAGGGCATTGGGCTTGGGACCAAGCCTCCGTCGCTACAATGCCCATAACTTTTGATCTGCAAGGAGTTACGCGGCCCACATCAAACCGTTGGAAAGCTCTCCAAGAGCTCTACGATGGCACAGCTAAGCCCGCTTCGTTGGGCCTTTTTTCGGAGCCAAAAATCCAACTTTTTCATCAATTTCCGGATACTTTTCTACTTTTGTGCTGTTTTTCAGTCCTGGATCGTACGTCGTGAGCCGCGGGAAGGCCGACAGCTTGATCCATCACATTTCTGTTACTGAATCCCAACGCAACTAGGGCGTGGCAACTTCGCTTCACGTAGAGGTTGGGCCCACAAACCGAGGTCGTGGGGCTTGGGACCAGGTCTACGTCGCTCCGGAGCCCATAACTTTTGATTCGAAAGGAGTTACGCGGCCCACAGCATACCGTTGGAATGCTCTCCGAGAGCTCTACGACGGGGTAGCCAAGCACGCTTGACTGGGCCTTTTTTCGGTGTCCAAAATCCAACATTTTCATCAGTTTCTGGACATTTTTCTTCTTTTGTGCTATTTTTCCGTCTCGAATCGTACGTAGTGAGCAGCGGGAAGGCCGACAGCCTGATCCATCACATTTCTGTTAACAAATCCCAACGCACCTGGGGCGTGGCAACTTCACTTCATGTGGTGGCTGGGCCGGCAAACCGAGGTCGCGGGGCTTGGGACCAGGTCTCCGCCGCTCCGGAGCCCATAACTTTTGATCCGCAAGGAGTTACGCGGCCCACAGCATACCGTTGGAAAGCTATCCGATAGCTCTACGATGGGGCAGCTAAGCCCGATTTGATGGGCCTTTTTTCGGGGCCCAAAATCCAACGTTTTCATCAGTTTCCGGATACTTTTCTGCTTTTGTGCTATTTTTCAGTCCTGGATCGTACGTCGTGAGCCGCGGGAAGGCCGACAGCCTAATCCATCACATTTCTATTACCGAATCCCAACGCACCTGAGGCGTGGCAACTTTGCTTCACGTAGAGGCTAGGCCCGCAAACCGAGGTCGTGGGGCTTGGGACCAGGTCTCAGTCGCTCCGGAGCCCATAACTTTTGATCCGCAAGGAGTTACGCGGCCTACAGCATACCGTTGGAAAGTTCTCCGAGAGCTCTACGACGGGTCAGCTAAGCTCGCTTAGCTGGGCCTTCTTCCGCAGCCCAAAATCCAACGTTTTCATCGGTTTCCACAAACTTTTCTGCTTTTGTGCTGTTTTTCAGTCCTGGATCATACGTCGTGTGCCGCGGGAAGGTCGACAGCCTGATCCATCCCATTTCGGTTACCGAATCCCAACGCACCTGGGGCGTGACAACTTCGCTTCACGTAGAAGCTGGGCCAGCAAACCGAGGTCGTGGGGGTTGGGACTAGGTCTCTGTCCCTCTGGAGCCCATAACTTTTGATCTGCAAGGAGTTACGCGGCCTACAGCATACCATTGGAAAGCTCTCCGAGAGCTCTACGACGGGGCAGCTAAGCTTACTTAGCTGGGCCTTTTTCCGGAGCCCAAAATCCAACGTTTTCATCAGTTTCTGAAAACTTTTCTGCTTTTGTGCTGTTTTTCAGTCCTGGATCGTACGTCGTGAGCCGCGGGAAGGCCGACAGCCGGCTCCATCATATTTCTGTCACCGAATCCCAACGCACCATGGGCGAGGCAACTTCGCTTGACGTTGAGGCCGGGCCCGCAAACCGAGGTCGCGGGTCTTGGGACCAGGTCTCCGTCGCTCCGGAGCCCATAACTTTTGATCCGCAAGGAGTTACGCGGCCCACAGCATACCGTTGGAAAGCTCTCCGAGAGCGCTACGACTAGGCTGCCAAGCACGCTTGGCCTGGCCTTTCTCCGGAGTCCAAAATCCAACGTTTTCATCAGTTTTCGGACACTTTTATGCTTTTGTGCTGTTTTTTCGTCCCGGATCGTACGTCGTGAGCCGCAGGAAGGCCGACAACCTGATCCATCACATTTCTGTTAACGAATCCCAAGGCACCTGAGGCGAGGCAACTTCGCTTCACGTAGAGGCTGGGCGCACAAACCGAGGTCGTGGGGCTTGGGACCAGGTCTCCGTCGCTCCGGGGCCCATAACTTTTGATCCGCAAGGAGTTACGAGGAACACATCATACCGTTAGAAAGCTCTCCGAGAGCTCTACGACGAGGCAGCCAAGTCCGCATTGCGGGGCCTTTTTTCGGAGCCCAAAATCCAACATTTTTATCAGTTTCTTGATACTTTTCTGTTTTTGTGCTGTTTTTCCGTCCCGAATCGTACGTCGTGAGCCGCAGGAAGGCCGACAGCCTGATCCATCTCATTTCTGTTACCGAATCCCAACAGACCTGCGGCGTGGCAACCTCGCTTCACGTAGAGGCTGGGCCGGCAAACCGAGGTCGCGGGGCTTGGGACCAGGTCTCCGCTGCTCCGGAGCCAATAACTTTTGATCCGCAAGGAGTTACTTGGCCCACAGCATACCGTTAGAAAGCTCTCCGAGAGCTCTACGACGGGGCAGCAAAGCCCGCTTCGCTGGCCTTTTTCCGGAGCCCAAAATCGAACGTTTTCATCAATTTTTGGACACTTTTCTTCTTTTGCGCTGTTTTTCCATCCCGGATCGATCGTCGTGCGCCGCGAAAAGGACGACAACCTAATCCGGCACATTTCTATTACCGAATCCTAACGCACCTGGGGCGTGGCAACTTCGCTTCACGTAGAGGCTGGGCCCGCAAACCGAGGTCGTGGGGGTTGGAACTAGGTCTCCGTCGCTCCGGAGCCGATAACTTTTGATCCGCAAGGAGGTACGTGGCGCACAGCATACCGTTGGAAAGCTCTTCGAGAGCTCTACGATGGCGCAGCTAAGCTCGCTTCACTGGGCCTTTTTTCAGAGCCCAAAATCCAACGTTTTCATTAGTTTCCGGATACTTTTCTTCTTTTGTGCTGTTTTTAAGTCCTGGATCGTACGTCGTGAGCCGCGGGAAGGCCGACAGCCTGATCCATCACATTTCTGTTACCGAATCCCAACGCACCTGGGGCGTGGCAACTTCGCTTCACGTAGAGGCTGGGCCCGCAAACCGAGGTCGTGGGGGTTGGGACTAGGTCTCCGTCGCTCCGAGAGCTCTCAGATGGGGCAACCAAGCCCGCTATGCTGGGCCTTTTTTCGGAGCCCAAAATCCAAAGTTTTCATTAGTTTCTGGACACTTTTCTGCTTTTGTGCTATTTTTCCGTGTCGGATCGTATGTCGTGAGCCGTGGGAAGGCCGACAGCCTGATCCATCACATTTCTGTTACCAAATCCCAACGCATCTGAGGCGTGGCAACTTTGCTTCACGTAGAGGCTGGGCCCGCAAACCGAGGTCGTGCGGCTTAGGACCAGGTCTCCGTCGCTCCGGAGCCCATAACTTTTGATCCGCAAGGAGTTACGTGGCCCACAGCATACCGTTAGAAAGCTCTCCGAGAGCTCTACGACAGGGCAGCCAAGCCCGCTTCCTTGGCCCTTTTTCCAGAGCCCAAAATCCAACGTTTTCATCAGTTTTCGGACACTTTTATGCTTTTGTACTGTTTTTCCGTCCCGGATCGAACGTCGTGAGCCGCGGGAAGGTCGACAGCCTGATCCATCACATTTCTATTACTGAATCCTAACGCACCTGGGGCATGGCAACTTCGCTTCACGTAGAGGCTGGGCCCGCAAACCGAGGTCGTGGGGGTTGGAACTAGGTCTCCGTCGCTCCGGAGCCCATAACTTTTGATCCGCAAGGAGGTACGTGGCCCACAGCATACCGTTGGAAAGCTCTCCGAGAGCTCTACGATGGCGCAGCCAAGCCCGCTTCACTGGGCCTTTTTTCGGAGCCCAAAATCCAACGTTTTCTTCAGTTTTCGGATACTTTTCTGCTTTTGTGCTGTTTTTCAGTCCTGGATCGTACGTCGTGAGCCGCGGGAAGGCCGACAGCCTGATCCATCACATTTCTGTTACCGAATCCCAACGCACCTGGGGCGTGGCAACTTCGCTTCACGTAGAGGCTGGGCCCGCAAAACGAGGTCGTGGGGGTTGGGGCCAGGTCTCCGTCGCTCCGGAGCCCAAAACTTTTGATCCGCAAGGAGTTACGCGGCCTACAGCATACCGTTGGAAAGCTCTCCGAGAGATATACGACGGGGCAGCTAAGCTTTCTTAGCTGGGCCTTTTTTCGGAGCCCAAAATCCAACGTTTTCATCAGTTTCCGGAAACTTTCCTGCTTTTGCGCTGTTTTTCAGTCCTGGATCGTACGTCGTGAGCCGCGGGAAGGCCGACAGCCTGATCCATCACATTTCTGTTACTGAAACCCAACGCAATTGGGGTGTGGTAACTTCGCTTCACGTAGAGGCTGGGCCCGCAAACCGAGGTCATGGGGCTTGGGACCAGGTCTCCGTCGCTCCGGAGCCCATAACTTTTGATCCGTAAGGAGTTACGCGGCCCACAGCATACCGTTGGAAAGCTTTCCGAGAGATCTACGACGTGGCAGTCCAGCTGGGCCTTTTTTCGGAGCCCAAAATCAAAAGTTTTCGTCAGTTTCTGGACACTTTTCTCCTTTTGTGCTGTTTTTCCGTCTCGGATCGTACGTCGTGAACCGCGGGAAGGCCGACAGCCTGATCCATTGCATTTCTGTTACCGAATCCCAACGCACCTGGGGCGTGGCAACTACGCTTCACGTAGAGGCTGGGCCCGCAAACCGAGGTCGTAGGGCTTGGGACCAGGTCTCCGTCGCTCCGGAGCCCATAACTTTTGATCCGCAAGGAGTTACGTGGCCCACATCATACCGTTAGAAAGCTCTCCGAGAGCTCTACGACGGGGCAGCCAAGCTCGCTTTGCTGGGCTTTTTTTCGGAGCCCAAAATCCAACGTTTTCATCAGTTTCCGAAGTCTTTTCTTCTTTTGTGCTGTTTTTCAGTCCTGGATCGTACGTCGTGAGCCGCGGGAAGGCCGACAGCCTGATCCATCACATTTCTGTTACTGAATCCCAACGCAACTGGGGCGTGGCAACTTCACTTCACGTAGAGGCTGGTCCCGCAAACCGAGGTCATGGGGCTTAGGACCAGGTCTCCGTGGCTCCGGAGCCCATAACTTTTGATTCGAAAGGAGTTACGCGGCCCACAGCATACCGTTGGAATGCTCTCCGAGAGCTCTACGACGGGGTAGCCAAGCACGCTTGACTGGGCCTTTTTTCGGTGTCCAAAATCCAACATTTTCATCAGTTTCTGGACACTTTTCTGCTTTTGTGCTATTTTTCCGTCTCGGATCGTATGTCGTGAGCCGCGGGAAGGCCGACAGCCTGATCCATCACATTTCTGTTACCAAATCCCAACGCACCTGAGGCGTGGCAACTTCGCTTCACGTAGAGGCTGGGCCCGCTACCCGAGGTCGTGGGGCTTGGGACCAGGTCTCCGTCGCTCCGGAGACCATAACTTTTGATCCGCAAGGAGTTACGTGGCCCACAGCATACCGTTGGAAAGCTCTCCGAGAGCTCTACGACGGGGCAGCCAAGCTTGCTTTGCTGGGCCTTTTTTTGAGCACAAAATCCAAAGTTTTCATCAGTTTCTGGACACTTTTATGCTTTTGTGCTATTTTTCCGTCTCGGATCGTACGTCGTGAGCCGCGGGAAGGCCGACAGCCTGATCCATCACATTTCTGTTACCAAATCCCAACGCACCTGAGGTGAGGCAACTTCGCTTCACGTAGAGGCTGGGCCCGCAAACCGAGGTCGCGGGGCTTGGGAACAGGTCTCCGTCGCTGCGGAGCCCATAACTTTTGATCCGCAAGGAATTACGCGGCCCACAGCATACCGTTGGAAAGCTCTCCGAGAGCGCTACGATGGGGCAGCTAAGCCCGCTTCTTTGGGCCTTTTTCCAGAGCCCAAAATCGAACGTTTTCATCAGGTTTCGGACACTTTTCCGCTTCTGTACTGTTTTTTCGTCCCGGATCGAACGTCGTGAGCCGCGGGAAGGTCGACAGCCTGATCCATCACATTTCTATTACTGAATCCTAACGCACCTGGGGCGTGGCAACTTCGCATTACGTAGAGGCTGGGCCCGTAAACCAAGGTCGTGGGGGTTGGGACCAGGTCTCCGTCGCTTCGGAGCCCATAACTTTTGATCCGCAAGGAGTTACGCGGCCCACAACATACCGTTGGAAAGCTCTCCGAGAGCTCTACGACGGGGCGGCTAAGCTCGCTTTGCTGGGTCTTTTTCTGTAGCCCAAAATCCAACGTTTTCATCAGTTTCTGGATATTTTTCTACTTTTGTGCTGTTTTTCAGTCCTGGATCGTACATCGTGAGCCGCGGGAAGGCAGACAGCCTGATCCATCACATTTCTGTTACCGAATACCAACGCACCTGGGGCGTGGCAACTTCGCTTCATGTAGAGGCTGGGCCCGCAAACCGACGGCTTGCGGGTTGGGACTAGGTCTCCGCCGCTCCGGGGGCCATAACTTTTGATCCGCAAGGAGTTACGCGGCCTACAGCATACCGTTGGAAAGCTCTCCGAGAGATATACGACGGGGTAGCTAAGCTTGCTTAGCTGGGCCTTTTTCCGGAGCCCAAAATCCAACGTTTTCATCAGTTTCCGAAAACTTTTCTGCTTTTGCGCTGTTTTTCAGTCCTGGATCATACGTCGTGAGCCGCGGGAAGGCCGACAGCCTGATCCATCACATTTCTGTTACTGAAACCCAACGCAATTGGGGTGTGGTAACTTCGCTTCACGTAGAGGCTGGGCCCGCAAACCGAGGTCATGGGGCTTGGGACCAGGTCTCCGTCGCTCCGGAGCCCATAACTTTTGATCCGTAAGGAGTTACGCGGCCCACAGCATACCGTTGGAAAGCTTTCCGAGAGATCTACGACGTGGCAGTCCAGCTGGGCCTTTTTTCGGAGCCCAAAATCAAAAGTTTTCGTCAGTTTCTGGACACTTTTCTCCTTTTGTGCTATTTTTCCGTCCCGGATCGTATGTCGTGAACCGCGGGAGGGCCGACAACCTGATCCATTGCATTTCTGTTACCGAATCCCAACGCACCTGGGGCGTGGCAACTTCGCTTCACGTAGAGGCTGGGCCCGCAAGCCGAGGTCGTGGGGCTTGGGACCAGGTCTCCGTCGCTCCGGAGCCCATAACTTTTGATCCGCAAGGAGTTACGTGGCCCACATCATACCGTTAGAAAGCTCTCTTAGAGCTCTACGACGGGGCAGCCAAGTCCGCTTCGCTTGGCCTTTTTCCGGAGCCCAAAATCCAACATTTTCATCAATTTCTGGACACTTTTCTACTTTTGTCCTGTTGTTCCGTCCCGGATCGAACGTCGTGAGCCGCGGGAAGGCCGACAGCCTGATCCATCACATTTCTGTTACTGAATCCCAACGTAACTAGGGCGTGGTAACTTCGCTTCACGTTGAGGCTGGGCCCGCAAACGAGGTCAGGGGGCTTGGGACCAGGCCTCCGTCGCTCCAGAGCCCATACCTTTTGATCCGCAAAGAGTTACGCGGCCCACAGCATACCGTTGGAAAGCTCTCCGAGAGCTCTACGACGGGGCAGCTAAGCCCGCTTTGTTGGGCCTTTTTTCAGAGCCCAAAATCCAACGTTTTAATCAGTTTCTGGACACTTTTCTGCGTTTGTGCTATTTTTCCTTCTCGGATCGTACGTCGTGAGCCACAGGAAGGCCGACAACCTGATCCATCACATTTCTGTTAACGAATCCCAAGGCACCTGAGGCGAGGCAACTTCGCTTCAAGTAGAGGCTGGGCTCGCAAACCGAGGTCGTGGGGCTTGGGACCAGGTCTCCGTCGCTCCGGAGCCCATAACTTTTGATCCGCAAGGAGTTACGCGGCCCACAGCATACCGTTGGAAAGCTCTCCGAGAGCTCTACGACGGGGCAGCCAAGCCCGCTTTGCTGGGCCTTTTTCCGGAGCCCAAAATCGAACGTTTTCATTAGTTTCTGGACACTTTTCTGCCTTTGTGCATTTTTTCCGTCTCGGATCGTACGTCGTGGGCCGCGGGAAGGCCGACAGCCTGATCCATCACATTTCTGTTACCGAATCCCAACGGACCTGCGGCGTGGCAACCTCGCTTCACGTAGAGGCTGGGCCAGCAAACCGAGGTCGTGGGGCTTGGGACCAGGTCTCCGTCGCTCCGGAGCCCATAACTTTTGATCCGTAAGGAGTTACGTGGCCCACAACATAACGTTAGAAAGCTCTCCGAGAGCTCTACGACGGGGCAGCGAAGCCCGCTTCCTTGGGCCTTTTTCCGGAGCCCAAAATCCAACGTTTTCATCAGTTTTCGGACACTTTTATGCTTTTGTGCTGTTTTTCAGTCCCGGATCGTACGTCGTGAGCCGCGGGAAGGTCGACAGCCTGATCCATCACATTTCTGTTACCGAATCCTAACGAACCTGGGGCGTGGCAACTTCGCTTCACGTAGAGGCTGGGCCCGCAAACCGAGGTCGTGGGGGTTGGGACTAGGTCTCCGTCGCTCCGGAGCCCATAACTTTTGATCCGCAAGGAGTTACGTGGCTCATACCATACCGTTGGAAATCTCTTCGAGAGCTCTACGATGGCGCAGCTAAGCTCGCTTCGCTGGGCCTTTTTTCGGAGCCCAAAATCCAACATTTTCATCAGTTTTCGGATACTTTTCTTCTTTTGTGCTGTTTTTCAGTCCTGGATCGTACGTCGTGAGCCGCGGGAAGGCCGACTGCCTGATCCATCACATTTCTGTTACCGAATCCCAACGCACCTGGGGCGTGGCAACTTCGCTTCACGTAGAGGTTGGGCCCGCAAACCGAGGTCGTGGGGGTTGGGACTAGGTCTCCGTCGCTCCGGAGCCCATAACTTTTGATCCGCAAGGAGTTACGCAGCCTACAGCATACCGTTGGAAAGCTCTCCGAGAGATATACGACGGGGTAGCTAAGCTCGCTTAGCTGGGCCTTTTTCCGGAGCCCAAAATCCAACGTTTTCATCATTTTCCGAAAACTTTTCTGCTTTTGCGCTGTTTTTCAGTCCTGGATCGTACGTCGTGAGCCGCAGGAAGGCCGACAGCCTGATCCATCACATTTCTGTTACTGAATCCCAACGCAATTGAGGTGTGGTAACTTCGCTTCACGTAGAGGCTGGGCCTGCAAACCGAGGACGCGGGGCTTGGGACCAGGTCGTCGTCGCTCCGGAGCCCATAACTTTTGATCCGTAAGGAGTTACGCGGCCCACAGCATACCGTTGGAAAGCTTTCCGAGAGATCTACGACGTGGCAGTCCAGCTGGGCCTTTTTTCGGAGCCCAAAATCAAAAGTTTTCGTCAGTTTCTGGACACTTTTCTCCTTTTGTGCTGTTTTTCCGTCTCGGATCGTACGTCGTGAGCCGCGGGAAGGTCGACAGCCTGATCCATCACATTTCTGTTACCGTCTCCCAAGGCACCTGGGGCGTGGCAACTACGCTTCACGTAGAGGCTGGGCCCGCAAACCGAGGTCGTGGGGCTTGGGACAAGGTCTCCGTCGCTCCGGAGCCCATAACTTTTGATCCGCAAGGAGTTACGTGGCCCACATCATACCGTTAGAAAGCTCTCCGAGAGCTCTACGACGGGGCAGCCTAGCTCGCTTTGCTGGGCTTTTTTTCGGAGCCCAAAATCCAACGTTTTCATCAGTTTCTGGATACTTTTCTTCTTTTGTGTTGTTTTTCAGTCCTGGATCGTACGTCGTGAGCCGCGGGAAGGCCGACAGCCTGATCCATCACATTTCTGTTACTGAATCCCAACGTAACTAGGGCGTGGCAACTTCGCTTCACGTAGAGGCTGGGCCCGCAAACCGAGGTCATGGGGCTTGGGACCAGGTCTCCGTCGCTCCGAAGCCCATAACTTTTGATTCGAAAGGAGTTACGCGGCCCACAGCATACCGTTGGAATGCTCTCCGAGAGCTCTACGACGGGGTAGCCAAGCACGCTTGACTGGGCCTTTTTTCGGTGTCCAAAATCCAACATTTTCATCAGTTTCTGGACATTTTTCTGCTTTTGTGCTATTTTTCCGTCTCGAATCGTATGTCGTGAGCAGCGGGAAGGCCGACAGCCTGATCCATCACATTTCTGTTACCAAATCCCAACGCACCTGGGGCATGGCAACTTCGCTTCACGTTGAGGCTGGGCCCGCAAACCGAGGTCGTGGGGCTTAGGACCATGTCTACGTCGCTCCGGGGCCCATAAGTTTTGATCTGCAAGGAGTTACGCGGCCCACAGCATACCGTTGGAAAGCTCTCCGAGAGCTCTACGACGGGGCAACTAAGCCCGCTTTTCGGGCTTTTTTTCGGAGCCCAAAATCCAACGTTTTCATCAGTTTCCAGACACTGTTCTTCTTTTGTGCTATTTTTTCGTCCCGGATCGTACGTCGTGAGCCGCAGAAAGGCCAAAAACCTGATCCATCTCTTTTTTGTTACCGAATCCCAAGGAACCTGGGGCGAGGCAACTTCGCTTCACGTAGAGGCTGGGCCCGCAAACCAAGGTCGTGGGGCTTGGGACCAGGTCTCTGCCGCTCCGGAGCCCATAACTTTTGATCCGCATGGAGTTACGCGGCCCACAGCATACCGTTGGAAAGCTCTCCGAGAGCTCTACGACGGGACAGCTAAGCGTGCTTAGCTGGGCTTTTTTTCGGAGCCCAAAATCCTACGTTTTCATCAGTTTCCTGAAACTTTTCTGCTTTTGTGCTATTTTTCAGTCCTGGATCGTACGTCGGGAGCCGCCGGAAGGCCGACAGCCTGATCTATCACTTTTCTGTTACCGAATCCCAATGCACCTGGGGCGTGGCAACTTCGCTTCACGTAGAGGTTGGGACCGCAAACCGAAGTCGTGGGGGTTGGGACCAGGTCTCTGTCGCTCCGGAGCCCATAACTCTTGATCTGCAAGGAGTTACGCGGCCCACTGCATACCGTTGGAATGCTCTTTGAGAGCTATACGACGGGGCAGCTAAGCTCGCTTGGCTGGGCCTTTTTCCGGAGCCCAAAATCCAACGTTTTCATCAATTTTCGGACACTTTTCTGCTTTTGTGCTATTTTTCAGTGCTGGATCGTACGTCGTGAGCCGCGGGAAGGCCGACAGCCTGAACCATCATGTTTCAGTTACTGAATCCCAACGCAACTGGGGCGTGGCAACTTCGCTTCACGTAGAGGCTGGGCCCGCAAACCGAGGTCATAGGGCTTGGGACCAGGTCTCCGTCGCTCCGAAGCCCATAACTTTTGATTCGAAAGGAGTTACGCGGCCCACAGCATACCGTTGGAATGCTCTCCGAGAGCTCTACGACGGGGTAGCCAAGCACGCTTGACTGGGCCTTTTTTCGGTGTCCAAAATCCAACATTTTCATCAGTTTCTGGACATTTTTCTGCTTTTGTGCTATTTTTCCGTCTCGAATCGTATGTCGTGAGCAGCGGGAAGGCCGACAGCCTGATCCATCACATTTCTGTTACCAAATCCCAACGCACCTGGGGCATGGCAACTTCGCTTCACGTTGAGGCTGGGCCCGCAAACCGAGGTCGTGGGGCTTGGGACCAGGTCTCCGTCGCTCCGGAGCCTATAACTTTTGATCCGCAAGGAGTTACGCGGCCCACAGCATACCGTTGGAATGCTCTCTGAGAGCTCTACGACGGGGCAGCAAAGCCTACTTTGCTGGGCCTTTTTCCGGAGCCCAAAATACAACGTTTTCATCAGTTTTCGGACACTTTTATGCTTTTGTGCTGTTTTTAAGTCCTGGATCGTACGTCGTGAGCCGCGGGAACGCCGACAGCCAGATCCATCACATTTCTGTTACCGAATCCCAACGCACCTGGGGCGAGGCAACTTCGCTTCACGTAGTGGCCGGGCCCGCAAACCGAGGCCTCAGGGCTTGGGACCTGGTCTCCGTCGCTCCGGAGCCCATAACTTTTGATCTGCAAGGAGTTAAGCGGTCCACAGCATACCGTTGGAAAGCTCTCCGAGAGTCCTACGATGGGGCAGCCAAGCTCACTTTGCTGGGCCTTTTTTCAGAGCCCAAAATTGAACGTTTTCATCAGTTTTCGGACACTTCTCTGCTTTTGTATTGTTTTTTCGTCCCGGATCGAACGTAGTGCGCCGCGGGAAGGCCGACGGCCTAATCCATCACATTTCTGTTACCGATTCCCAACGCACCTGAGGCATGGCAACTTCGCTTCACGTAGAGGCTGGGCCCGCAAACCGAGGTCGTGGGGCTTGGGACCAGGTCTCCGTCGCTCTGAAGCCCATAACTATTGATTCAGAAGGAGTTACGCGGCCCACAGCATACCGTTGGAATGCTCTCCAAGAGCTCTATGACGGGGCAGCCAAGCTTGCTTGACTGGGCCTTTTTTCGGTGTCCAAAATCCAACATTTTCATCAGTTTCTGGACATTTTTCTGCTTTTGTGCTATTTTTCCGTCTCGAATCGTATGTCGTGAGCCGCGGGAAGGCCGACAGCCTGATCCATCACATTTCTGTTACCAAATCCCAACGCACCTGGGGCGTGCCAACTTCGCTTCACGTAGAGTCTGGCCCCGCAAACCGAGGTCGTGGGGCTTGGGACCAGGTCTCCGTCGCTCCGGAGCCCATAACTTTTGATCCGCAAGGAGTTACGCGGCCCACAGCATACTGTTGGAAAGCTCTCCGAGAGCTCTACGAGGGGGCAGCTAAGCCTACTTTGCTGGGCCTTTTTCCGGAGCCCAAAATACAACGTTTTCATCAGTTTTCTGACACTTTTATGCTTTTGTGCTGTTTTTCAGTCCTGGATCGTATGTCGTGAGCCGCGAGAAGGCCGACAGCCTGATCCATCACATTTCTGTTACTGAATCCCAACGCAATTGGGGCGTGGCAACTTCGCTTCACGTAGAGGCTGGGCCCGCAAACCGAGCTCATGGGGCTTGGGACTAGGTCTCCGTCGCTCCGGAGCCCATAACTTTTGATCCGCAAGGAGTTACGCGGCCTACAGCATACCGTTGGAAAGCTCTCCGAGAGCTCTACGACGGGGCAGCTAAGTTGGCTTAGCTGGGCCTTTTTCCGGAGCCCAAAATCCAACGTTTTCATCAGTTTCCGGAAACTTTTCTGCTTTTCTGCTATTTTTCAGTCCTGGATCGTACATCGTGAGCCGCGGGAAGGCCGACAGCCTGATCCATCACATTTCTGTTACCAAATCCCAACGCACCTGGGGCATGGCAACTTCGCTTCACGTTGAGGCTGGGCCCGCAAACCGAGGTCGTGGGGCTTGGGACCAGGTCTCCGTCGCTCCGGAGCCTATAACTTTTGATCCGCAAGGAGTTACGCGGCCCAAAGCATACCGTTGGAATGCTCTCCAAAAGCTCTACGACGAGGCAGCCAAGCTTGCTTGGCCTAGCCTTTCTCCGGAGTCCAAAATCCAACGTTTTCATCAGTTTCTGGACACTTTTATGCTTTTGTGCTGTTTTTCTGTCCTGGATCGTACGTCGTGAGCCGCCGGAAGGCCGACAGCCTGATCCATCACATTTCTGTTACCGAATCCCAACGCACCTGGGGCGTGGCAACTTCGCTTCACGTAGAGGCTGGGCCCGCAAACCGAGGTCGTAGGGCTTGGGACCAGGTAGCCGTCGCTCTGGGGCCCAGAACTTTTGATCCGCAAGGAGTTACGTAGCCCACAGCATACCGGTGGAAAGCTCTCCAAAAGCTCTACGACGAGGCAGCCAAGCTCGCTTGGCCTAGCCTTTCTCCGGAGCCCAAAATCCTCCTTTTTCATCAGTTTTCGGACACTTTTATGCTTTTGTGCTGTTTTTCAGTCCTGGATCGTACGTCGTGAGCCGCTGGAAGGCCGACAGCCTGATCCATCACATTTCTGTTACCGAATCCCAACGCACCTGGGGCTTGGAAACTTCGCTTCACGTAGAGGCTGGGTCCGCAAACCGAGGACGGGGGGCTTGGGGCCAGGTCTCCGGCCCTCCGGCGCCCATTACTTTTGATCCGCAAGGAGTTACGTGGCCCACAGCATACCGCTGGAAAGCTCTCCGAGAGTTCTACGACGAGGCAGCCAAGCCTGCTTTGCTGGGCCTTTTTTCGGAGCCCAAAATCCAACGTTTTCATCAGTTTCTGGACACTTTTCTGCTTTTGTGTTGTTTTTCCGTCCCGGATCGTACGTCGTGAGCTGCGGGAAGGCCGACAGCCTGATCCATCACATTTCTGTTATCGAATCCCAACGCACCTGAGGCGTGGCAACATCGCTTCACGTAGAGGCTGGGCCCGCAAACCGAGGTCGTAGGGGTTGGGACTAGGTCTCCGTCGCTCCGGAGCACATAACTTTTGATCCGCAAGGAGTTACGCGGCCCACAGCATACCGTTAGAAAGCTCTCCGAGAGCTCTACGACGGGGCAGCCAAGCCCTCTTTGCTGGGCCTTTTTTTGGAGCCCAAAATCCAACCTTTTCATCAGTTTCTGGACAATTTTATGCTTTTGTGCTGTTTTTCAGTCCTGGATTGTACGTCGTGAGCCGCGGGAAGGCCAACAGCCTGAACCATCACATTTCTGTTACTGAATCCCAACGCAACTGGGGCGTGGCAACTTCGCTTCACGTAGAGGCTGGGCCCGCAAACCGAGGTCATGGGGCTTGGGACCAGGTCTCCGTCGCTCCGAAGCCCATTACTTTTGATTCGGAAGGAGTTACGCGGCCCACAGCATACCGTTGGACTGCTCTCTGAGAGCTCTACGACGTGGTAGCCAAGCTTGCTTGGCGGGGCCTTTTTTCGGAACCCAAAATCCAACATTTTCATCAGTTTCTGGACACTTTTCTGCTTTTGTGCTGTTTTTCAGTCCTGGATCGTACGTCGTGAGCCGAGGGAAGGCCGACAACCTGATCCATCACATTAGTGTTACCGAATGCCAACGCACCTGGGGCTTGGCAACTTCGTTTCACGTAGAGGCTGGGCCCGCAAACCGAGTTCGTGGGGGTTGGGACCAGGTCTCCGTCGCTCCGGAGCACATAACTTTTGATCTGCAAGGAGTTACGCGGCCCACAGCATACCGTTGGAAAGCACTCCGAGAGCTCTACGACGGGGCAACTAAGCCCCCTTCGCTGGGCCTTTTTTCGGAGCATAAAATCCAATGTTTTCATAAGTTTCTGGACACTTTTATGCTTTTGTGCTGTTTTTCCGTCCCGCATCGTATGTCGTGAGCCGCGGGATGGCCGACAGCCTGATCCATCACATTTCTGTTACCGAATCCTAACGTACCTGGGGTGTGGCAACTTCGCTTCACGTAGAGGCTAGGCCCGCAAACCGAGGTCGTGGGGCTTGGGACCAGGTCTCCGTCGCTCCGGAGCCCATAACTTTTGATCCGCAAGGAGTTACGCGGCCCACAGCAAACCGTTAGAAAGCACTTCGAGAGCTCTACGATGGCGCAGCTAAGCCCGCTTTGCTTGGCCTTTTTTCGGAGCCCAAAATCCAACGTTTTCATCAGTTTCCGAATACTTTTATGCTTTTGTGCTATTTTTCAGTCCTGGATTGTACGTCGTGAGCCGCGGGAAGGCCAACAGCCTGAACCATCACATTTCTGTTACTGAATCCCAACGCAACTGGGGCGTGGCAACTTCGCTTCACGTAGAGGCTGGGCCCGCAAACCGAGGTCATGGGGCTTGGGACCAGGTCTCCGTCGCTCCGAAGCCCATTACTTTTGATTCGGAAGGAGTTACGCGGCCCACAGCATACCGTTGGACTGCTCTCTGAGAGCTCTACGACGTGGTAGCCAAGCTTGCTTGGCGGGGCCTTTTTTCGGAACCCAAAATCCAACGTTTTCATCAGTTTCTAGACACTTTTATGCTTTTGTGCTATTTTTCCGTCTCGGATCGTACGTCGTGAGCAGCGGAAAGGCCGACAGCCTGATCCATCGCATTTTTACTACCGAATCCAACCGCCCCTGGGGCGTGGCATCTTCGCTTAACGTAGAGGCTGGGCCCGCAACCCGAGGTCGTGGGGCTTGGGACTAGGTCTTCGTCGCTCCGGAGCCAAAAACTTTTGATCCGCAAGGAGTTACGCGGCCCACTGCATACCGTTGCAATGCTCTCTGAGAGCTCTACGACGGGGCAGTAAAGCCTACTTTGCTGGGCCTTTTTCCGGAGCCCAAAATACAACGTTTTCATCAGTTTTCAGACACTTTTATGCTTTTGTTCTGTTTTTAAGTCCTGGATCGTACGTCGTGAGCCGCGGGAAGGCCGACAGCCAGATCCATCACATTTCTGTTACCGAATCCCAACGCACCTGGGGCGTGGCAACTTCGCTTTACGTAGAGGCTGGGCCCGCAAACCGAGGTCATGGGGGTTGGGACCAGGTCTCCGTCGCTCCAGAGCCCATAACTTTTGATCCGCAAGGAGTTACGCGGCCCACAGCATACCGTTGGAATGCTATCCAAGAGCTCTACGACGGGGCAGCTAAGCATGCTTAGCTGGGCCTTTTTCCGGAGCCCAAAATCCAACGTTTTCATCAGTTTCCGGAAACTTTTCTGCTTTTGTGCTGTTTTTCAGTCCTGGGTCGTACGTCGTGAGCCGCTGGAAGGCCGACAGCCTGATCCATCACATTTCTGTTACCGAATCCCAACGCACCAGGGGCGTGGCAACTTCGCTTCACGTAGAGGTTGGTCCCGCAAACCGAGGTCGTGGGGGTTGGGACTAGGTCTCCGTCGCTCCGGAGACCATAACTTTTGATCCGCAAGGAGTTACGCGGCCTACAGCATACCGTTGGAAAGCTCTCCGAGAGCTCTACAACGGGACAATTAAGCCTGCTTGGCTGGGCCTTTTTCCGGAGCCCAAAATCGAACGTTTTCATTAGTTTTCAGACACATTTCTTCTTTTGTGCTGTTTTTCTGTCCCGGATCGTACCTCGTGTGCCGCCGGAGGGCCGACAGCCTCATCCATCACATTTCTGTTACTGAATCCCAACGCAATTGGGGCGTGGCAACTTCGCTTCACGTAGAGGCTGGGCCTGCAAACCGAGGTCGTGGGGCTTGGGACTAGGTCTCCGTCGCTCCGGAGCCCATAACTTTTGATCCGCATGGAGTTACGCGGCCCACAGCATGCAGTTGGAAAGCTCTCCGAGAGCTCTACGACGGGGTAGCCAAGCACGCTTGACTGGGCCTTTTTTCGGAGCCCAAAATCCAAAGTTTTCGTCAGTTTCTGGACACTTTTCTCCTTTTGTGCTGTTTTTCCGTCTCGGATCGTACGTCGTGAGCCGCGGGAAGGTCGACAGCCTGATCCATCACATTTCTGTTACCGAATCTCAAGGCACCTGGGGCGAGGCAACTTTACTTCACGTAGAGGTTGGGCCCGCAAACCGAGGTCGTGGGGCTTGGGACCAGGTCTCCGGCGCTCTGGAGCCCATAACTTTTGATCTGCAAGGAGTTACGTGGCCCACAACATATCGTTAGAAAGCTCTCCGAGAGCTCTACGACGGGGCAGCCAAGCCGGATTTGCTGGGCCTTTTTTCGGAGCCCAAAATCCAACGTTTTCATCAGTTTTCGAACACTTTTCTGCTTTTGTGCTGTTTTTCAGTCCTGGATCGTACGTCGTGAGCCGCGGGAAGGCCGACAGCCCGATCCATCACATTTCTGTTACCGAATCCCAACGCACCTGGGGCCTGGCAACTTCGCTTCACGTAGAGGCTGGGCCCGCAAACCGAGGTCATGGGGGTTGGGACTAGGTCTCCGTCGCTCCGGAGCCCATAACTTTTCATCCGCAAGGAGTTACGCGGCCTACAGCATACCGTTGGAAAGCTCTCCGAGAGCTCTACGACGGCACAGCTAAGCTAGCTTAGTTGGGCCTTTTTCCGGACCCCAAAATCCAACGTTTTCATCAGTTTCTGGACACTTTTCTGCTTTTGTGCTGTTTTTTCGTCCCGGATCGTACGTCGTGAGCCGCAGGAAGGCCGACAACCTGATCCATCACATTTTTGTTAACGAATCCCAAGGCACCTGAGGCGAGGCAACTTCGCTTCACGTAGAGGCTGGGCTCGCAAACCGAGGTCGTGGGGCTTGGGACCAGGTCTCCGTCGCTCCGGGGCCCATAACTTTTGATCCGCAAGGAGTTATGCGGCCCACAGCATACCGTTGGAAAGCTCTCCGAGAGCTCTACGACGGGGCAGCTAAACCCGCTTTGCTGGGCCTTTTTTTGGAGCCCAAAATCCAATGTTTTCATTAGTTTCCGGACACTGTTCTGCTTTTGTGCTGTTTTTCCGTCTCGGATCGTACATCGTGAGCCGCGGGAAGGCCGACAGCCTGATCCATCACATTTCTGTTACCAAATCCCAACGCACCTGAGGTGAGGCAACTTCGCTTCACGTATAGGCTGCGCCTGCAAACCGAGGTCGTGGGGCTTGGGACCAGGTCTACGTCGCTCCGGAGCCCATAACTTTTGAACCGCAAGGAGTTACGTGGCCCACAGCACACCGTTACAAAGCTGTCCGAGAGATCTACGACGGGGCAGCAAAGCCCGCTTCACTGGGCCTTTTTTCAGAGCCCAAAATCTAACGTTTTCATCAGTTTCCGGACACTTTTATGCTTTTGTGCTGTTTTTCTGTCCCGGATCGTACGCCGTGAGCCGCGGGAAGGCCGACAGCCTGATCCATCACATTTCTATTACCGAATCCCAAGGCACCTGGGGCGTGGCAACTTCACTTCACGTAGAGGCTGGGCCTGCAAACCGAGGTCGTGGGGGTTGGGACTAGGTCTCCGTCGCTCCGGAGCCCATAACTTTTGATCCGAAAGGAGTTACGCGGCCCGCAGCATACCGTTGGAAAGCTCTCCGAGAGCTCTACGACGGGGACGCGAAGCCCACTTAGCTGGGCATTTTTCCGGAGCCCAAATCCAACGTTTTCATCAGTTTCCGGACACTTTTATGCTTTTGTGCTGTTTTTCAGTCCTGGATCGTACGTCGTGAGCCGCGGGAAGGCCAACATCCAGAACCATCACATTTTTGTTACCGAATCCTAACGCACCTGGTGTGTGGCAACTTCGCTTCACGTAGAGGCTGGGCCCGCAAACTGAGGTCTTGGGGCTTGGGACCAGGTCTCCGTCGCTCCGGAGCCTTAACTTTTGATCCGCAAGGAGTTACGCGGCCCACAGCATACCGTTTGAAAGCTCTCCGAGCGCTCTACGATGGCGTAACTAAACCCGCTTCGTTGGGCCTTTTTCCGGAGCTCAAAATCCAACGTTTTCATCAGTTTCCGGACACTTTTCTGTTTTTGTGCTGTTTTTCAGTCTTGGATCGTACGTCATGAGCCGCGGGAAGGCCGACAGCCTGATCCATCACATTTCTATTACCGAATCCCAACGCACCTGGGGCGTGGCAACTTCGCTTCACATAGAGGCTGGGCCCGTAAACCGAGGTCGTGGCGCTTAGGACCAGGTCTTCGTCGCTCCGGAGCCCATAACTTTTGATCCGTAAGGAGTTACACGGCCCACAGCATACCGTTGGAAAGCTTTCCGAGAGCTCTACGACGGGGCAGCCAAGCTGGGCCTTTTTTCGGAGCCCAAAATCAAAAGTTTTCGTCAGTTTCTGGACACTTTTCTCCCTTTGTGCTGTTTTTCCGTCCCGGATCGTACGTCGTGAGCCGCGGGAAGGCCGACAGCCTGATCCATCACATTTCTGTTACCGAACCCCAATGCACCTGTGGCGTGGCAACTTCGCTTCACGTAGAGGCTGGGCCCACAAAACGAGGTCGTGGGGCTTGGGACCAGGTCTCCGTCTCTCCGGAGCCCATAACTTTTGATCCGCAAGGAGTTACGCGGCCCACAGCATACCGTTGGAAAGCTCTCCGAGAGCTCTACGATGGCGCAGCTAAGCCTGCTTCGCTGGGCCTTTTTTGGGAGCCCAAAATCCAACGTTTTCATCAGTTTCCGGATACTTTTATGCTTTTGTGCTGTTTTTCCGTCTCGGATCGTACGTCATGAGCCGCGGGAAGGCCGACAGCCTGATCCATCACATTTCTGTTACCGAATCCCAATGCACCTTGGGCGTGGCAACTTCGCTTCAAGTAGAGGCTGGGCCCGTAAACTGAGGTCGTGGGGCTTGGACCAGGTCTACGTCACTCCGGAGCCCATAACTTTTGATTCGAAAGGAGTTACGCGGCCCACAGCATACCGTTGGAATGCTCTCCGAGAGCTCTACGACGGGGTAGCCAAGCACGCTTGACTGGGCCTTTTTTCGGTGTCCAAAATCCAACATTTTCATCAGTTTCTGGACATTTTTCTGCTTTTGTGCTATTTTTCCGTCTCGAATCGTATGTCGTGAGCAGCGGGAAGGCCGACAGCCTGATCCATCACATTTCTGTTACCAAATCCCAACGCACCTGGGGCATGGCAACTTCGCTTCACGTAGAAGTTGGGCCCGCAAACCGAGGTCGTAGGGCTTGGGACCAGGTCTCCGTCGCTCCGGAGCCCATAAGTTTTGATCCGCAAGGAGTTACGCGGCCCACAGCATACCGTTGGAATGCTCTCTGAGAGCTCTACGAAGGGACAACAAAGCTTGCTTTGCTGGCGCTTAGGACCAGGTCTCCGTCGCTCCGGAGCCCATAACTTTTGATCCGCAAGGAGTTACGCGTCCCACAGCATACCGTTGGAATGCTCTCCGAGAGCTCTACGATGGGGCAACAAAGCCGGCTTTGCTGGGCCTTTTTCCGGAGCCCAAAATCCAACGTTTTCATCCGTTTCTGGACACTTTTCTGCTTTTGTGCTGTTTTTTCGTCCCGGATCGTACGTCGTGAGCCGCGGGAAGGCCGACAGCCTGATCCATCACATTTCAGTTCCCGAATCCCAACGCACCTGGGCCGTGGCAACTTCGCTTCACGTAGAGGCTGGGCCCGCAAACCGAGGTCGTGGGGGTTGGGACCAGGTTTCCGTCGCACCGGAGCCCATAACTTTTGATCGGCAAGAAGTTGCGCGGCCCACAGCATACCGTTGGAAAGCTATTCAAGAGCTCTACGACGGGGCAGCAAAGCTTGCTTTGCTGGGCCTTATTCCGGAGCCCAAAATCCAACGTTTTCATCAGTTTCTGGACACTTTTCTGCTTTTGTGCTATTTTTCCGTCCCGGATCGTACGTCGTGAGCCGCGGGAAGGCCGACAGCCTGATCCATCACATTTCTGTTACCGAATCCCAACGCACCTGAGGTGTGGCAACATCGCTTCACGTAGAGGCTGGGCCCGCAAACCGAGGTCGTGGGGCTTGGGACCAGGTCTCCATTGCTCCGGAGCCCATTACTTTTGATCCGCAAGGAGTTACGTGTGCTACAGCATACCGTTAGAAAGCTCTCCGAGAGCTCTACGACGGGGCAGCCAAGCCTGCTTCGGTAGGCCTTTTTTCGGAGCCCAAAATCCAACGTTTTCATCAGTTTCTGGACACTTTTCTGCTTTTGTGCTGTTTTTCAGTCCTGGATCGTACGTCGTGAGCCGCGGGAAGGCCGACAGCCTGATCCATCACATTTCGATTACCGAATCCCAACGGACCTGGGGCGTGGCAACTTCGCTTCACGTAGAGGCTGGGCCCGCAAATCGAGGTCGTGGGGCTTGGGACCAGGTCTCCGTTGCTCCGGAGCCCATAACTTTTGATCCGCAAGGAGTTACGTGGCCCACAGCATATCGTTAGAAAGCTCTCCGAGAGCTCTACGACGGGGCAGCCAAGCCCGCTTTGCTGGGCCTTTTTTCGGAGCCCAAAATAAAACGTTTTCATCAGTTTCCGGACAGTTTTCTGATTTTGTGCTGTTTTTCAGTCCTGGATCGTACGTCGTGAGCCGTGGGAAGGCCGACAGCCTGATCCATCACATTTCTATTACCTAATCCCAACGCACCAGGTGCGTGGCAACTTCGCTTCACGTAGAGGATGGGCCCGCAAACCGAGGTCGTGGTGCTTGGGACCAGCTCTCCGTCGCTCCGGAGCCCATAACTTTTGATCCGCAAGGAGTTACGTGGCCCACAGCATACCGTTAGAAAGCTCTCTGAGAGCTCTACGACGGGGCAGCCATGCCCGCTACGCTGGGCCTTATTCCGGAGCCCAAAATCCAACGTTTTCATCAGTTTCTGGACACTTTTCTATTTTTGTGCTATTTTTCCGTCCCGGATCGTACGTCGTGAGCTGCGGGAAGGCCGACAGCCTGATCCATCACATTTCTATTACCGAATCCCAACGCACCTGAGGCGTGGCAACTTCGCTTCACGTAGAGGCTGGGCCCGCAAACCGAGGTCGTGGGGCTTGGGACCAGGTCTCCATTGCTCCGGCGCCCATAACTTTTGATCCGCAAGGAGTTACGTGGCCCACAGCATACCGTTAGAAAGCTCTCTGAGAGCTCTACGACGGGGCAGCCAAGCCCGCTTTGCTGGGCCTTTTTCTGGAGCCCAAAATCCAACATATTCATCATTTTCCGGACACTTTTATGCTTTTGTGCTGTTTTTCAGTCCTGGATCGTACGTCGTGAGCCGCGGGAAAGCCGACAGCCTGATCCATCACATTTCGATTACCGAATCCCAACGCACCTGGGGCGTGGCAACTTTGCTTCACGTAGAGACTGGGCCCACAAACCGAGGTCGTGGGGCTTGGGACCAGGTCTCCGTTGCTCCGGAGCCCATAACTTTTGATCCGCAAGGAGTTACGCAGCCCACAGCATACCGTTAGAAAGCTCTCCGAGAGCTCTACGACGGGGCAGCAAAGCTTGCTTTGCTAGGCCTTTTTCCGGAGCCCAAAATCCAACGTTTTCATCAGTTTTCGGACACTTTTCTGCGTTTGTGCTCTTTTTCAGTCCTGGATCGTACGTCGTGAGCAGCGGGAAGGCCGACAGCCTAATCCATCACATTTCTGTTACCGAATCCTAACGCACCTGAGGCGTGGGAACTTCGCTTCACGTAGAGGCTGGGCCCGCAAACCGAGGTCGTGGTGCTTGGGACCAGCTCTCCGTCGCTCCGGAGCCCATAACTTTTGATCCGCAAGGAGTTACGTGGCCCACAGCATACCGTTAGAAAGCTCTCTGAGAGCTCTACGACGGGGCAGCCATGCCCGCTACGCTGGGCCTTATTCCGGAGCCCAAAATCCAACGTTTTCATCAGTTTCTGGACACTTTTCTATTTTTGTGCTATTTTTCCGTCCCGGATCGTACGTCGTGAGCTGCGGGAAGGCCGACAGCCTGATCCATCACATTTCTATTACCGAATCCCAACGCACCTGAGGCGTGGCAACTTCGCTTCACGTAGAGGCTGGGCCTGCAAATCGAGGTCGTGGGGCTTGGGACCAGGTCTCCGTTGCTCCGGAGCCCATAACTTTTGATCCGCAAGGAGTTACGTGGAACACAGCATACCTTTGGAAAGCTCTCCTAGAGCTCTACGACGGGGCAGCCAAGCTCGCTTTGCTGGGCCTTTTTTCGGAGCCCAAAATCCAACGTTTTCATAAGTTTTCGGACACTTTAATGTTTTTGTGCTGTTTTTCAGTCCTGGATCGTACGTCGTGAGCCGCGGGAAGGCCGACAGCCAGATCCATCACATTTCGATTACCGAATCCCAACGCACTTGGGGCGTGGCAACTTCGCTTCACGTAGAGGCTGGGCCCGCAAACCGAGGTCGTGGGGCTTGGGACCAGGTCTCCGTTGCGCCGGAACCCATAACTTTTGATCCGCAAGGAGTTACGTGGCCCACAGCATACCGTTGGAAACCTCTCCGAGAGCTCTACGATGGGGCAACCAAGCCCGCTATGCTGGGCCTTTTTTCGGAGCCCAAAATTCAACGTTTTCATCAGTTTTCGGTCACTTTTATGTTTTTGTGCTGTTTTTCTGTCCTGGATCGTACGTCGTGAGCCGCGGGAAGGCCGACAGCCTGATCCATCACATTTCTATTACCGAATCCCAACGCACCTGGGGAGTGGCAACTTCGCTTCACGTAGAGGCTGGGCCCGCAAACCGAGGTCGTAGGGGTTGGGACCAGGTCTCCGTTGCTCCGGAGCCCATAACTTTTGATCCGCAAGGAGTTACGCAGCCCACAGCATACCGTTAGAAAGCTCTCTGAGAGCTCTACGACGGGGCAGCCAAGCCCGCTTTGCTGGGCCTTTTTCTGGAGCCCAAAATCCAACATATTCATCATTTTCCGGACACTTTTATGCTTTTGTGCTGTTTTTCAGTCCCGGATCGTACGTCGTGAGCCGCGGGAAGGCCGACAGCCTGATCCATCACATTTCTATTACCGAATCCCAACGCACCTGGGGAGTGGCAACTTCGCTTCACGTAGAGGCTGGGCCCGCAAACCGAGGTCGTGGGGCTTGAGACCAGGTCTCCGTCTCTCCGGAGCCCATTACTTTTGATCCGCAAGGAGTTACGCGGCACACAGCATACCGTTGGAAAGCTCTCCGAGAGCTCTACGATGGAGCAGCTAAATCCGCTTTGTAGGGCCTTTTCCCGAAGCCCAAAATCCAACGTTTTCATCAGTTTCCGGACACTTTTATGCTTTTGTGCTGTTTTTCAGTCCTGGATCGTACGTCGTGAGCCGCGGGAAGGCCGATAGCCTGATCCATCACATTTCTGTTACCGAATCCCAACGCACCTGAGGCGTGGCAAATTCGCTTCACGTAGAGGCTGGGCCCGCAAACCGAGGTCGTGGGGCTAGGGACCAGGTCTCCGTCGCTCCGGAGCCCATAACTTTTGATCCGCAAGGAGTTACGCGGCCCACAGCATACCGTTGGAATGCTCTCTGAGAGCTCTACGACGGGGCAGCAAAGTCCGCTTCGCTGGGTCTTATTCCGGAGCCTAAAATCCAACGTTTTCATCAGTTTCTGGACACTTTTCTGCTTTTGTGTTGTTTTTCCGTCCCGGATCGTACGTCGTGAGCTGCGGGAAGGCCGACAGCCTGATCCATCACATTTCTGTTATCGAATCCCAACGCACCTGAGGCGTGGCAACATCGCTTCACGTAGAGGCTGGGCCCGCAAACCGAGGTCGTAGGGGTTGGGACCAGGTCTCCGTTGCTCCGGAGCCCATAACTTTTGATCCGCAAGGAGTTACGTGGCCCACAGCATATCGTTAGAAAGCTCTCCGAGAGCTCTACGACGGGGCAGCCAAGCCCGCTTTGCCGGGCCTTTTTCTGGAGCCCAAAATCCAACGTTTTCATAAGTTTTCGGACACTTTTATGTTTTTGTGCTGTTTTTCAGTCCTGGATCGTACGTCGTGAGCCGCGGGAAGGCCGACGGCCTGATCCATCACATTTCTATTACCGAATCCCAACGCACCTGGTGCGTGGCAACTTCGCATCACGTAGAGGCTGGGCCCGCAAACCGAGGTCGTGGGGCTTGGGACCAGGTCTCCGTTGCTCCGGAGCCCATAACTTTTGATCCGCAAGGAGTTACGTGGCCCACAGCATATCGTTAGAAAGCTCTCCGAGAGCTCTACGACGGGGCAGCCAAGCCCGCTTTGCCGGGCCTTTTTCTGGAGCCCAAAATCCAAAATTTTCATCATTTTCCAGACACTTTTCTGCTTTTGTGCTGTTTTTCAGTCCCGGATCGTACGTCGTGAGCCGCGGGAAGGCCGACAGCCTGATCCATCACATTTCTATTACCGAATCCCAACGCACCTGGGGAGTGGCAACTTCGCTTCACGTAGAGGCTGGGCCCGAAAACCGAGGTCGTGGGGCTTGGGACCAGGTCTCCGTCGCTCCGGGGCCCATAACTTTTGATCCGCAAGGAGTTACGCGGCCCACAGCATACCGTTGGAAAGCTTTCCGAGAGCTCTACGATGGGGCAGCTAACTTCAATCAACTGGGCCTTTTTTCGGACCCCAAAATCCAACGTTTTCATCAGTTTCTGGACACTTTTCTGCTTTTGTGCTGTTTTTCCGTCCCTGATCGTACGTCGTGATCCGCGGGAAGGCCGACAACCTGATCCATCACATTTCTGTTACCGAATACCAAGGCACCTGGGGTGAGGCAACTTCGCTTCACGTAGAGGCTGGGCCGGCAAACCGAGGTCGTGGTGCTTGGGACCAGCTCTCCGTCGCTCCGGAGCCCATAACTTTTGATCCGCAAGGAGTTACGTGGCCCACAGCATACCGTTAGAAAGCTCTCTGAGAGCTCTACGACGGGGCAGCCAAGCCTGCTATGCTGGGCCTTATTCTGGAGCCCAAAATCCAACGTTTTCATCAGTTGCTGGACACTTTTCTATTTTTGTGCTATTTTTCCGTCCCGGATCGTACGTCGTGAGCTACGGGAAGGCCGACAGCCTGATCCATCACATTTCTATTACCGAATCCCAACGCACCTGAGGCATGGCAACTTCGCTTCACGTAGAGGCTGGGCCTGCAAACCGAGGTCGTGGGGCTTGGGACCAGGTCTCCGTTGCTCCGGAGCCCATAACTTTTGATCCGCAAGGAATTATGTGGCCCATAGCATACCGTTAGAAAGCTCTCCGAGAGCTCTATGACGGGGCAGCCAAGCCTGGTTCGCTAGGCCTTTTTCCGGAGAACAAAATCCATCGTTTTCATCAGTTTCCGGACATTTTTCCGCTTTTGTGCTGTTTTTCAGTCCTGGATCGTACGTCGTGAGCCGCGGGAAAGCCGACAGCCTGATCCATCACATTTCGATTACCGAATCCCAACGCACCTGGGGCGTGGCAACTTTGCTTCACGTAGAGACTGGGCCCACAAACCGAGGTCGTGGGGCTTGGGACCAGGTCTCCGTTGCTCCGGAACACATAACTTTTGATCCGCAAGGAGTTACGTGGCCCACAGCATACCGTTAGAAAGCTCTCCGAGAGCTCTACGATGGGGCAGCCAAGCCCGCTTTGCTGGGCCATTTTTCGGAGCCCAAAATCCAACGTTTTCATCAGTTTCCGGACACTTTTCTGCTTTTGTGCTGTTTTTCAGTCCTGGATCGTACGTCGTGAGCCGCGAGAAAGCCGACAGCCTGATCCATCACATTTCTGTTACCGAATCCCAACACACCTGAGGCGTGGCAACTTCACTTCACGTAGAGGCTGGGCCCGCAAACCGAGGTCGTGGGGCTTGGGACCAGGTCTCCGTTGCTCCGGAGCCCATAACTTTTGATCCGCAAGGAGTTACGTGGCCCACAGCATACCGTTAGAAAGCTCTCCGAGAGCTCTACGACGAGGCAACTAAAGCCTGCTTTGCTAGGCCTTTTTCAAGAGCCCAAAATCCAACGTTTTCATCAGTTTCCGGACATTTTTCCGCTTTTGTGCTGTTTTTCAGTCCTGGATCGTACGTCGTGAGCCGCGGGAAGGCCGACAGCCAGATCCATCACATTTCGATTACCGAATCCCAACGCACTTGGGGCGTGGCAACTTCGCTTCACGTAGAGGCTGGGCCCGCAAACCGAGGTCGTGGGGGTTGGGACCAAGTCTCCGTCGCTCCGGGGCCCACAACTTTTGATCCGCAAGGAGTTACGCGGCCCACAGCATACCGTTGGAAAGCTTTCCGAGAGCTCTACGACGGAGTAGATAAGCCTGCTTCGTTGGGCCTTTTTCCAGAGCCCAAAATCCAACGTTTTCATCAGTTTTCGGACACTTTTATGCTTTTGTGCTGTTTTTTCGTCCCGGATCGTATGTCGTGAGCCGCAGGAAGGCCAACAACCTGATCCATCTCATTTATGTTAATGAATCCCAATGCACCTGAGGCGATGCAACTTTGCTTTACGTAGAGGCTGGGCTCGCAAACCGAGGTCGTGGGGCTTGGGACCAGGTCTCCGTCGCTCCGGGGCCCATAACTTTTGATCAGCAAGGAGTTACGTGACCCACAGCATACCGTTAGAAAGCTCTCCGAGAGCTCTACGACGGGGAAGCCAAGCCTGCTTTGCTGGGCATTTTTTCGTAGCCCAAAATCTAACGTTTTCATCAGTTTCTGGACACTTTTCTACTTTTGTGCTGTTTTCCGTCCCGGATCGTACGTCGTGAGCCGCGGGAGGGCCGACAGCCTAATCCATCACATTTCTGTTACCGAATCCCAAGGCACCTGGTGCGTGGCAACTTCGCTTCACGTAGAGGCTGGTCACGCAAACCGAGGTCGTGGGGCTTGGGACCAGGTCTCCGTCGCTCCGGAGCCCATAACTTTTGATCCGCAAGGAGTTACGTGGCCCACAGAATACCGTTAAAAAGCTCTCCGAGAGCTCTACGACGAGGCAGCCACGCCTTCTTTGCTAGGCCTTTTTTCGTAGCCCAAAATCAAACTTTTTCATCAGTTTCTGGACACTTTTCTGCTTTTGTGCTGTTTTTCCGTCCCGGAACGTACGTCGTGAGCCGCGGGAAGGCCGACAGCCTGATCCATCACATTTCTGTTACTGAATCCCAACGCAACTGGGGCGTGGCAACTTCACTTCACGTAGAGGCTGGTCCCGCAAACCGAGGTCATGGGGCTTAGGACCAGGTCTCCGTCGCTCCGGAGACCATAACTTTTGATCCGCAAGGAGTTACGTGGCCCACAGCATACCGTTGGAAAGCTCTCCGAGAGCTCTACGACGGGGCAGCCAAGCTTGCTTTGCTGGGCCTTTTTTCGGAGCCCACAATCCTACGTTTTCATCAGTTTTCGGACACTTTTCTGCGTTTGTGCTCTTTTTCAGTCCTGGATCGTACGTCGTGAGCAGCGGGAAGGCCGACAGCCTAATCCATCACATTTCTGTTACCGAATCCTAACGCACCTGAGGCGTGGGAACTTCGCTTCACGTAGAGGCTGGGCCCGCAAACCGAGGGCGTGCAGCTTGGGACCAGCCCTCCGTCGCTCCGGAGCCCATACCTTTTGATCCGCAAGGAGTTACGTGGCCCACAGCATACCGTTAGAAAGCTCTCTGAGAGCTCTACGCCGGGGCAGCCATGCCCGCTACGCTGGGCCTTATTCCGGAGCCCAAAATCCAACGTTTTCATCAGTTTCTGGACACTTTTCTATTTTTGTGCTATTTTTCCGTCCCGGATCGTACGTCGTGAGCTACGGGAAGGCCGACAGCCTGATCCATCACATTTCTATTACCGAATCCCAACGCACCTGAGGCATGGCAACTTCGTTTCACGTAGAGGCTGGGCCCGCAAACCGAGGTCGTGGGGCTTGGGACCAGGTCTCCATTGCTCCGGAGCCCATTACTTTTGATCCGCAAGGAGTTACGTGTGCTACAGCATACCGTTAGAAAGCTCTCCGAGAGCTCTACGACGGGGCAGCCAAGCCTGCTTCGGTAGGCCTTTTTTCGGAGCCCAAAATCCAAAGTTTTCATTAGTTTCTGGACACTTTTCTGCTTTTGTGCTATTTTTCCGTGTCGGATCGTATGTCGTGAGCCGTGGGAAGGCCGACAGCCTGATCCATCACATTTCTGTTACCAAATCCCAACGCATCTGAGGCGTGGCAACTTTGCTTCACGTAGAGGCTGGGCCCGCAAACCGAGGTCGTGCGGCTTAGGACCAGGTCTCCGTCGCTCCGGAACCCATAACTTTTGATCCGCAAGGAGTTACGCGGCCCACAGCATACCGTTGGAAAGCTCTCCGAGAGCTCTACGATGGGGCAGCTCAGCTCGCTTTGCTAGGCCTTTTTTCGGAACCCAAAATCCAACGTTTTCATCAGTTTTCGGACACTTTTCTGCTTTTGTGCTGTTTTTCAGTCCTGGATCGTACGTCGTGAGCCGCGGGAAGGCCGATAGCCTGATCCATCACATTTCTGTTACCGAATCCCAACGCACCTGGGGCGTGGCAACTTCGCTTCACGTAGAGGCTTGGCCAGCAAACCGAGGTCGTGGGGCTTGGGACCTGGTCTCCGTCGCTCCGGAGCCCATAACTTTTGATCTGCAAGGAGTTACGCGGCCCACAGCATACCGTTGGAAAGCTCTCCGAGAGCTCTACGACGGGGCAGCCAAGCCCGCTTTGCCTGGCCTTTTTCCGAAGCCCAAAATCCAACGTTTTCATCAGTTTCCGGATACTTTTATGCTTTTGTGCTGTTTTTCAGTCCTGGATCGTACGTCGTGAGCCGCGGGAAGGCCGACAGCTTGATCCATCACGTTTCTGTTACCGAATCCCAACGCACCTGGGGCGTGGCAACTTCGCTTCACGTAGAGCCTGGTCCGGCAAACCGAGGTCGTGGGGCATGGGACCAGGTCTCCGCCACTCCAGACCCCATATCTTTTGATCCGCAAGGAGTTACGCGGCCCACAGCATACCGTTGGAAAGCTCTCCGAGAGCTCTACGATGGGGCAGCTAAGCTCGATTAGCTGGGCCTTTTTCCAGAGTCCAAAATCGAACGTTTTCATCAGTTTTTGACACTTTTCTGCTTTTGTGCTGTTTTTCAGTCCTGGATCGTACGTCGTGAGCCGCAGGAAGGCCGACAACCTGATCCATCACATTTATGTTAACGAATCCCAATGCACCTGAGGCATGGAAACTTCACTTCACGTAGCGGTTGGGCCCGCAAACCGAGGTCGTGGGGCTTGGGACCAGGTCTCCATCGTACCGGAGCCCATACCTTTTGACCCTCAAGGAGTTACGTGACACACAGCATACCGTTAGAAAGCTCTCCGAGAGCTCTACGACGGGGAAGCCAAGCCTGCTTTGCTGGGCATTTTTTCGTAGCCCAAAATCTAACGTTTTCATCAATTTCTGGACAATTTTCTGCTTTTGTGCTGTTTTCCGTCCCGGATCGTACGTCGTGAGCCGCGGGAAGCCCGACAGCCTAATCCATCACATTTCTGTTACCGAATCCCAAGGCCCCTGGTGCGTGGCAACTTCGCTTCACGTAGAGGCTGGGCCCGTAAACCGAGGTCGTGGGGGTTGGGACAAGGTCTCCGTCGCTCCGGAGCCCATAACTTTTGATCCGCAAGGAGTTACGTGGCCCACAGAATACCGTTAAAAAGCTCACCGAGAGCTCTACGACGAGGCAGCCACGCCTTCTTTGCTAGGGCTTTTTTCGTAGCCCAAAATCAAACTTTTTCATCAGTTTCTGGACACTTTTATGCTTTTGTGCTATTTTTCCGTCTCGGATCGTACGTCGTGAGCCGCGGGAAGGCCGACAGCCTGATCCATCACATTTCTGTTACCAAATCCCAACGCACCTGAGGTGAGGCAACTTCGCTTCACGTAGAGGCTGGGCCCGCAAACCGAGGTCGTGGGGCTTGGGACCAGGTCTCCGTCGCTCCGGAGCCTATAACTTTTGATCCGCAAGGAGTTACGCGGCCAACAGCATACCATTGGAAAGCTCTCCGAGAGCTCTACGATGGGGCATGTAAGCGCGCTTTGCTGGGCCTTTTTCCTGAGCCCAAAATCCAACGTTTTCATCAGTTTCCGGACACTTTTCTACTTTTGTGCTGTTTTTCAGTCCTGGATCGTACGTCGTGAGTCGCGGGAAGGCCGATAGCCTGATCCACCACATTTATGTTACCGAATCCCAATGCACCTGAGGCGTGGCAACTTCGCTTCACGTAGAGGCTGGGCCCGCAAACCGAGGTCGTGGGGCTTGAGTCCAGGTCTCCGTCGCTCCGGAGCCCATAACTTTTGATCCGCAAGGAGTTACGCGGCCCACAGCATACCGTTGGAAAGCTCTCCGAGAGCTCTACGATGTGGCAACTAAGCCTGCTTCGCTGGGCCTTTTTCCGGAGCCCAAAATCCAACGTTTTCATCAGTTTTCGGACACTTTTCTGCTATTGTACTGTTTTTCAGTCCTGGATCGTACGTCGTGAGCCGCGGGAAGGCCGATAAACTGATCCATCACATTTCTGTTGTCGAATCCCAACGCACCTGGGGTGTGGTAACTTCGCTTCACGTAGAGGCTGGGCCCGTAAACCGAGGTCGTGGGGCTTGGGACCAGGTCTCCATCGCTCCGGAGCCCATAACTTTTGATCCGCAAGGAGTTACGCGGCCTACAGCATGCCGTTGGAAAGCTCTCCGAGAGCTCTACGACGGGGCCGCCAAGCCCGCTTTGCTGGGCCTTTTTTCGGAGCCCAAAATCTAAAGTTTTCATCAGTTTCTGGTCACTTTTCTGCTTTTGTGCATTTTTTCCGTCTCGGATCGTACGTCGTGGGCCGCGGGAAGGCCGACAGCCTGATCCATCACATTTCTGTTACCAAATCCCAACGCACCTGAGGCGTGGCAACTTCGCTTCACGTAGAGGCTGGGCCCGCAAACCGAGGTCATGGGGCTTGGGACCAGGTCTCCGTCGCTCCGGAGCCCATAACTTTTGATCCGCAAGGAGTTACGCGGCCCACAGCATACCGTTGGAAAGCTCTCCGAAAGCTCTACGATGGGGTAGCCAAGCTCGCTAGGCCTGGCCTTTCTCCGGAGCCCAAAATCCAACGTTTTCATCAGTTTCCGGACACTTTTCTGCTTTTGTGCTGTTTTTCAGTCCTGGATCGTACGTCGTGAGCAGCAGGAAGGCCGACAGCCTGATCCATCACATTTCTGTTATCGAATCCCAACGCACCTGAGGCGTGGCAACTTCGCTTCACGTAGAGGCTGGGCCCGCAAACCGAGGTCGTGGGGCTTGGGACCAGGTCTCCATCGCTCCGGAGCCCATAACTTTTGATCCTCAAGGAGTTACGTGACCCACAGCATACCGTTAGAAAGCTCTCCGAGAGCTCTACGACGGGGAAGCCAAGCCTGCTTTGCTGGGCATTTTTTCGTAGCCCAAAATCTAACGTTTTCATCAGTTTCTGGACACTTTTCTACTTTTGTGCTGTTTTTCCGTCCCGGATCGTACGTCGTGAGCCGCGGGAAGGCCGACAGCCTAATACATCACATTTCTGTTACCAAATCCCAACGCACCTGAGGCGTGGCAACTTCGCTTCACGTAGAGGATGGGCCCGCAAACCGAGGTCGTGGGGGTTGGGACAAGGTCTCCGTCGCTCCGGAGCCCATAACTTTTGATCCGCAAGGAGTTACGTCGCCCACAGAATACCGTTAGAAAGCTCTCGGAGAGCTCTACGACGGGGCAGCTAAGCAGGCTTTGCTGGGCCTTTTTTCGTAGCCCAAAATCTAACGTTTTCATCAGTTTCTGGACACTTTTCTACTTTTGTGCTGTTTTTCCGTCCCGGATCGTACGTCGTGAGCCGCGGGAAGGCCGACAACCTGATCCATCACAATTCTGTTACTGAATCCCAACGCAACTGGGGCGTGGCAACTTCGCTTCATGTAGAGGCTGGGCCCGCAAACCGAGGTCATGGGGCTTAGGACCAGGTCTCCGTCGCTCCGGAGACCATAACTTTTGATCCGCAAGGAGTTACGTGGCCCACAGCATACCGTTGGAAAGCTATCCGAGAGCTCTACGACGGGACAGCCAAGCTCTCTTTGCTGGGCCTTTTTTTGGAGCCCAAAATCCAAAGTTTTCATCAGTTTCTGGACACTTTTCTGCTTTTGTGCTATTTTTCCGTCTCGGATCGTACGTCGTGAGCCGCGGGAAGGCCAACAGCCTGATCCATCACATTTCTGTTACCAAATCCCAACGTACCTGAGGCGTGGCAACTTCGCTTCACGTAGAAGCTGGGCCCGCAAACCGAGGTCGTGGAGCTTGGGACCAGGTCTCCGTCGCTCCGGAGACTATAACTTTTGATCCGTAAGGAGTTACGCGGCCCACAGCATACCGTTGGAAAGCTCTCTGAGAGCTCTACGATGGGTCAGCTAAGCGCGCTTTGCTGGGCTTTTTTCCGGACCCCAAAATCTAACGTTTTCATCAGTTTTCGAACACTTTTCTGCTTTTGTGCTGTTTTTCAGTCCTGGATCGTACGTCGTGAGCCGCGGGAAGGCCGATAGCCTGATCCATCACATTTCTATTACCGAATCCCAACGCACCTGAAGCGTGGCAACTTCGCTTCACGTAGAGGCTGGGCCCGCAAACCGAGGTCGTGGGGCTTGGGACCAGGTCTCCGTCGCTCCGGAGCCCATAACTTTTGATCTGCAAGGAGTTACGCGGCCCATAGCATACCGTTGGAAAGCTCTCCGAGAGCTCTACGATGGTACAACCAAGCTCGCTTTGCCGGGCCTTTTTCCGGAGCCCAAAATCCAACGTTTTCATCAGTTTTCGGACACTTTTCTGCTTTTGTGCTGTTTTTTAGTCCTGGATCGTACGTCGTGAGCCGCGGGAAGGCCGATAGCCTGATCCATCACATTTATGTTACAGAATCCCAACGCACCTGGGGCGTGGCAACTTCACTTAACGTAGAGGCTGGGCCCGCAAACCGAGGTCGTGGGGCTTGGGACCAGGTCTCCGTCGCTCCGGAGCCCATAACTTTTGATCCGCAAGGAGTCACGTGGCCCATAGCATACCGTTAGAAATCTCTCCGAGAGCTCTACGACGGGGCAGCCAAGTCTGCTTTGCTGGGCCTTTTTTCGGAGCCCAAAATCCAACGTTTTTATCAGTTTCTGGACACTTTTATGCTTTTGTACTGTTTTTCGTCCTGGATCGTACGTCGTGAGCCGCGGGAAGGCCGACAGCCTGATCCATCACATTTCTGTTACCAAATCCCAACGCACCTGAGGCGTGGCAACTTCACTTCACGTAGAGGCTGGGCCCGCAAACCGAGGTCGTGGGGCTTGAGACCAGGTCTCCGTCGCTCCGGAGCCCATTACTTTTGATCCGCAAGGACTTACGCGGCCCATAGCATACCGTTGGAAAGCTCTCCGAGAGCTCTACGATGGTACAACCAAGCTCGCTTTGCCGGGCCTTTTTCCGGAGCCCAAAATCCAACGTTTTCATCAGTTTTCGGACACTTTTCTGCTTTTGTGCTGTTTTTTAGTCCTGGATCGTACGTCGTGAGCCGCGGGAAGGCCGATAGCCTGATCCATCACATTTATGTTACAGAATCCCAACGCACCTGAGGCGTGGCAACTTCACTTAACGTAGAGGCTGGGCCCGCAAACCGAGGTCGTGGGGCTTGGGACCAGGTCTCCGTCGCTCCGGAGCCCATAACTTTTGATCCGCAAGGAGTCACGTGGCTCACAGCATACCGTTAGAAATCTCTCCGAGAGCTCTACCACGGGGCAGCCAAGTCTGCTTTGTTGGGCCTTTTTTCGGAGCCCAAAATCCAACATTTTTATCAGTTTCTGGACACTTTTCTGCTTTTGTACTGTTTTTCCGTCTCGGATCGTACGTCGTGAGCCGCGCGAAGGCCGACAGCCTGATCCATCACATTTCTGTTACCGAATCCCAACGCACCTGGGGCGTGGCAACTTCACTTAACGTAGAGGCTGGGCCCGCAAACCGAGGTCGTGGGGCTTGGGACCAGGTCTCCGTCGCTCCGGAGCCCATAACTTTTGATCCGCAAGGAGTCACGTGGCCCACAGCATACCGTTAGAAATCTCTCCGAGAGCTCTACGACGGGGCAGCCAAGTCTGCTTTGCTGGGCCTTTTTTCGGAGCCCAAAATCCAACGTTTTTATCAGTTTCTGGACACTTTTCTGCTTTTGTACTGTTTTTCGTCCTGGATTGTACGTCGTGAGCCGCGGGAAGGCCGACAGCCTGATCCATCACATTTCTGTTACCAAATCCCAACGCACCTGAGGCGTGGCAACTTCACTTCACGTAGAGGCTGGGCCCGCAAATCGAGGTCGTGGGGCTTGGGACCAGGTCTCCGTCGCTCCGGAGCCCATAACTTTTGATCCGCAAGGAGTTACGCGGACCACAGCATACCGTTGGAAAGCTCTCCGAAAGCTCTACGACGGTGTAGCCAAGCTCGCTTGGCCTAGCCTTTCTCCGGAGCCCAAAATCCAACGTTTTCATCAGTTTCCGGACACTTTTCTGCTTTTGTGCTGTTTTTCAGTCCTGGATCGTACGTCGTGAGCCGTAGGAAGGCCGACAGCCTGATCCATCACATTTATGTTACCGAATCCCAACGCACCTGAGTCGTGGCAACATCGCTTCACGTAGAGGCTGGGCCCGTAAACCGAGGTCATGGGGCTTGGGACCAGGTCTCCATCGCTCCGGAGCCCATAACTTTTGATCCGCAAGGAGTTACGCGGCCCACAGCATACCGTTGGAAAGCTCTCCGAGAGTTCTACGACAGGACAGCCAAGCCAGCTTTGCTGGGCCTTTTTTCGGAGCCCAAAATCCAAAGTATTCATAAGTTTCCGGACACTTTTATGCTTTTGTGCTATTTTTCTGTCCCGGATCGTACGTCGTGAGCCGCGGGAAGGGCGACAACCTGATCCATCACATTTTTGTTACCGAATCCCAACGCACCTGGGGCGTGGCAACTTCGCTTCACGTAGAGGCTGGGCCAGGAAACCGAGGTCGTAGGGGTTGGGACAAGGTCTCCGTCGCTCCGGATTCCATAACTTTTGATCCGCAAGGAGTTACCTGGCCCACAGAATACCGTTAGAAAGCTCTCCGAGAGCTCTACGACGGGGCAGCCAAGCCTACTTTGCTGGGCCTTTTTTCGTAGCCCAAAATCCAACGTTTTCATCAGTTTCTGGACACTTTTCTGCTTTTGTGCTGTTTTTCCGTCCCGGATCGTACGTCGTGAGCCGCGGGAAGGTCGACAGCCTGATCCATCACATTTCTGTTACTGAATCCCAACGCAACTGGGGCGTGGCAACTTCACTTCACGTAGAGGCTGGGCCCGCAAACCGAGGTCATGGGGCTTAGGACCAGGTCTTCGTAGCTCCAGAGACCGTAACTTTTGATCTGCAAGGAGTTACGTGGCCCACAGCATACCGTTGGAAAGCTCTCCGAGAGCTCTACGACGGGGCAGCCAAGCCCGCTTTGTTGGGGCTTTTTTCAGAGCCCAAAATCCAAAGTTTTCATCAGTTTCTGGACACTTTTCTGCTTTTGTGCTATTTTTCCGTCTCGGATCGTACGTCGTGAGCCTGGAGAAGGCCGACAGCCTGATCCATCACATTTCTTTTACCAAATCCCAACGCACCTGAGGCGTGGCAACTTCGCTTCACGTAGAGGCTGGGCCCGCAAACCGAGGTCGTGGGGCTTGAGACCAGGTCTCCGTCGCTCCGGAGCCCATAACTTTTGGTCCGCAGGGAGTTACGCGGCCCACAGCATACCGTTGGAAATCTCTCCGAGAGCTCTACGATGGGGCAACTAAGCCCGCTTTGCTCGGCCTTTTTCCAGAGCCCAAAATCCAAAGTTTTCATCAGTTTCCGGACACTTTTATGCTTTTGTGCTATTTTTCTGTCCTGGATCGTACGTCGTGAGCCGCGGGAAGGCCGATAGCCTGATCCATCACATTTCTGTTACCGAATCCCAACGCACCTGAGGCGTTGCAACTTCGCTTCACGTAGAGGCTGGGCCCGCAAACCGAGGTCGTGGGGCTTGGGACCAGGTCTCCGTCGCTGCGGAGCCCATACCTTTTGATCTGCAAGGAGTAACGTCGCCCACAGCATACCGTTAGAAATCTCTCCGAGAGCTCTACGACGGGGCAGCCAAGTCTGCTTTGCTGGGCCTTTTTCCGGAGCCCAAAATCCAACGTTTTTATCAATTTCTGGACACTTTTCTGCTTTTGTGCTGTTTTTCCGTCCCGAATCGTACGTGGTAAGCCACGGGAAGGCCGACAGCCTGATCCATCACATTTCTGTTACCGAATCCCAACGCACCTAGGGCGTGGCAACTTCGCTTCACGTAGAGGCTGGGCCCGCAAATCGAGGTCGTGGGGCTTGGGACCAGGTCTCCGTCGCTCCGGAGCCCATAACTTATGATCCGCAAGGAGTTACGCGGCCCATAGCATACCGTTGGAAAGCTCTCCGAGAGCTCTACGACGGGGCGGCCAAGCCCGCTTTGCTGGGCCTTTTTTCGGATCCCAAAATCTAACGTTTTCATCAGTTTCTGTACACTTTTCTGCTTCTGTGCTATTTTTCCGTCTCGGATCGTACGTCGTGAGCCATGGGAAGGCCGATAGCCTGATCCATCACATTTCTGTTACCGAATCCCAATGCACCTTAGGCGTGGCAACTTCGCTTCACGAAGAGGCTGGGCCCGCAAACCGAGGTCGTGGGGCTTGGGACTAGGTCTCCGTCACTCTGGAGCCCATAACTTTTGATCCGCAATGAGTTACGCGGCCCACAGCATACCGTTGGAATGCTCTCCGAGAGCTCTACGACGGGGCAGCCAAGCCCGCTTGGCCTGGCCTTTTTCCGGAGCCCAAAATCCAACATTTTTATCAGTTTCCAGACACTTTTCTGCTTTTGTGCTGTTTCTCCGTCCCGGATCGTACGTGGTGAGCCACGAGAAGGCCGACAGCCTGATCCATCACATTTCTGTTACCGAATCCCAACGCACCTAGGGCGTGGCAACTTCGCTTCACGTAGAGGCTGGGCCCACAAACCGAGGTCGTGGTGCTTGGGACCAGGTCTCCGTCGCTCCGGAGCCATAACTTTTGATCCGCAAGGAGTTACGCGGCCCACAGCATACCGTTGGAAAGCTCACTGAGAGCTCTACGATGTCGCAACTAAGCGCGCTTCGTTAGGCCTTTTTCCGGAGCTCAAAATCTAACATTTTAATCAGTTTCCGGACACTTTTCTATTTTTGTGCTATTTTTCAGTCCTGGATCGTACGTCGTGAGCCGCGGGAAGGCCTACAGCCTGATCCATCACATTTCTGTTACTGTATCCCAACGCAACTGGGGTGTGGCAACTTCGCTTCACGTAGAGGCTGGGCCCACAAACCGAGGTCATGGGGCTTGGGACCAGGTCTCCGTCGCTCCGAAGCCCATAACTTTTGATCCGCAAGGAGTTACGCGGACCACAGCATACCGTTGGAAAGCTCTCCGAGAGCTCTACGACGGGGCAGCCAAGCCCGCTTTGCTGGGTGTTTTTCCGGATCCCAAAATCAAACGTTTTCATCAGTTTCTGGACACTTTTCTGCCTTTGTGCTGTTTTTCAATCCTGGATCGTACGTCGTGAGCCGCGGGAAGGCCGACAGCCTGATCCATCACATTTCTGTTACCGAATCCCACCGCACCTGAGGCATGGCAACTTCGCTTCACGTAGAGGCTGGGCCCGCAAACTGAGGTCTTGGGGCTTGGGACCAGGTCTCCGTCGCTCCGGAGCCTTAACTTTTGATCCGCAAGGAGTTACGCGGCCCACAGCATACCGTTGGAAAGCTCTCCGAGAGCTCTACGATGAGGCAACTAAGCCCGCTTTGCTGGGCCTTTTTCCGGAGCTCAAAATCCAACGTTTTCATCAGTTTCCGGACACTTTTCTGTTTTTGTGCTGTTTTTCAGTCTTGGATCGTACGTCATGAGCCGCGGGAAGGCCGACAGCCTGATCCATCACATTTCTATTACCGAATCCCAACGCACCTGGGGCGTGGCAACTTCGCTTCACGTTGAGGCTGGGCCCGCAAACCGAGGTCGTGGGGCTTGGGACCAGGTCTCCGGAGCCCATAACTTTTGATCCGCAAGGAGTTATGTGGCCCACAGCATACCGTTGGAAAGCTCTCCGAGAGCTCTACGGCTGGGCAGCCAAGCCCTCTTTGTTGGGCCTTTTTTCGGAACCCAAAATCCAACGTTTTCATCAGTTTCTGGACACTTTTCTGCTTTTGTGCTATTTTTCCTTCTCTGATCGTACGTCGTGAGCCGCGGGAAGGCCGACAGCCTGATCCATCACATTTCTGTTACCGAATCCCAATGCACCTTGGGCGTGGCAACTTCGCTTCACGTAGAGGCTGGGCCCGCAAACCGAGGTCGTGGGGCTTGGGACCAGGTCTCCGTCGCTCCGGATCCCATAACTTTTGATCCGCAAGGAGTTACGCGGCCCACAGCATACCGTTGTAATGCTCTCCGAGAGCTCTACGACGGGGCAGCAATGCCCGCTTCGCTTGGCCTTTTTCCGGAGCCCAAAATCCAACGTTTTCATCAGTTTCCGGACACTTTTCTGCTTTTGTGCTGTTTTTCAGTCCTGGATCGTACGTCGTGAGCCACCGAAAGGCCGACAGCCTGATCCATCACATTTCTGGTACCGAATTCCAACGCACTTGGGGCGTGGCAACTTCGCTTCACGTAGAGGCTGGGCCCGTAAACCGAGGTCGTGGGGCTTGGGACCAGGTCTCTGTCGCTCCGGAGCCCATAACTTTTGATCCGCAAAGAGTTACGCGGCCCACAGCATACCGTTGGAAAGCTCTCCGAGAGCTCTACGATGGGGCAACGAAGCCCGCTTAGCTGGGCCTTTTGTCGGAGCCCAAAATCCAACGTTTTCATCAGTTTTCGGACACTTTTCTACTTTTGTGTTGTTTTTCAGTCCTGAATCGTACGTCGTGAGCCGCGGGAAGGCCGACAGCCTGATCCATCACATTTCTGTTACCGAATCCCAACGCACCTGAGGCGTGGCAACTTCGCTTCACGTAGAGGCTGGGCCTGCAAACCGAGGTCGTGGGGCTTGGGACCAGGTCTCCGTCGCTCCGGAGCCCATAACTTTTGATCCGCAAGGAGTTACGTGGCCCACAGCATACCGTTAGAAAGCTCCCCGAGAGCTCAACGACGCGGCAGCCAAGCCCGCTTAGCTAGGCCTTTTTCTGGAGCCCAAAATCCAACGTTTTCATCAGTTTCTGGACACTTTTCTGCTTTTGGGCAATTTTTTCGTCCCGGATCGTACGTCGTGAGCCGCGGGAAGGTCGACAGCCTGATCCATCACATTTCTGTTATCGAATCCCAACGCACCTGGGGCGTGGTAACTTCACTTCACGTAGAGGCTGAGCCCGCAAACCGAGGTCGTGGGGCTTGGGACCAAGTCTCCATCGCTCCGGAACCCATAACTTTTGATCCGCAAGGAGTTACGTGGCTCACAGCATACCGTTGGAAAGCTCTCCGAGAGATCTACGACGTGGCAGCCAAGCTAGCTTGGCTGGGGCATTTTCCGGAGCCCAAAATCCAACGTTTTCATAAGTTTATGGACACTTTTATGCCTTTGTGCTGTTTTTCCGTCCCGAATCGTACATCGTGAGCCGCGGGAAGGCCGACAGCCTGATCCATCACAATTCTGATACCGAATCCCAACGCAACTGGGGTGTGGCAACTTCGCTTCACGTAGAGGCTGGGCCCGCTAATCGAGGTCGCGGGGCTTGGGACCAGGACTCCGTCGCTCGGGAGCCCATAACTTTTGATCAGCAAGGAGTTACGCGGACCACAGCATATTGTTGGAAAACTCTCCGAGAGCGTTACGATGGGGCAGCTAGGCCCGCTTTGCTGGGCCTTTTTCCGGAGCCCAAAATCCAACGTTTTCATCAGTTTCTGGACACTTTTATGCTTTTGTGCTGTTTTTCAGTCCTGGATCGTACGTCGTGAGCCGCGGGAAGGCCGATAGCCTGATCCATCACATTTCTGTTACCGAATCCCAACGCACCTGAGGCGTGGCAACTTCGCTTCACGTAGAGGCTGGGCCCGCAAACCGAGGTCGTGGGGCTTGGGACCAGGTCTCCGTCGCTCCGGAGCCCATAACTTTTGATCCGCAAGGAGTCACGTGGCCCACAGCATACCATTAGAAATCTCTCTGAGAGCTCTACGACGGGGCAGCCAAGTCTGCTTTGCTGGGGCTTTTTCCGGAGCCCAAAATCCAACGTTTTTATCTGTTTTTGGACACTTTTCTGCTTTTGTGCTGTTTTTCCGTCCCGGATCGTAAGTCGTGAGCCACGGGAAGGCCGACAGCCTGATCCATCACATTTCTGTTACCGAATCCCAACGCACCTGGGGCGTGGCAACTTCGCTTCACGTAGAGGCTGGGCCCGCAAACCGAGGTCGTGGGGCTTGGGACCAGGTCTCCGTCGCTCCGGAGCCCATAACTTTTGATCCGCACGGAGTTACGCGGCCCACAGCATACCGTTGGAAAGCTCTCCGCGAGCTCTACGATGGGGCAGCCAAGCCCGCTTTGCAGGGCCCTTTTCCGGATCCCAAAATCCAACGTTTTAATTAGTTTCCGGCCACTTTTCTGCTTTTGTGCTGTTTTTCAGTCCTGGATCGTACGTCGTGAGCCGCGGGAAGGCCAATAGCTTGATCCATCACGTTTCTGTTACCGAATCCCAACGCACCTGAGGCGTGGAAACTTCGCTTCACGTAGAGGCTGGGCCCGCAAACCGAGGTCGTGGGGCTTGGGACCAGGTCTCCGTCGCTCCGGAGCCCATAACTTTTGATCCGCACGGAGTTACGCGGCCCACAACATACCGTTGGAAAGCTCTCCGAGAGCTCTACGACGGGGCAGCCAAGCCCGCTTGGCCTGGCCTTTTCCCGGAGCTCAAAATCTAACTTTTTAATCAGTTTCTGGATACTCTTCTATTTTTGTGCTGTTTTTCAGTCCAGGATCGTACGTCGTGAGCCGCGGGAAGGCCGACAGCCTGATCCATCACATTTCTGTTACCTAATCCCAACGCACCTGGGGCGTGGCAACTTCGCTTCACGTAGAGGCTGGGCCCGCAAACCGAGGTCGTGGGGCTTGGGACCAGGTCTCCGTCGCTCCGGAGCCTATAACTTTTGATCCGCAAGGAGTTACGCGGCCCACAGCATATCGTTGGAAAGCTCTCCGAGAGTTCTAAGATGGGGTAGCTAAGCATTCTTTGCTGGGCCTTTTTCCGGAGCCCAAAATCAAACGTTTTCATCAGTTTACGGACACTTTTCTACTTTTGTGCTGTTTTTCAGTCCTGGATCGTACGTCGTGAGCCGCAGGAAGGCCGACAGCCTGATCCATCACATTTCTATTACTGAATGCCAACGCACCTGAGGCCTTGCAACTTCGCTTCACGTAGAGGCTGGGCCTGCAAACCGAGGTCGTGGGGCTTGGGACCAGCTCTCCGTCGCTCCGGACCCCATAACTTTTGATCCGCAAGGAGTTATGTGGCCTACAGCATACCGTTAGAAAGCTCTCCGAGAGCTCTACGACGGGACAGCCAAGCCTGCTTTGCTGGGCCTTTTTTCGTAGCCCAAAATCCAACGTTTTCATCAGTTTCTGGACACTTTTATGCTTTTGTGCTGTTTTTCAGTCCCGGATCGTACGTCGTGAGCCGCGAGAAGGCCGACAGCCTGATCCATCACATTTCTGTTACCAAATCACAACACACCTGGGGCGTGGCAACTTCGCTTCACGTAGAGGCTGGGCCCGCAAACCGAGGTCATGGGGCTTGGGACCAGGTCTCCGTCGCTACGGAGCCCATAACTTTTGATCCGCAAGGAGTTACGCGGCCCACAGCATATCGTTGGAAAGCTCTCTGAGAGCTCTACGATGGGGCAGCTAAGAGCGCTTTGCTAGGCCTTTTTCCGGAGCCCAAAATCCAACGTTTTCATTAGTTTTCGGACACTTTTCTGCTTTTGTGCTGTTTTTCAGTCCTGGATCGTACGTCGTGAGCCGCAAGAAGGCCGACAGCCTGATCCATCACATTTCTGTTACCGAATCCCAACGCACCTGAGGCGTGGCAACTTCGCTTCACGTAGAGGCTGGGCCCGTAAACCGAGGCCGTGGGGCTTGGGACCAGCTCTCCATCGCTCCGGAGCCCATAACTTTTGATCCGCAAGGAGTTACGTGGCCTACAGCATACCGTTAGAAAGCTCTCCGAGAGCTCTACGACGGGGCAGCCAAGCCTGCTTTGCTGGGCCTTTTTTCGTAGCCCAAACTTCAACATTTTCATCAGTTTCTGGACACTTTTATGCTTTTGTGCTGTTTTTCCGTCCCGGATCGTACGTCGTGAGCCGCGAGAAGGCCGACAGCCTGATCCATCAAATTTCTGTTACCGAATCCCAACACACCTGGGGCATGGCAACTTCGCTTCACGTAAAGGCTGGGCCCGCAAACCGAGGTCGTGGGGGTTGGGACAGGGTCTCCGTCGCTCCGGAGCCCATAACTTTTGATCCGCAAGGAGTTCCGCGGCCCACAGCATACCGTTGGAAAGCTCTCCGAGAGCGCTACGATGCGGCAGTTAAGCCCGCTTCGCCGGGCCTTTTTCCGGAGCCCAAAATCAAACATTTTCATCAGTTTCTGGATACTTTTCTGCTTTTGTGCTGTTTTTCAGTCCTGGATCGTACGTCGTGAGCCGCGGGAAGGCCGACAGCCTGATCCATCACATTTCTGTTACCGAATCCCAACGCACCTGGGGCGTGGCAACTTCGCTTCACGTAGAGGCTTGGCCAGCAAACCGAGGTCGTGGGGCTTGGGACCTGGTCTCCGTCGCTCCGGAGCCCATAACTTTTGATCTGCAAGGAGTTACGCGGCCCACAGCATACCGTTGGAAAGCTCTCCGAGAGCTCTACGACGGGGCAGCCAAGCCCGCTTTGCCTGGCCTTTTTCCGAAGCCCAAAATCCAACGTTTTCATCAGTTTCCGGATACTTTTATGCTTTTGTGCTGTTTTTCCGTCCCGGATCGTATGTCGTGAGCCGCGGGAAGGCCGACAGCCTGATCCATCACATTTCTGTTACTGAATCCCAACGCAACTGGGGTGTGGCAACTTCGCTTCACGTAGAGGCTGGGCCCGCAAACCGAGGTCATGGGGCTTGGGACCAGGTCTCCGTCGCTCCGGAGCCCATAACTTTTGATTCGCAAGGAGTTACGCGGCCCACAGCATACCGTTGGAATGCTCTCCGAGAGCTCTACGACAGGGCAGCAAAGCCCGCTTAGCTAGGCCTTTTTTTCGAAGCCCAAAATCCAACGTTTTCATCAGTTTTCGGACACTTTTCTGCTTTTGTGCTATTTTTCAGTCCTGGATCGTATGTCGTGAGCCGCCGGAAGGCCGACAGCCTAATCCATCACATTTCTGTTATCGAATCCCAACGCACCTGGGGCGTGACAAATTCGCTTCACGTAGAGGCTGGGCGCGCTAACCGAGGTCGTGGGGCTTGGACCAGGTCTCCGTCGCTCCGGAGCCCATAACTTTTGATCCGCAAGGAGTTACGCGGCCCACAACATATCGTTGGAAAGCTCTCCGAGAGCTCTATGATTGGGCCGCTAAGCACTCTTTGCTGGGCCTTTTTACGAAGCCCAAAATCCAACGTTTTCATCAGTTTTCGGACACTTTTCTGCTTTTGTGCTGTTTTTCAGTCCTGGATCATACGTCGTGAGCCGCAGGAAGGCCGACAGCCTGATCCATCACATTTCTGTTACCGAATCCCACCGCACCTGAGGCATGGCAACTTCGCTTCACGTAGAGGCTGGGCCCGCAAACTGAGGTCTTGGGGCTTGGGACCAGGTCTCCGTCGCTCCGGAGCCTTAACTTTTGATCCGCAAGGAGTTACGCGGCCCACAGCATACCGTTGGAAAGCTCTCCGAGAGCTCTACGATGGGTCAACAAAGCCCGCTTTGCTGGGCCTTTTTCCGGAGCCCAAAATCCAACGTTTTCATCAGTTTCTGGACACTTTTATGTTTTTGCGATGTTTTTCAGTCCTAGATCGTACGTCGTGAGCTGTTGGAAGGCCGACAGCCTGATCCATCACATTTCTGTTATCGAATCCCAACGCACCTGGGGCGTGGTAACTTCGCTTCACGTAGAGGCTGAGCCCGCAAACCGAGGTCGTGGGGCTTGGGACCAGGTCTCCATCGCTCCGGAGCCCATAACTTTTGATCCGCAAGGAGTTACGTGGCCCACAGCATACCGTTGGAAAGCTCTCCGAGAGATCTACGACGTGGCAGCCAAGCCAGCTTAGCTGGGGCATTTTCTGGGGCCCAAAATCCAACGTTTTCATAAGTTTCTGGACACTTTTATGCTTTTTTGCTATTTTTGCGTCCCGGATCGTACGTCGTGAGCCGCGGGAAGGCCGACAGCCTGATCCATCACATTTCTGTTACCGAAGCGCAATGCACCTGGGGCGTGGCAACTTCGCTTCACGTAGAGGCTGGGCCCGCAAACCGAGGTCGGGGGGCTTGGGACCAGGTCTCCGTCGCTCCGGACCCCATAACTTTTGATCCGCAAGGAGTAACGTGGCCCACAGCATACCGTTAGAAAGCTCTCAAAGAGCTCAACGACGGGGCAGCCAAGCCCGCTTCGCTGGGCCTTTTTCTGGAGCCCAAAATCCAACATTTTCATCAGTTTCTGAACACTTTTCTGCTTTTGTGCTGTTTTTCAGTCCTGGATCGTACGTCGTGAGCCGCTGGAAGGCTGACAGCCGGATCCATCACATTTCTGTTCCCGAATCCCAATGCACCTGGGGCGTTGCAACTTCACTTCACGTAGAGGATGGGCCCGCAAACTGAGGTCGTGGGGTTTGGGACCAGGTCTCCGTCGCTCCGGAGCCCATAACTTTTGATGCGCAAGGAGTTACGCGGCCCAGAGCATACCGTTGGAATGCTCTCCGAGAGCTCTACGACGGGCAGTTAAGCCCGCTATGCGGGGCCTTTTTCCGGAGCCCAAAATCCAACGTTTTCATCAGTTTTCGGACACTTTTCTCCTTTTGTGCTGTTTTTCAGTTCTGGATCGTACGTCGTGAGCCGCGGGAAGGCCGACAGCCTGATCCATCACATTTCTGTTATCGAATCGCATTGCACTTGGGGCGAGGCAACTTCGCTTCACGTAGAGGCTGGACCCGCAAACCGAGGTCATGGGGCTAGAGACCAGGTCTCCGTCGCTCCGAGGCCCATAACTTTTGATCCGCAAGGAGTTACGCGGCCCACAGCAAACCGTTGGAAAGCACTCCGAGAGCTCTACGACGGGGCAGGTAAGCCCGCTTTGCTGGGCCCTTTTTCGGAGACAAAATCCAACATTTTCATCAGTTTCCGGACACTGTTCTGCTTTTGTGCTATTTTTTTGTCCTGGATCGTACGTCGTGAGCAGCAGGAAGGCCGACAGCCTGATCCATCACATTTCTGTTACCGAATCCCAACGCACCTTGGACGTGGCAACTTCGCTTCACGTAGAGGCTGGGCCCGCAAACCGAGGTCGTGGGGCTTGGGACCAGGTCTCCGTCGCCCCGCAGCCCATAACTTTTGATCCGCAAGGAGTTACGCCTGCCCACAGCATACCGTTGGAATGCTCTCCGAGAGCTCTACGACGGGGCAGCCAGATACTTTTATGCTTTTGTGCTGTTTTTCCGTCCCGGATCGTACGTCGTGAGCCGCGGGAAGGTCGACAGCCTGATCCATCACATTTCTGTTACCGAATCCCAACACACCTGGGGCGTGGTAACTTCGCTTCACGTAGAGACTGGGCCCGCAAACCGAGGACGTGGGGCTTGGGACTAGGTATCCATTGCTCCGGAGCCCATAACTTTTGATCCGCAATTATTTACGCGGCCCACAGCATACCGCTGGAAAGCTCTCCCAGAGCTCTACGACGGGGAAGCTTAGTCCGCTTCTCTAGGCCCCTTTTTGGAGCCCAAAATTGAATATTTTCATCAGTTTTCGTATACTTTTCTGCTTTTGTGCTGTTTTTCATTTCTGGATCGTACGTCGTGAGCCGCAGGAAGGCCGACAGCCTGATCCATCACATTTCGGTTACCGAATCCCAACGCACCTGGGGCGTGGCAACTTCGCTTCATGTAGAGACTGGGCCCGCAAACCGAGATTTGTGGGGCTTGGGACCAGGTCTCCGTCGCTCCGAAGCCCATAACTTTTGATCCGCAAGGAGTTACGCAGCCCACAGCATACCGTTGGAAAGCTCTCCGAGAGCTCTACGACAGGTCAGCCTAGCCAGCTTAGCTGGTCCTTTTTTCGGGGCCCAAAATCCAACGTTTTCATAAGTTTCCGGACACTTTTATGCTTTTGTGCTGTTTTTCCGTCCCGAATCGTACATCGTGAGCCGCGGGAATGCCGACAGCCTGATCCATCACATTTCTGTTACCGAATCGCAATGCACTTGGGGTGTGGCAACTTCGCTTCACGTAGAGGTTGGGCCCGCAAACCGAGGCCGCGGGGCTTGGGATCAGGTCTCCGTCGCTCTAGAGCCCATAACTTTTGATCCACAAGGAGTTACGCGGCCCACAGCATACCGTTGGAAAGCTCTCCGAGAGCTCTACGACGGGGCAGCTAAGCCTGCTTAGCTGCGCATTTTTTTAGAGCCCAAAATCCAACGTTTTCATCAGTTTCTGAACACTATTATGCTTTTGTGCTGTTTTTCCGTCCCGGATCGTACGTCGTGAGCCGCAGTAAGGCCGACAACCTGATCCATCACATTTCTGTTAATGAATCCCAAGGCACCTGAGGCGAGGTAACTTTGCTTTATGTAGAGGCTGGGCTCGCAAACCGAGGTCGTGGGGCTTGGGACCAGGTCTCCGTCGCTCCGGGGCCCATAACTTTTGATCCGCAGGGAGTTACGCGACCCACAGCATACCGTTGGAAAGCACTCCGAGAGCTCTAGGACGGGGCAGCAAAGTCCGCTTCGCTGGCCTTTTTTGGAGCCCAAAATCCAACATTTTCATCAGTTTCCGGATACTTTTATGCTTTTGTGCAATTTTTTAGTCTTGGATCGTACGTCGTGAGCCGCCGGAAGGCAGACAGCCTGATCCATCACATTTCTGTTACCGAATCCCAACGCACCTGGGACGTGGCAACTTTGCTTCACGTAGAGTTTGGGCCCGCAAACCGAGGTCGTGGAGCTTGGGACCAGGTCTCGGTCGCTCCGGAGCCCATAACTTTTGATCCGTAAGGAGTTACGGGGCCCACAACATGCCATTGGACAGCTCTCCCAGGGGTCTACGACGGGGCCACTAAGCCCGCTTTGCTGGGCTTTTTTTCAGTGTCCAAAATCCAACGTTTTCATCAGTTTTCGTACATTTTTCTGCTTTTGTGCTGTTTTTCCGTCCCGGATCGTACGTCGTGAGCCGCGGGAAGGCCGACAGCCTGATCCATCACATTTCTGTTACCGAATCCCAACACACCTGGGGCGTGGTAACTTCGCTTCACGTAGAGGCTGGGCCCGCAAACCGAGGTCGTGGGGCTTGGGACCAGGTCTCCGTCGCTCCGGAGCCCATAACTTTTGATCTGCAAGGATTTACGCGGCCCACGGCATACCGTTGGAAAGCTCTCCGAGAGCTCTACGACGGGGCCACTAAGCCCGCTTTGCTGGGCCTTTTTTCGGAGCCCAAAATCCAACGTTTTCATAAGTTTTCGGACACTTTTATGCTTTTGTGCTGTTTTTCCGTACCAGATCATACGTCGTGAGCCGCGGGAAGGCCGACAGCCTGATCCATCACATTTCTGTTACCGAATCCCAACACACCTAGGGCGTGGTAACTTCGCTTCACGTAGAGGCTGGGCCCGCAAACCGAGGTCGTGGGGCTTGGGACCAGGTCTCCGTCGCTCCGGAGCCCATAACTTTTGATCTGCAAGGAGTTACGCGGCCCACAACATACCGTTGGAAAGCTCTCCGAGAGCTCTACGATGGGGCAGCAGAGCCCGCTTCGCTGGGCCTTTTTTCAGAGTCCAAAATCCAACGTTTTCATCAGTTTTCGGATACTTTTATGCTTTTGTGCTGTTTTTCAGTCGTGGATCGTACGTCGTGAGCCGCGGGAAGGCCGACAGCCTGATCCATCACATTTCTATTACCGAATCCCATCGCACCAGGGGCGTGGCAACTTCACTTCACGTAGAGGCTGGGCCCGCAAACCGAGGTCGTGGGGCATGGGACCAGGTCTCCGTCGCTCCGGAACCCATAACTTTTGATCCGCAAGGAGTTACGCGGCCCACAGCATACCGTTGAAAAGCTCTCCGAGAGCTCTACGATGAATCAGCCAAGCCAGATTGGCTGGGCCTTTTTTCGGAGCCCAAAATCCAACGTTTTCATAATTTTCCGGACACTTTTCTGCTTTTGTTTTGTTTTTCCGTCCCGGATCGTACGTCGTGATCCGCGGGAAGGCCTATAGCCTGATCCATCACATTTCTGTTACCGAATCCCAATGCACCTGGGGCGTGGTAACTTCGCTTCACGTAGAGGCTGGGCCCGCAAACCGAGGTCGTGGGGCTTGGGACCAGGTCTCCGTCGCTCCGGAGCCCATAACTTTTGATCCGCAAGGAGTTACGCTGCCCACAGCATACCGTTGGAATGCTCTCCGAGAGCTCTATGACGGGGCAACAAAGCCCGGTTCACTAGGCCTTTTTTCGGAGGCCAAAATCCAACATTTTCATCAGTTTTTGTATACTTTTATGCTTTTGCGCTGTTTTTCAGTCCTAGATCGTATGTCGTGAGCTGCTGGAAGGCCGACAGCCTGATCCATCACATTTCTGTTATCGAATCCCAACGCACCTGGGGCGTGGTAACTTCGCTTCACGTAGAGGCTGAGCCTGCAAACCGAGGTCGTGGGGCTTGGGACCAGGTCTCCGTCGCTCCGGAGCCCATAACTTTTGATCCGCAAGGAGTTACGTGGCCTACAGCATACCGTTAGAAAGCTCTCCGAGAGCTCTACGACGGGGCAGCCAAGCCTGCTTTGCTGGGCCTTTTTTCGTAGCCCAAACTTCAACATTTTCATCAGTTTCTGGACACTTTTATGCTTTTGTGTTGTTTTTCAGTCCTGGATCGTACGTCGTGAGCTGCCGGAAGGCCGACAGCCTGATCCATCACATTTCTGTTACCGAATCCCAACACACCTGGGGCGTGGCAACTTCGCTTCACGTAGAGGCTGGGCCCGCAAACCGAGGTCATGGGGCTTGGGACCAGGTCTCCGTCGCTACGGAGCCCATAACTTTTGATCCGCAAGGAGTTACGCGGCCCACAGCATATCGTTGGAAAGCTCTCTGAGAGCTCTACGATGGGGCAGCTAAGAGCGCTTTTCTAGGCCTTTTTCCGGAGCCCAAAATCCAACGTTTTCATCAGTTTTCGGACACTTTTCTGCTTTTGTGCTGTTTTTCAGTCCTGGAACGTACGTCGTGAGCCGCAAGAAGGCCGACAGCCTGATCCATCACATTTCTGTTACCGAATCCCAACGCACCTGAGGCGTGGCAACTTCGCTTCACGTAGAGGCTGGGCCCGTAAACCGAGGCCGTGGGGCTTGGGACCAGCTCTCCATCGCTCCGGAGCCCATAACTTTTGATCCGCAAGGAGTTACGTGGCCTACAGCATACCGTTAGAAAGCTCTCCGAGAGCTCTACGACGGGGCAGCCAAGCCTGCTTTGCTGGGCCTTTTTTCGTAGCCCAAAATCAAAAGTTTTCATCAGTTTCTGGACACTTTTATGCTTTTGTGCTGTTTTTCCGTCCCGGATCGTACGTCGTGAGCCGCGAGAAGGCCGACAGCCTGATCCATCAAATTTCTGTTACCGAATCCCAACACACCTGGGGCATGGCAACTTCGCTTCACGTAAAGGCTGGGCCCGCAAACCGAGGTCGTGGGGGTTGGGACAGGGTCTCCGTCGCTCCGGAGCCCATAACTTTTGATCCGCAAGGAGTTCCGCGGCCCACAGCATACCGTTGGAAAGCTCTCTGAGAGCTCTACGACGGGGCAGATAAGCCTGCTTTGCTGGGCCTTTTTTCGGAGCCCAAAATCCAACGTTTTCATCAGTTTCCGGACACTTTTCTGCTTTTGTGCTGTTTTTGAGTCCTGGATCGTACGTCGTGAGCTGCCGGAAGGCCGACAGCCTGATCCATCACATTTCTGTTACCGAATCCCAACACACCTGGGGCGTGGCAACTTCGCTTCACGTAGAGGCTGGGCGCACAAACCGAGGTCGTGGGGCTTGGGACCAGGTCTCCGTTGCTCCGGAGCCCATAACTTTTGATCCGCAAGGAGTTACGTGGCCCACAGCATATCGTTGGAAAGCTCTCCAAGAGCTCTACGATGGGGTAGCTAAGCACTCTTTGCTGGGCCTTTTTCCGGAGCCCAAAATCCAACGTTTTCATCAGTTTCTGGACACTTTTCTGTTTTTGTGCTATTTTTCAGTCCCGGATCGTACGTCGTGAGCCGCAGGAAGGCCGACAGCCTGATCCATCACATTTCTGTTACCGAATCCCAACGCACCTGAGGCGTGGCAACTTCGCTTCACGTAGAGGATGGGCCCGCAAACTGAGGTCGTGGGGCTTGCGACCAGGTCTCCGTCGCTCCGGAGCCATAACTTTTGATCCCCAAGGAGTTACGCGGCCCACAGCATACCGTTGGAAAGCTCTCCGAGAGCTCTACGATGGGTCAACAAAGCCCGCTTTGCTGGGCCTTTTTCCGGAGCTCAAAATCCAACGTTTTCATCAGTTTCTGGACACTTTTATGTTTTTGCGATGTTTTTCAGTCCTAGATCGTACGTCGTGAGCTGTTGGAAGGCCGACAGCCTGATCCATCACATTTCTGTTATCGAATCCCAACGCACCTGGGGCGTGGTAACTTCGCTTCACGTAGAGGCTGAGCCCGCAAACCGAGGTCGTGGGGCTTGGGACCAGGTCTCCATCGCTCCGGAGCCCATAACTTTTGATCCGCAAGGAGTTACGTGGCCCACAGCATACCGTTGGAAAGCTCTCCGAGAGATCTACGACGTGGCAGCCAAGCCAGCTTAGCTGGGGCATTTTCTGGGGCCCAAAATCCAACGTTTTCATAAGTTTCTGGACACTTTTATGCTTTTTTGCTATTTTTGCGTCCCGGATCGTACGTCGTGAGCCGCGGGAAGGCCGACAGCCTGATCCATCACATTTCTGTTACCGAAGCGCAATGCACCTGGGGCGTGGCAACTTCGCTTCACGTAGAGGCTGGGCCCGCAAACCGAGGTCGGGGGGCTTGGGACCAGGTCTCCGTCGCTCCGGACCCCATAACTTTTGATCCGCAAGGAGTAACGTGGCCCACAGCATACCGTTAGAAAGCTCTCAAAGAGCTCAACGACGGGGCAGCCAAGCCCGCTTCGCTGGGCCTTTTTCTGGAGCCCAAAATCCAACATTTTCATCAGTTTCTGGACACTTTTCTGCTTTTGTGCTGTTTTTTCGTCCCGATCGTACGTCGTGAGCCGCGGGAAGGCCGACAGCTTGATCCATTACATTTCTGTTACCGAATCCCAATGCACCTGGGGCATGGCAACTTCGCTTCACGTAGAGGCTGGGCCCGCAAACCGAGGTCTTGGGGCTTGGGACCAGGTCTCCGTCGCTCCGGAGCCCATAACTTTTGATCCGCAAGGAGTTACGCGGCCCACAGCATACCGTTGGAAAGCTCTCCGAGAGCTCTACGACGGGCTGCTAAGCCCGCTTTGCTGGGCCTTTTTCGGAGCCCAAAATCCAACATTTTCATCAGTTTTCGGACACTTTTCTACTTTTGTGCTGTTTTTCAGTCTTGGATCGTACGTCGTGAGCCGCCGGAAGGCAGACAGCCTGATCCATCACATTTCTGTTACCGAATCCCAACGCACCTTGGACGTGGCAACTTCGCATCACGTGGAGGCTGGGCTCGCAAACCGAGGTCGTGTGGGTTGGGACCAAGTCCCCGTCGCTCCGGAGCCCATAACTTTTTATCCGCAAGGAGTTATGCAGCCCACAGCATACCGTTGGAAAGCTCTCCACGAGCTCTACGACGGGAATGCTAAGCCCGCTACTCTGGGCCTCTTTCCGGAGCCCAAAATCCAACGTTTTCATCAGTTTCCGGACACTTTTCGACTTTTGTGCTGTTTTTCAGTTCTGGATCGTACGTCGTGAGCCGCGGGAAGGCCGACAGCCTGATCCATCACATTTCTGTTACCGAATCCCAACGCACCTGGGGCGTGGCAACTTCGCTTCACGTAGAGGCTGGGCCCGTAAACCGAGGTTTGTGGGGCTTGGGACCAGGTCTCCATCGCTCCGGAGCCCATAACTTTTGATCCGCAAGGAGTTACGCGGCCCACAGCATACCGTTGGAAAGCTCTCCGAGAGTTCTACGACAGGTCAGCCAAGCCAATTGGGCCTTTTTTCGGAGCCCAAAATCCAAAGTATTCATAAGTTTCTGGACACTTTTATGCTTTTGTGCTGTTTTTCTGTCCCGGATCGTACGTCGTGAGCCGCGGGAAGGCCGACAACCTGATCCATCACATTTCTGTTATCGAATCGCGATGCACCTGGGGCGTGGCAACTTCGCTTCACGTAGAGGCTGGGCCCGCAAACCGAGGTCGTGGGGCTTGGGACCAGGTCTCCGTCGCCCCGCAGCCCATAACTTTTGATCCGCAAGGAGTTACGCGGCCCACAGCATACCGTTGGAATGCTCTCCGAGAGCTCTACGACGGGGCAAGTAAACCCGCTTTGCTGGGCCTTTTTTGGAGCCCAAAATCTAACATTTTTATCAGTTTTCGGACACTTTTCTACTTTTGTGCTGTTTTTCAGTCTTGGATCGTACGTCGTGAGCCGCCGGAAGGCAGACAGCCTGATCCATCACATTTCTGTTACCGAATCCCAACGCACCTTGGACGTGGCAACTTCGCTTCACGTAGAGGCTGGGCCCGCAAACCGAGGTCGTGGGGCCTGGGACCAAGTCTCCGTCGCCCCGGAGCCCATAACTTTTGATCCGCAAGGAGTTACGTGGCCCACAGCATACCGTTGGAAAGCTCTCCGAGAGCCCTACGACGGGGCAGCCAGTTACTTTTATGCCTTTGTGCTGTTTTTCCGTCCCGGATCGTACGTCGTGAGCCGCGGGAAGGCCAACAGCCTGATCCATCACATTTCTGTTACCGAAGCCCAACACACCTGGGGCGTGGTAACTTCGCTTCACGTAGAGACTGGACCCGCAAACCGAAGTCGTAGGGCTTGGTACCAAGTCTCCGCCGCTCCGGAGCCCATAACTTTTGATATGCAAGGAGTTACGCGGCCCACAGCATACCGTTGGAAAGCTCTCCGAGAGCTCTACGATGGGGCAGCTAAGCCCGCGTCGCTGGGCCTTTTTCCAGAGCCCAAAATCGAATGTTTTCATCAGGTTTTCGGACACTTTTATGATTTTGTGCTGTTTTTCCGTCCCGAATCGTACATCGTGAGCCGCGGGAAGGCCGATAGCCTGATCCATCACATTTCTGTTACCGAATCGCAATGCACCTGGGGCGTGGTAACTTCGCTTCACGTAGAGGCTGGACCGGCAAACCGAGGTCGTGGGGCTTGGGACCAGGTCTCCGTCGCTCCGGAGCCATAACTTTTGATCCGCAAGGAGTTACGTGGCCCATAGCATACCGTTGGAATGCTCTCCGAGAGCTCTATGACTGGGCAGCAAAGCCCGCTTCACTAGGCCTTTTTTCGGAGCCCAAAATCCAACGTTTTCATCAATTTTCGGACACTTTTATGCTTTTGCGCTGTTTTTCAGTCCTAGATTATACGTCGTGAGCTGCTGGAAGGCCTACAGCCTGATCCATCACATTTCTGTTATCGAATGCCAACGCACCTGGGGCGTGGTAACTTCGCTTCACGTAGAGGCTGAGCCCGCAAACCGAGGTCGTGGGGCTTGGGACCAGGTCTCCATCGCTCCGGAGCCCTTAACTTTTGATCCGCAAGGAGTTACGTGGCCCACAGCATACCGTTGGAAAGCTCTCCGAGAGATCTAGAACGTGGCAGCCAATCCAGCAATGCTGGGGCATTTTCCGGAGCCCAAAATCCAACATTTTCATAAGTTTCTGGACACTTTTATGCTTTTGTGCTGTTTTTCTGTCCCGGATCGTAAGTCGTGAGCCGTGGGAAGGCCGACAGCCTAATCCATCACATTTCTGTTACCGAATCCCAACGCACCTGGGGCGTGGCAACTTCGCTTCACGTAGAGGCTGGGCCAGCAAACTGAGGTTTGTGGGGCTTGGGACCAGGTCTCCGTCGCTCCGGAACCCATAACTTTTGATCCGCAAGGAGTTACGCGGCCCACAGCATACCGTTGAAAAGCTCTCCGAGAGCTCTACGATGAATCAGCCAAGCCAGATTGGCTGGGCCTTTTTTCGGAGCCCAAAATCCAACGTTTTCATAATTTTCCGGACACTTTTCTGCTTTTGTTTTGTTTTTCCGTCCCGGATCGTACGTCGTGATCCGCGGGAAGGCCTATAGCCTGATCCATCACATTTCTGTTACCGAATCAAAATGCACTTGGGGCGTGGAAACTTCGCTTCACGTAGAGGCTGGGCTCGCAAACCGAGGTCGTGGGGCTTGGGACCAGGTCTACGTCGCTCCGGAGCCCATAACTTTTGATCCGCAAGTAGTTACGCGGCCCACAGCATACTGTTGGAAAGCTCTCCGAGAGCTCTACGACGGGACAGCTAAGCCCGCTTCGCTGGGCCTTTTGCCGGAGCCCAAAATCCAACGTTTTCATTAGTTTCTGGACACTCTTCTGCTTTTGGGCTGTTTTTCCGTCCCGGATCGTACGTCGTGAGCCGCGGGAAGGCCGACAGCCTTATCCATCACATTTCTGTTACCGAATCCCAACGCACCTGGGGCATGGTAACTTCTCTTCACGTAGAGGCTGGGCCCGCAAACCGAGGTCGTGGGGCTTGGGACCAGGTCTCCGTCGCTCCGGAGCCCATAACTTTTGACCCGCAAGGAGTTACGCGGCCCACAGCATACCGTTGGAATGCTCTCCTAGAGCTCTACGACGGTGCAGCTAAGCCCGCTTCGCTGGGCCTTTTTCGGAGCCCAAAATCCAACATTTTCATCAGTTTCTGGACACTTTTATGCTTTTGTGCTGTTTTTCAGTCTTGGATCGTACGTCGTGAGCCGCCGGAAGTCAGACAGCCTGATCCATCACATTTCTGTTACCGAATCCCAACGCACCTGGGACGTGGCAACTACGCTTCACGTAGAGGCTGGGCCCGCAAACCGAGGTCGTGGGGCTTGGGACCAGGTCTCTGTCGCTACGGAGCCCATAACTTTTGATCTGCAAGGAGTTACGTGGCCCACAGCATACCGTTGGAAAGCTCTCCAAGAGCTCTACAACGGGGCAGCCAGACACTTTTCTGCTTTTGTCCTGTTTTTCCGTCCCGGATCGTACGTCGAGAGCCGCGGGAAGTTCGACAACCGGATCCATCACATTTCTGTTACCGAATCCCAACACACCTAGGGCGTGGTAACTTCGCTTCACGTAGAGGCTGGGCCCACAAACCGAGGTCGTGGGGCTTGGGACCAGGTCTCCGTCGCTCCGGAGCCCATAACTTTTGATCCGTAAGGAGTTACGCGGGCCACAGCATACCGTTGGAAATCTCTCCGAGAGCTCTACGACAGGTCAACCAAGCCACCTTGGCTGGGCCTTTTTCCGGAGCCCAAAATCCAACGTTTTCATCAGTTTCTGGACACTTTTCTGCTTTTGTGCTGTTTTTCCGTCCCGGATCGTACGTCGTGAGCCGTGGGAAGGCCGACAGCCTGATCCTTCACATTTCTGTTACCGAATCGCAATGCACCTGGGGTGTGGCAACTTTGCTTCACATAGAGGTTGGGCCCGCAAACCGAGGTCGTGGGGCTTGGGACCAGGTCTCCTTCGCTCCGGAGCCCATAACTTTTGATCCGCAAGGAGTTACGTGACCCACAGCATATCGTTAGAAAGCTCTCCGAGAGCTCTACGACGGGGCAGCCAGACACTTTTCTGCTTTTGTGCTGTTTTTCCGTCCCGGATCGTACGTCCTGAGCCGCGGGAAGGCCGACAGCCTGATCCATCACATTTCTGTTACTGAATCCCAACACACCTGGGGCGTGGTAACTTCGCTTCACGTAGAGGTCGGGCCCGCAAACCGAGGTCGTGGGGCTTGGGACCAGGTCTCCGTCGCTCCGGAGCCCATAACTTTTGACCCGTAAGGAGTTACGCTGCCCACAACATACCATTGGAAAGCTCTCCGAGAGCTCTACGACGGGGCAACAAAGCCCGCTTCACTAGGCCTTTTTTCGGAGGCCAAAATCCAACGTTTTCATCAGTTTTCGGACACTTTTACGCTTTTGCGCTGTTTTTCAGTCCTAGATCGTACGTCGTGAGCTGCTGGAAGGCCGACAGCCTGATCCATCACATTTCTGTTATCGAATCCCAATACACCTGGGGCGTGGTAACTTCGCTTCACGTAGAGGCTGAGCCTGCAAACCGAGGTCGTGGGGCTTGGGACCAGGTCTCCGTCGCTCCGGAGCCCATAACTTTTGATCCGTAAGGAGTTACGCGGGCCACAGCATACCGTTGGAAATCTCTCCGAGAGCTCTACGACGGGGCAGCCAAGCCAGCTTTGCTGGGGCTGTTTCCGGAGCCCAAAATCCAACATTTTCATATGTTTCTGGACACTTTTATGCTTTTGTGCTGTTTTTCCGTACCAGATCATACGTCGTGAGCCGCGGGAAGGCCGACAGACTGATCCATCACATTTCTGTTACCGAATCGCAATGCACCTGGGGCGTGGCAACTTTGCTTCACGTAGAGGTTGGGCCCGCAAACCGAGGTCGTGGGGCTTGGGACCAGGTCTCCGTCGCTCCGGAGCCCATAACTTTTGATTTGCAAGGAGTTACGCGGCCCACAGCATACCGTTAGAAAGCTCTCCGAGAGCTCTATGACGGGGCAGCCAAGCCTGGTTCGCTAGGCCTTTTTCAGAGCCCAAAATCGAACGTTTTCATCAGTTTCTGGAGACTTTTTTGGTTTTGTGCTGTTTTTTCGTCCCGTATCGTACGTCGTGAGCCCCAGCAAGGCCGTCATGCTGATCCATCACATTTCTTTTTACGAATCCCAACGCAATTGGGGCGTGGCAACTTCGGTTCACGTAGAGGCTGGGCCCGCAAACCGAGGTCGTGGGGCTTGGGACCAGGTCTCCGTCGCTCCGGAGCCCATAACTTTTGATCCGCAAGGAGTTACGTGGCCCACAGCATACCGTTGGAAAGCTCTCCGAGAGCTCTACGATGGGGCAGCTAAGCCCGCATTGCTGGGTCTTTTTCCAGAGCCCAAAATCCAACATTTTCATCAGTTTCCGGACACTTTTCTGCTTTTGTGCTGTTTTTCAGTCCTGGATCGTACGTCGTGAGCCGCGGGAAGGCCAATAGCTTGATCCATCACGTTTCTGTTACCGAATCCCAACGCACCTGAGGCGTGGAAACTTCGCTTCACGTAGAGGCTGGGCCCGCAAACCGAGGTCGTGGGGCTTGGGACCAGGTCTCCGTCGCTCCGGAGCCCATAACTTTTGATCCGCATGGAGTTACGCGGCCCACAGCATGCAGTTGGAAAGCTCTCCGAGAGCTCTACGACGGGGCAGCTAAGCCCCCTATGCTGGGCCTTTTTCCGGAGCCCAAAATCCAACGTTTTCAGCAGTTTCCGGACACTTTTTTGCTTTTGTGCTGTTTTTCAGTTCTGGATCGTACGTCGTGAGCCGCGGGAAGGCCGACAGCCTGATCCATCACATTTCTGTTACCGAATCCCAATGCACCTGGGGCGTGGCAACTTCGCTTCACGTAGAGGCTGGGCCCTCAAACCGAGGTTTGTGGGGCTTGGGACAAGGTCTCCATCGCTCCGGAGCCCATAACTTTTGATCCGCAAGGAGTTACGTGGCCCATAGCATACCGTTGGAAAGCTCTCCGAGAGCTCTACGACAATTTAGCCAAGCTAGCTTGGCTGGGGCATTTTCCGGAGCCCAAAATCCAACGTTTTCATAAGTTTATGGACACTTTTATGCCTTTGTGCTGTTTTTCCGTCCCGAATCGTACATCGTGAGCCGCGGGAAGGCCGACAGCCTGATCCATCACAATTCTGATACCGAATCACAATGCACCTGGGGCATGGTAACTTCGCTTCACGTAGAGGCTGGGCCCACAAACCGAGGTCGTGGGGCTTGGGACCAGGTCTCCGTCGCTCCGAAGCCCATAACTTTTGATCCGCAAGGAGTTACGCGGCCCACAGCATACCGTTGGAAATCTCTCCGAGAGCTCTACGACGGGGCAGCCAAGCCAGCTTTGCTGGGGCTTTTTCCGGAGCCCAAAATCCAACATTTTCATAAGTTTCTGGACACTTTTATGCTTTTGTACTGTTTTTCCGTCCCGGATCGTACGTCGTGAGCCGCGGGAAGGCCGACAGCCTGATCCATCACATTTCTGTTACCGAATCGCAATGCACCTGGGGCGTGGCAACTTCGCTTCACGTAGAGGCTGGGCCCGCAAACCGAGGTCGTGGGGCTTGGGACCAGGCTCCGTCGCTCCGGAGCCCATAACTTTTGATCTGCAAGGAGTTACGCAGCACACAGCATACCGTTGGAAAGCTCTCCAAGAGCTCTACGACGGGGCAGCTAAGCCCGCATCGCTGGGCCTTTTTTCGGAGTCCAAAATCCAACGTTTTCATCAGTTTTCGGATACTTTTCTGCTTTTGTGCTGTTTTTCAGTCGTGGATCGTACGTCGTGAGCCGCGGGAAGGCCGACAGCCTGATCCATCACATTTCTGTTACCGAATCCCAACGCACCTGGGGCGTGGCAACTTCGCTTCACGTCGAGGCTGGGCCCGCAAACCGAGGTCGTGGGGCTTGGGACCAGGTCTCAGTCGCTCCGGAGCCTATAACTTTTGATCTGCAAGGAGTTACGCGGCACACAGCATACCGTTGGAAAGCTCTCCGAGAGCTCTACGACGGGTCAGCCAAGCAAGCTAGGCTGGGCCTTTTTCTGGAGCCCAAAATCCAACATTTTCATAAGTTTTCAGACACTTTTTTTGCTTTTGTGCTGTTTTTCCGTCCCGGATCGTACGTCGTGAGCCGCGGGAAGGCCGACAGCGTGATCCATCACATTTCTGTTACCGAATCGCAATGCACCTGGGGCGTGGCAACTTCGCTTCACGTAGAGGTTGGGCCCGCAAACCGAGGTCGTGGGGCTTGGGACCAGGTCTCCGTCGCTCCGGAGCCCATAACTTTTGATCTGCAAGGAGTTACGCGTACCACAGCATACCGTTGGAAAGCTCTTCGAGAGCTCTACAACGGGGCAGCTAAGCTCGCTTCACTGGGCCTTTTTTCGGAGTCCAAAATCCAACGTTTTCATCAATTTTCGGATACTTTTCTGCTTTTGTGCTGTTTTTCAGTCCTGGATCGTACGTCGTGAGCCGCGAGAAGGCCGACAGCCTGATCCATCACATTTCTGTTACCGAATCCCAATGCACCTGAGGCGTGGCAACTTCGATTCACATAGAGGCTGGGCCTGCAAACCGAGGTCGTTGGGCTTGGGACCAGGTCTCCGTCGCTCCGGAGCCCATAACTTTTGATCCGCAAGGAGTTACGTGGCCCACAGCATTCCGTTGGAAAGCTCTCCGAGAGCTCTACGATGGGACAGCTAAGCTTGCTTAGCTGTGCCTTTTTTCGGAGCCCAAAATCCAACATTATCATCAGTTTCTGGACACTTTTCTGCTTTTGTGCTGTTTTTCCGTCCCGGATCGTACGTCGTGAGCTGGGAGAAGGCCGACAGCCTGATCCATCACATTTCTGTTACCGAATCCCAACGCACCTGGGGCGTGGCAACTTCGCTTCACGTAGAGGCTGGGCCCGTAAACCGAGGTCGTGGGGCTTGGGACCAGGTCTCCGTCGCTCCGGAGCCCATAACTTTTGATCCGCAAGGAGTTACGCGGCCCACAGCATACCGTTGGAAAGCTCTCCGAGAGCTCTACTACGGGTCTGCCAAGCTCGCTTTGCTGGGCCTTTTTCCGGAGCCCAAAATCCAACATTTTCATCAGTTTCTGGACACTTTTCTACTTTTGTGCTGTTTTTCAATCCCGGATCGTACGTCGTGAGCCTCGGGAAGCCGACAGCCTGATCCATCACATTTCTGTTATCGAATCCCAACGCACCTGGGGCGTGGCAACTTCGCTTCACGTAGAGGCTGGGCCCGCAAACCGAGGTCGTGGGGCTTGGGACCAGGTCTCCGTCGCTCCGGAGCCCATTACTTTTGATCCGCAAGGAGTTACGCGGCCCACAGCATACCGTTGGAAAGCTCTCCGAGAGCTCTACGACGGGGCAGCTAAGACCGCTTTGCTGGGACTTTTTCCAGAGCCCAAAATCCAACGTTTTCAATAGTTTCCGGACACTTTTCTGCTTTTGTGCTGTTTTTCAGTCCTGGATCGTACGTCGTGAGCCGCGGGAAGGCCGACAGCCTGATCCATCACATTTCTGTTACCGAATCCCAACGCACTTGGGGCGTGGCAACTTCGCTTCACGTAGAGGCTGGGCCTGCAAACTGAGGTCGTGGGGCTTGGGACCAGGTCTCCGGAGCCCATAACTTTTGATCCGCAAGGAGTTACGCGGCCCACAGCATACCGTTGGAAAGCTCTCCGAGAGCTCTACGACAGGTCAGCCAAGCTAGCTTGGCTGGGCCTTTTTTCGGAGCCCAAAATCCAACGTATTCATAAGTTTCCGGATACTTTTATCCTTTTGTGCTGTTTTTTCGTCCCGGATCGTACATCGTGAGCCGCGGGAAGGCCGACAGCCTGATCCATCACATTTCTGTTACCGAATCGCAATGCACCTGGGGTGTGGCAACTTCGCTTCACGTAGAGGCTGGGCCCGCAAACCGAGGTCCTGGGGCTTGGGACCAGGTCTCCGTCGCCCCGCAGCCCATAACTTTTGATCCGCAAGGAGTTACGCGGCCCACAGCATACCGTTGGAATGCTCTCCGAGAGCTCTACGACGGGGCAGGTAAGCTCGCTTCGCTGGGCCTTTTTCGGAGCCCAAAATCCAACATTTTCATCAGTTTCCGGACACTTTTATGCTTTTGTGCTGTTTTTCAGTCTTGGATCGTACGTCGGGAGCCGCCGGAAGGCAGACAGCCTGATCCATCACATTTCTGTTACCGAATCCCAACGCACCTTGGACGTGGCAACTTCGCTTCACGTAGAGGCTGGGCCCGCAAACCGAGGTCGTGGGGCTTGGGACCAAGTCTCCGTCGCCCCGGAGCCTATAACTTTTGATCCGCAAGGAGTTACGTGGCCCACAGCATACCGTTGGAAAGCTCTCCGAGAGCTCTACGACGGGGCAGCCAGATACTTTTCTACTTTTGTGCTGTTTTTCCGTCCCGGATCGTACGTCGTGAGCCGCAGGAAGGTCGACAACCTGATCCATCACATTTCTGTTACCGAATCCCAACACACCTGGGGCGTGGTAACTTCGCTTCACGTAGAGACTGGGCCCGCAAACCGAGGTCGTGGGGCTTGGGACCAGGTCTCCGTCGCTCCGGAGCCCATAACTTTTGATCTGCATGGAGTTACGCGGCCCACAGCATACCGTTGGAAAGCTCTCCGACAGATCTACGACGGGGCAGCTAAGACCGCTTTGCTGGGCCTTTTTTCGGAGTCCAAAATCCAACGTTTTCATCAGTTTTCGTGTACTTTTCTGCTTTTGTGCTGTTTTTCATTTCTGGATCGTACGTCGTGAGCCGCAGGAAGGCCGACAGCCTGATCCATCACATTTCTGTTACCGAATCCCAACGCACCTGGGGCGTGGCAACTTCGCTTCACGTAGAGGCTGGGCCCGCAAACCGAGGTTTGTGGGGCTTGGGACCAGGTCTCCGTCGCTCCGAAGCCCATAACTTTTGATCCGCAAGGAGTTACGCGGCCCACAGCATACCGTTGGAAAGCTCTCCGAGAGCTCTACGACTGGTCAGCCAAGCGAGCTTGGCTGGGCCTTTTTCTGGAGCCCAAAATCCAACGTTTTCATAAGTTTCCGGACACTTTTATGCTTTTGTGCTGTTTTTCCGTCCCGAATCGTACATCGTGAGCCGCGGGAAGGCCGACAGCCTGATCCATCACATTTCTGTTACCGAATTGCAATGCACCTGGGGCGTGGTAACTTCGCTTCACGTAGAGGCTGGGCCGGCAAACCGAGGTCGTAGGGCTTGGGACCAGGTCTCCGTCGCTCCGGAGCCCATAACTTTTGATCCGCAAGGCGTTACGCGGCCCATAGCATACCGTTGGAATGCTCTCCGAGAGCTCTATGACGGGGCAGCAAAGCCCGCTTCACTAGGCCTTTTTTTGGAGCCCAAAATCCAACGTTTTCATCAATTTCTGGACACTTTTATGCTTTTGCGCTATTTTTCAGTCCTAGATTGTACGTCGTGAGCTGCTGGAAGGCCGACAGCCTGATCCATCACATTTCTGTTATCGAATCCCAACGCACCTGGGGCGTGGTAACTTCGCTTCACGTAGAGGCTGAGCCCGCAAACCGAGGTCGTGGGGCATGGGACCAGGTCTCCATCGCTCCGGAGCCCATAACTTTTGATCCGCAAGGAGTTACGTGGCCCACAGCATACCGTTGGAAAGCTCTCCGAGAGATCTAGAACGTGGCAGCCAATCCAGCAATGCTGGGGCATTTTCCGGAGCCCAAAATCCAACATTTTCATAAGTTTCTGGACACTTTTATGCTTTTGTGCTGTTTTTCTGTCCCGGATCGTAAGTCGTGAGCCGTGGGAAGGCCGACAGCCTGATCCATCACATTTCTGTTACCGAATCCCAACGCACCTGGGGCGTGGCAACTTCGCTTCACGTAGAGGCTGGGCCAGCAAACTGAGGTTTGTGGGGCTTGGGACCAGGTCTCCATCGCTCCGGAGCCCATAACTTTTGATCCGCAAGGAGTTACGTGGCCCACAGCATACCGTTGGAAAGCTCCCCGAGAGCTCTACGACAAGTCAGCCAAGCTAGCTTGGCCGGGCCTTTTTTCGGAGCCCAAAATCTAACGTTTTCATAAGTTTCCGGGCACTTTTATGCTTTTGTGCTGTTTTTCCGTCCCGAATCGTACATCGTGAGCCGCGGGAAGGCCGACAGCCTGATCCATCACATTTCTGTTACCGAATCGAAATGCACTTGGGGCGTGGCAACTTCGCTTCACGTAGAGGCAGGGCCCGCAAACCGAAGTCGTGGGGCTTGGGACCAGGTCTCCGTCGCTCCGGAGCCCATAACTTTTGATCCGCAAGGAGTTACGCGGCCCACAGCATACCGTTGGAATGCTCTCTGAGAGCTCAACGACGGGGCAGCCAAGCCCGCTTCGCTGGGACTTTTTCCGGAGCCCAAAATACAACGTTTTCATTAGTTTCTGGACACTCTTCTGCTTTTGGGCTGTTTTTCCGTCCCGGATCGTACGTCGTGAGCCGCGGGAAGGCCGACAGCCTTATCCATCACATTTCTGTTACCGAATCCCAACGCACCTGGGGCATGGTAACTTCTCTTCACGTAGAGGCTGGGCCCGCAAACCGAGGTCGTGGGGCTTGGGACCAGGTCTCCGTCGCTCCGGAGCCCATAACTTTTGATCCGCATGGAGTTACGTGGCGCACAGCATACCGTTGGAAAGCTCCCCGAAAGCTCTACGACAGGTCAGCCAAGCTAGCTTGGCTAGGCCTTTTTTCGGAGCCCAAAATCTAACGTTTTCATAAGTTTCCGGGTACTTTTATGCTTTTGTGCTGTTTTTCCGTCCCGAATCGTACATCGTGAGCCGCGGGAAGGCAGACAGCCTGATCCATCACATTTCTGTTACCCAATCCCAACGCACCTGGGACGTGGCAACTACGCTTCACGTAGAGGCTGGGCCCGCAAACCGAGGTCGTGGGGCTTGGGACCAGGTCTCTGTCGCTACGGAGCCCATAACTTTTGATCTGCAAGGAATTACGTGGCCCACAGCATACCGTTGGAAAGCTCTCCAAGAGCTCTACAATGGGGCAGCCAAACAATTTTCTGCTTTTGTCCTGTTTTTCCGTCCCGGATCGTACGTCGTGAGCCGCGGGAAGTCCGACAGCCTGATCCATCACATTTCTGTTACCGAATCCCAACACACCTGGGGCGTGGTAACTTCGCTTCACGTAGAGGCTGGGCCCACAAACCGAGGTCGTGGGGCTTGGGACCAGGTCTCCGTCGCTCCGGAGCCCATGACTTTTGATCTACGAGGAGTTACGCGGCCCACGGCATACCGTTGGAAAGCTCTCCGAGAGCTCTACGACGGGGCAGCTAAGACCGCTTTGCTGGGCCTTTTTTCGGAGTCCAAAATCCAACGTTTTCATCAGTTTTCGGATACTTTTCTGCTTTTGTGCTGTTTTTCATTTCTGGATCGTACGTCGTGAGCCACAGGAAGGCCGACAGCCTGATCCATCACATTTCTATTACCGAATCACAACGCACCTGGGGCGTTGCAACTTCGCTTCACGCAGAGGCTGGGCCCGCAAACCGAGGTTTGTGGGGCTTGGGACCAGGTCTCCGTCGCTCCGAAGCCCATAACTTTTGATCCGCAAGGAGTTACGCGGCCCACAGCATACTGTTGGAAAGCTCTCCGAGAGCTCTACGACGGATCAGCCAAGCCACCTTGGCTGGGCCTTTTTTCGGAGCCCAAAATCCAACGTTTTCATCAGTTTCTGGACACATTTCTGCTTTTGGGCTGTTTTTCCGTCCCGGATCGTACGTCGTGAGCCGCGGGAAGGCCGACAGCCTGATCCATCACATTTCTGTTACCGAATCCCAACGCACCTGGGGCGTGGTAACTTCGCTTCACGTAGAGGCTGGGCCCGCAAACCGAGGTCGTGGGGCTTGGGACCAAGTCTCCGTCGCTCCGAAGCCCATAACTTTTGACCCGCAAGGAGTTATGCTGCCCACAGCATACCGTTGGAATGCTCTCCGAGAGCTCTATGACGGGGCAACAAAGCCCGGTTCACTAGGCCTTTTTTCGGAGCCCAAAATCCAACATTTTCATCAGTTTTCAGACACTTTTATGCTTTTGCGCTGTTTTTCAGTCCTAGATCGTACGTCGGGAGCTGCTGGAAGGCCGACAGCCTGATCCATCACATTTCTGTTATCGAATCCCAACGCACCTGGGGCGTGGTAACTTCGCTTCACGTAGAGGCTGAGCCTGCAAACCGAGGTCGTGGGGCTTGGGACCAGGTCTCCGTCGCTCCGGAGCCTATAACTTTTGATCCGCAAGGAGTTACGTGGCCCACAGCATACCGTTAGAAAGCTCTCCGAGAGCTCAACGACGTGGCAGCCAAGCTAGCTTGGCTGGGGCATTTTCCGGAGCCCAAAATCCAACGTTTTCATAAGTTTATGGACACTTTTATGCCTTTGTGCTGTTTTTCCGTCCCGGATCGTACGTCGTGAGCCGCGGGAAGGCCGACAGCCTGATCTATCACATTTCTGTTACCGAATCAAAATGCACCTGGGGCGTGGCAACTTCGCTTCACGTAGAGGCTGAGCCTGCAAACCGAGGTCGTGGGGCTTGGGACCAGGTCTCCGTCGCTCCGGAGCCTATAACTTTTGATCCGCAAGGAGTTACGTGGCCCACAGCATACCGTTAGAAAGCTCTCCGAGAGCTCAACGACGGGGCAGCCAAGCCTGCTTTGCTGGACCTTTTTCCGGAGACCAAAATCCAACATTTTCATCAGTTTCTGGACACTTTTCTACTTTTGTGCTTTTTTTCATCCCGGATCGTACGTTGTGAGCCGCGGGAAGGCCGACAGCCTGATCCATAACATTTCTGTTACCGAATCCCAATGCACCTGGGGCGTGGCAACTTCGCTTCACGTAGAGGCTGGGCCCGTAAACAGAGGTCGTGGGGCTTGGGACCAGGTCTCCGTCGCTCCGGAGCCCATAACTTTTGATCCGTATGGAGTTACGCGGCCCACAGCATACCGTTGGAAAGCTCTCCGAGAGCTCTACGACGGGGCAGCTAAGGCCGCTATGCTGGGCCTTTTTCCGGAGCCCAAAATCCAACATTTTCATCAGTTTCCGGACACTTTTCTGCTTTTGTGCTATTTTTCCGTCCCGGATCGTACATCGTGAGCCACGGGAAGGCCGACAACCTGATCCATCACATTTCTGTTACCGAATCGCAATGCACCTGGGGCGTGGCAACTTCGCTTCACGTAGAGGCTGGGCCCGCAAACCGAGGTCGTGGGGCTTGGGACCAGGTCACTGTCGCCCCGCAGCCCATAACTTTTGATCCGCAAGGAGTTACGCGGCCCACAGCATATCGTTGGAATGCTCTCCGAGAGCTCTACGACTGGGCAGCTAAGCCCGCTTCGCTGGGCCTTTTTCGGAGCCCAAAACCTAAAATTTTCATCAGTTTCCGAACACTTTTCAGCTTTTGTGTTGTTTTTCAGTCTTGGATCGTACGTCGTGAGCCGCCGGAAGGCAGACAGCCTGATCCATCACATTTCTGTTACCGAATCCCAATGCACCTGGGACGTGGCAACTTCGCTTCACGTAGAGGCTGGGCCCGCAAACCGAGGTCGTGGGGCTTGGGACCAGGTCTCCGTCGCTCTGGAGCCCATAACTTTTGATCCGCAAGGAGTTACGTGGCCCACAGCATACCGTTGGAAAGCTCTCCGAGAGCTCTACGACGGGGCAGCCAGACACTTTTCTGCTTTTGTGCTGTTTTTCCGTCCCGGATCGTACGTCGTGAGCCGCGGGAAGTCCGACAGCCTGATCCATCACATTTCTGTTACCGAATCCCAACACACCTGGGGCGTGGTAACTTCGCTTCACGTAGAGGCTGGGCCCACAAACCGAGGTCGTGGGGCTTGGGACCAGGTCTCCGTCGCTCCGGAGCCCATAACTTTTGATCCGCAAGGAGTTACGCGGCCCACAACATACCGTTGGAAATCTCTCCGAGAGCTCTACGACGGGGCAGCCAAGCCAGCTTTGCTGGGGCTTTTTCCGGAGCCCAAAATCCAACATTTTCATAAGTTTCTGGACACTTTTATGCTTTTGTACTGTTTTTCCGTCCCGGATCGTGCGTCGTGAGCCGCGGGAAGGCCGACAGCCTGATCCATCACATTTCTGTTACCGAATCGCAATGCACCTGGGGCGTGGCAACTTCGCTTCACGTAGAGGCTGGGCCCGCAAACCGAGGTCGTGGGGCTTGGGACCAGGTCTCCGTCGCTCCGGAGCCCATAACTTTTGATCTGCAAGGAGTTACGCAGCCCACAACATACCGTTGGAAAGCTCTCCGAGAGCTCTACGACGGGGCAGCTAAGACCGCTTTGCTGGGCCTTTTTTCGGAGTCCAAAATCCAACGTTTTCATCAGTTTTCGGATACTTTTCTGCTTTTGTGCTGTTTTCAGTCGTGGATCGTACGTCGTGAGCCGCGGGAAGGCCGACAGCCTGATCCATCACATTTCTGTTACCGCATCCCAACGCACCTGGGGCGTGGCAACTTCACTTCACGTAGAGGCTGGGCCCGCAAACCGAGGTCGTGGGGCTTGGGACCAGGTCTCCGTCGCTCCGGAGCCCATAACTTTTGATCTGCAAGGAGTTACGCGTACCACAGCATACCGTTGGAAAGCTCTCCGAGAGCTCTACAACGGGGCAGCTAACCTCGCTTCGCTGGGCCTTTTTTCGGATTCCAAAATCCAACGTTTTCATCAGTTTCCGTATACTTTTTTGATTTTGTGCTGTTTTTCAGTCCTGGATCGTACGTCATGAGCCGCGGGAAGGCCGACAGCCTGATCCATCACATTTCTATTACCGAATCCCAACGCAACTGAGGCGTGGCAACTTCGATTCACGTAGAGGCTGGGCCTGCAAACCGATGTCGTGGGGCATGGGACCAGGTCTCCGTCGCTCCGGAGCCCATAACTTTTGATCCGCAAGGAGTTACGTGGCCCACAGCATACCGTTGGAAAGCTCTCCGAGAGCTCTACGACGGGGCAGCCGAGCCCGCTGGGCTGGGCCTTTTCCGGAGCCCAAAATCCAACGTTTTCATCAGTTTCCGGACACTTTTCTGCTTTTGTGCTGTTTTTCCGTCCCGGATCGTACGTCATGAGCCACGGGAAGGCCGACAGCCTGATCCATCACATTTATGTTACCGAATCCCAACGCACTTGGGGCGTGGCAACTTCGATTCACGTTGAGGCTGGGCCCGCAAACCGAGGTCGTGGGGCTTGGAACCAGGTCTCCGGAGCCCATAACTTTTGATCCACAAGGAGTTACGCAGCCCACAGCATACCGTTGGAAAGCTCTCCGAGAGCTCTACAACGGGGCAGCTAAGCCCGCTATGCTGGGCATTTTTTTGGAGCCCAGAATACAACGTTTTCATCAGTTTCCGGACACTTTTCTGATTCTGTGCTGTTTTTCAGTCCTGGATCGTACGTCGTGAGCCGCGGGAAGGCCGACAGCCTGATCCATCACATTTCTGTTACCTAATCCCAACGCACCTGGGGCGTGGCAACTTGGCTTCACGTAGAGGCTGGGCCCGCAAACCGAAGTCGTGGGGCTTGGGACCAGGTCTCCGTCGCTCCGGAGCCCTTTAACTTTTGATCCGCAAGGAGTTACGTGGCCCACAGCATACCGTTGGAAAGCTCTCCGAGAGATCTACGACGGGGCAACTAAGCTCACTTAGCTGGGCCTTTTTTCAGAGCCCAAAATCCAACGTTTTCATTAGTTTTTGTACACTTTTCTGCTTTTGTGTTGTTTTTTCGTCCCGGATCGTACGTCCTGAGCCGCGGGAAGGCCGACAGCCTGATCCATCACATTTCTGTTACCGAATCCCAACGCACCTGGGGCATGGCAACTTCGCTTCGCGTAGAGGCTGGGCCTGCAAACCGAGGTCGTGGGGCTTGGGACCAGGTCTCAGTCGTTCCGGAGCCAATAACTTTTGATCCGCAAGGAGTTACGCGGCCCACAGCATACCGTTGGAAAGCTCTCCGAGAGCTCTACGACGGAACAGCCAAGTTTGCTTGGCTGGGCCTTTTTCCGAAGCCCAAAATCCAATGTTATCATCAGTTTCTGTACACTTTTCTGCTTTTGTGCTGTTTTTATGTCCCGGAGCGTACGTCATGAGCCGCGGGAAGGCCGACAGCCTGATCCATCACATTTCTGTTACCGAATCCCAACGCACTTGGGGCGTGGCAACTTCGATTCACGTTGAGGCTGGGCCTGCAAACCGAGGTCGTGGGGCTTGGAACCAGGTCTCCGGAGCCCATAACTTTTGATCCACAAGGAGTTACGTAGCCCACAGCATACCGTTGGAAAGCTCTCCGAGAGCTCTACGACGCGGCAGCTAAGCCCGCTGCGCTGGGCCTTCTTTCGGAGCCCAAAATACAACGTTTTCATCAATATCTGGACACTTTTCTGATTTTGTGCTGTTTCTCAGTCCTGGATCGTACGTCGTGAGCCGCGGGAAGGCCGACAGCCTGATCCATCACATTTCTGTTACCTAATCCCAACGCACCTGGGGCGTGGCAACTTCGCTTCACGTAGAGGCTGGGCCCGCAAACCGAAGTCGTGGGGCTTGGGACCAGGTCTCCGTCGCTCCGAAGCCCATAACTTTTGATCCGCAAGGAGTTACGTGGCCCACAGAATGCCGTTGGAAAGCTCTCCGAGAGCTCTACGACGGGGCAGCTAAGCTTGCTTAGCTGGGCCTTTTTTCGGAGCCTAAAATCCAACGTTTTCATTAGTTTCTGGACACTTTTCTGCTTTTGTGCTGTTTTTCCATCCCGGATCGTACGTCGTGAGCCGCGGGAAGGCCGACAGCCTGATCAATCACATTTCCGTTACCGAATCCCAACGCACCTGGGGCGGGGCAACTTCGCTTCACGTAGAGGCTGGGCCCGCAAACCGAGGTTGTGGGGCTTGGTACCAGGTCTCCGTCGCTCCGAAGCCCATAACTTTTGATCCGCAAGGAGTTACGCGGTCCACAGCATACCGTTGGAAAGCTCTCCGAGAGCTCTACGAAGGAGCTGCGAAGCCCGCTTTGCTCGGCCTTTTTTCGGGGCCTAAAATCCAACGTTTTCATCAGTTTATGGACACTTTTCTGCTTTTGTGCTGTTTTTGCGTCCCGGATCGTACGTCGTGAGCCACGGGAAGGCCGACAGCCTGATCCATCACATTTCTGTTACCGAATCCCAATGCACTTGGGGCGTGGCAACTTCGCTTCACGTAGAGGCTGGGCCTGCAAACTGAGGTCTTGGGGCTTGGGACCAGGTCTCTGGAGCCCATAACTTTTGATCCGCAAGGAGTTACGCGACCCACAGCATACCGATGGAAAGCTCTCCGAGAGCTATACGACAGGGCAGCCAAGCCTGCTTTGCTGGGCCTTTTTCCGGAGGCCAAAATCTAACGTTTTCATCAGTTTTCTGACACTTTTCTGCTTTTGAGATGTTTTTCAGTCCTGGATCGTAAGTCGTGAGCCACGGAAAGGCCGACCTCCTGATCCATCACATTTCTGTTATCGAATCCCAACGCACCTGGGGCGTAGCAACTTCGCTTCACGTAGAGGCTGGGCCTCCAAACCGAGGTCGTGAGGCTTGGGACCAGGTCTCCGTCGCTCCGGAGCCCATAACTTTTGATCCGCAAGGAGTTACGCGGCCAACAGCGCACCGTTGGAAAGCTCTCCAAGTGCTCTACGACGGGGCAGCCAAGCTCGCTTTGCTGGGCCTTTTTCCGGAGCCCAAAATCCAACATTATCATCAGTTTCTGGACACTTTTCTGCTTTTGTGCTGTTTTTCAGTCCCGGAGCGAACGTCGTGAGCCGCGGGAAGGCCGACAGCCTGATCCATCACATTTCTGTTACCGAATCCCAACGCACCTGGGGTGTGGTAACTTCGCATCACGTAGAGGCTGCGCCCGCAAACCGAAGTCGTGGGGCTTGGGACCAGGTCTCCGTCGCTCCGGAGCCCATAACTTTTGATCCGCAAGGAGTTACGCGGCCCACAGCATACCGTTGGAAAGCTCTCCGAGAGCTCTACGACGGGGCAGCCAAGCGCGCTTTGCTGGGCCTTTTTCCAGAGCCCAAAATCCAACGTTTTCAATAGTTTCCGGACACTTTTCTGCTTTTGTGCTGTTTTTCAGTCCTGGATCGTACGTCGTGAGCCGCGGGAAGGCCGACAGCCTGACCCATCACATTTCTGTTACCGAATCCCAACGCACTTGGGGCGTGGCAACTTCGCTTCACGTAGAGGCTGGGCCTGCAAACTGAGGTCTTGGGGCTTGGGACCAGGTCTCTGGAGCCCATAACTTTTGATCCGCAAGGAGTTACGCGACCCACAGCATACCGATGGAAAGCTCTCCGAGAGCTATACGACAGGGCAGCCAAGCCTGCTTTGCTGGGCCTTTTTCCGGAGGCCAAAATCTAACGTTTTCATCAGTTTTCTGACACTTTTCTGCTTTTGAGATGTTTTTCAGTCCTGGATCGTAAGTCGTGAGCCACGGAAAGGCCGACCTCCTGATCCATCACATTTCTGTTATCGAATCCCAACGCACCTGGGGCGTAGCAACTTCGCTTCACGTAGAGGCTGGGCCTGCAAACCGAGGTCGTGAGGCTTGGGACCAGGTCTCCGTCGCTCCGGAGCCCATAACTTTTGATCCGCAAGGAGTTACGCGGCCAACAGCGCACCGTTGGAAAGCTCTCCAAGTGCTCTACGACGGGGCAGCCAAGCTCGCTTGGCTGGGCCTTTTTCCGAAGCCCAAAATCCAACATTATCATCAGTTTCTGGCCACTTTTCTGCTTTTGTGCTGTTTTTCAGTCCGGGAGCGATCGTCGTGAGCCGCGGGAAGGCCGACAGCCTGATCCATCACATTTCTGTTACCGAATCGCAACGCACCTGGGGTGTGGTAACTTCGCATCACGTAGAGGCTGGACCCGCAAACCGAGGTCGTGGGGCTTGGGACCAGGTCTCCGTCGCTCCGGAGCCCATAACTTTTGATCCGCAAGGAGTTACGCGACCCACAACATACCGTTGGAAAGCCCTCCGAGATCTCTACGACGGGGCAGCTAAGCCCGCTTTGCTGGGCCCTTTTCCGGAGCCCAAAATCCAACGTTTTCAATAGTTTCCGGACACTTTTCTGCTTTTGTGCTGTTTTTCAGTCCTGGATCGTACGTCGTGAGCCGCGGGAAGGCCGACAGCCTGATCCATCACATTTCTGTTACCGAATCCCAACGCACTTGGGGCGTGGCAACTTCGCTTCACGTAGAGGCTGGGCCTGCAAACTGAGGTCGTGGGGCTTGGGACCAGGTCTCCGGAGCCCATAACTTTTGATCCGCAAGGAGTTACGCGGCCCACAGCATACCGTTGGAAAGCTCTCCGAGAGCTCTACTACGGGTCAGCTAAGCTCGCTTTGCTGGGCCTTTTTCCGGAGCCCAAAATCCAACGTTTTCATCAGTTTTCGGACACTTTTCTGCTTTTGTGCTGTTTTTCAGTCCTGGATCGTACGTCGTGAGCCGCGGGAAGGCCGACAGCCTGATCCATCACATTTCTGTTACCGAATCCCAACGCACCTGGGGCATGGCAACTTCGCTTCACGTAGAGGCTGGGCCCGCAAACCGAGTTCGAGGGGCTTGGGACCAGGTCTCCGTCGCTTCGGAGCCCTTAACTTTTGATCCGCAAAGAGTTACGCGGCCCACAGCATACCGTTGGAAAGCTCTCCGAGATCTCTACGACGGGGCAGCTAAGCCCGCTTTGCTGGGCCTTTTTTCGGAGCCAAAAATCCAACATTTTCATCAGTTTCTGGACACTTTTATGCTTTTGTGCTGTTTTTCCGTCCCGGATCGTACGTCGTGAGCCGCGGGAAGGCCGACAGCCTGATCCATCACATTTCTGTTACCGAATCGCAATGCACCTGGGGCGTGGCAACTTCGCTTCACGTAGAGGCTGGGCCCGCAAACCGAGGTCGTGGGGCTTAGTACCAGGTCTCCGTCGCTCCGGAGCCCATAACTTTTGATCCGCAAGGAGTTACGCGGTCCACAGTATACCGTTGGAAAGCTCTCCGAGAGCTCTACTCCGGGTCAGCCAAGCTCGCTTTGCTGGGCCTTTTTTCGGAGCCCAAAATCCAACGTTTTCATCAGTTTTCGGACAGTTTTCTGCATTTGTGCTGTTTTTCAGTCCTGGATCGAACGTCGTGAGCCGCGGGAAGGCCGACAGCCTGATCCATCACATTTCTGTTACCGAATCCCAACACACCTGTGGCATGGCAACTTCGCTTCACGTAGAGGCTGGGCCCGCAAACCGAGGTCGTGGCGCTTGGGACCAAGTCTCCGTCGCTCCTGAGCCCATTACTTTTGATCCGCAAGGAGTTACGCGGCCCACAGCATACCGTTGGAAAGCTCTCCGAGAGCTCTACTACGGGTCTGCGAAGCTCGCTTTGGTGGGCCTTTTTTCGGAGCCCAAAATACAACGTTTTCATCAGTTTTTGGACACTTTTCTAATTTTGTGCTGTTTTTCAGTCCTGGATCGTACGTCGTGAGCCGCGGGAAGGCCGACAGCCTGATCCATCACATTTCTGTTACCTAATCCCAACGCACCTGGGGCGTGGCAACTTCGCTTCACGTAGAGGCTGGGCCCGCAAACCGAAGTCGTGGGGCTTGGGACCAGGTCTCCGTCGCTCCGGAGCCCATAACTTTTGATCCGCAAAGAGTTACGTGGCCCACAGCATACCGTTGGAAAGCTCTCCGAGAGCTCTACGATGGGACAGCTAAACTTGCTTAGCTGGGCCTTTTTTCGGAGCCCAAAATCCAACGTTTTCATTAGTTTCTGGACAATTTTCTACTTTTGTGCTGTTTTTCCATCCCAGATCGTACGTCGTGAGCCGCGGGAAGGCCGACAGCCTGATCCATCACATTTCTGTTACCGAATCCCAACGCACCTGGGGCGGGGCAACTTCGCTTCACGTAGAGGCTGGGCCCGCAAACCGAGATTGTGGGGCTTGGGACCAGGTCTCCGTCGCTCCGGAGCCCATAACTTTTGATCCGCAAGGAGTTACGCGGTCCACAGCATACCGTTGGAAAGCTCTCCGAGAGCTCTACGACGGAGCTGCCAAGGCCGCTTTGCTGGGCCTTTTTTCGGGGCCTAAAATCCAACGTTTTCATCAGTTTATGGACACTTTTCTGCTTTTGTGCTGTTTTTGGGTCCCGGATCGTACGTCGTGAGCCACGGGAAGGCCGACAGCCTGATCCATCACATTTCTGTTACCGAATCCCAATGCACTTGGGGCGTGGCAACTTCGCTTCACGTAGAGGCTGGGCATGCAAACTGAGGTCGTGGGGCTTGGGACCAGGTCTCTGGAGCCCATAACTTTTGATCCGCAAGGAGTTACGCGGCCCACAGCATACCGATGGAAAGCTCTCCGAGAGCTATACGACGGGGCAGCCAAGCCCGCTTTGCTGGGCCATTTTCCGGAGGCCAAAATCTAACATTTTCATCAGTTTTCTGACACTTTTATGCTTTTGAGCTATTTTTCAGTCCTGGATCGTATGTCGTGAGCCACGGGAAGGCCGACCGTCTGATCCATCACATTTCTGTTATCGAATCCCAACGCACCTGGGGCGTGGCAACTTCACTTCACGTAGAGGCTGGGCCCGCAAACCGAGGTCGTGAGGCTTGGGACCAGGTCTTCGTCGCTCCGGAGCCCATAACTTTTGATCCGCAAGGAGTTACGCGGCCCACAGCGCACCGTTGGAAAGCTCGCTTGGCTGGGCCTTTTTCCGAAGCCCAAAATCCAACATTATCATCAGTTTCTGGACACTTTTATGCTTTTGTGCTATTTTTCAGTCCCGAAGCGAACGTCGTGAGCCGCGGGAAGGCCGACAGCCTGATCCATCACATTTCTGTTACCGAATCCCAACGCACCTGGGGTGTGGCAACTTCGCTTCACGTAGAGGCTGCGCCCGCAAACCGAGGTCGTGGGGCTTGGGACCAGGTCTCCGTCGCTCCGGAGCCCATAATTTTGATCCGCAAGGAGTTACGCGGCCCACAGCATACAGTTGGAAAGCTCTCTGAGAGCTCTATGACGGGGCAGCTAAGCCCGCTTTGCTGGGCCTTTTTCCGGAGCCCAAAATCCAACGTTTTCAATAGTTTCCGGACACTTTTCTACTTTTGTGCTGTTTTTCAGTCCTGGATCGTACGTCGTGTGCCGCGGGAAGGCCAACAGCCTCACCCATCACATTTCTGTTACCGAATCCCAACGCACTTGGGGCGTGGCAACTTCGCTTCACGTAGAGGCTGGGCCTGCAAACTGAGGTCGTGGGGCTTGGGACCAGGTCTCCGGAGCCCATAACTTTTGATCCGCAAGGAGTTACGCGGCCCACAGCATACTGTTGGAAAGCTCTCCGAGAGCTCTACTACGGGGCAGCCAAGCCCGCTTTGCTGGGCCATTTTCCGGAGGCCAAAATCTAACATTTTCATCAGTTTTCTGACACTTTTATGCTTTTGAGCTATTTTTCAGTCCTGGATCGTATGTCGTGAGCCACGGGAAGGCCGACCGTCTGATCCATCACATTTCTGTTATCGAATCCCAACGCACCTGGGGCGTGGCAACTTCACTTCACGTAGAGGCTGGGCCCGCAAACCGAGGTCGTGGCACATGGGACCAGGTCTTCGTCGCTCCGGAGCCCATAACTTTTGATTCATAAGGAGTTACGCGGCCCACAGCACACCGTTGGAAAGCTCTCCAAGAGATCTACGACGGGGCAGCCAAGCGCGCTTGGCTTGGCCTTTTTCCGGAGACCAAAATCCAACATTATCATCAGTTTCTGGACACTTTTCTGCTTTTGTGCTGTTTTTCAGTCCCGCAGCGAACGTCGTGAGCCGCGGGAAGGCCGACAGCCTGATCCATCATATTTCTGTTACCGAATCCCAACGCACCTGGGGTGTGGCAACTTCGCTACACGTAGAGGCTGCGCCCGCAAACCGAGGTCGTGGGGCATGGGACCAGCTCACCGTCGCTCCGGAGCCCATAATTTTGATCCGCAAGGAGTTACGCGGCCCACAGCATACAGTTGGAAAGCTCTCTGAGAGCTCTATGACGGGGCAGCTAAGCCCGCTTTGCTGGGCCTTTTTCCGGAGCCCAAAATCCAACGTTTTCAATAGTTTCCGGACACTTTTCTACTTTTGTGCTGTTTTTCAGTCCTGGATCGTACGTCGTGAGCCGCGGGAAGGCCGACAGCCTGATCCATCACATTTCTGTTACCGAATCCCAACGCACTTGGGGCGTGGCAACTTCGCTTCACGTAGAGGCTGGGCCTGCAAACTGAGGTCGTGGGGCTTGGGACCAGGTCTCCGGAGCCCATAACTTTTGATCCGCAAGGAGTTACGCGGCCCACAGCATACCGTTGGAAAGCTCTCCGAGAGCTCTACTACGGGTCAGCTAAGCTCGCTTTGCTGGGCCTTTTTCCGGAGCCCAAAATCCAACGTTTTCATCAGTTTTCGGACACTTTTCTGCTTTTGTGCTGTTTTTCAGTCCTGGATCGTACGTCGTGAGCCGCGGGAAGGCCGACAGCCTGATCCATCACATTTCTGTTACCGAATCCCAACGCACCTGGGGCATGGCAACTTCACTTCACGTAGAGGCTGGGCCCGCAAACCGAGGTCGTGGGGCTTGGGACCAGGTCTCCATCGCTCCGGAGCCCTTAACTTTTGATCCGCAAAGAGTTACGCGGCGCACAACATACCGTTGGAAAGCTCTCCGAGATCTCTACGACGGGGCAGTTAAGCCCGCTTTGCTGGGCCTTTTTTCGGAGCCAAAAATCCAACATTTTCATCAGTTTCTGGACACTTTTATGCTTTTGTGCTGTTTTTCCGTCCCGGATCGTACGTCGTGAGCAGCGGGAAGGCCGACAGCCTGATCCATCACATTTCTGTTACCGAATCGCAATGCACCTGGGGCGTGGCAACTTCACTTCACGTAGAGGCTGGGCCCGCAAACCGAGGTCGTGGGGCTTAGTACCAGGTCTCCGTCGCTCCGGAGCCCATAACTTTTGATCCGCAAGGAGTTACGCTGTCCACAGTATACCGTTGGAAAGCTCTCCGAGAGCTCTACTACGGGTCAGCCAAGCTCGCTTTGCTGGGCCTTTTTTCGGAGGCCAAAATCCAACGTTTTCATCAGTTTCCGGACACTTTTCTGCATTTGTGCTATTTTTCAGTCCTGGATCGTACGTCGTGAGCCGCGGGAAGGCCGACAGCCTGATCCATCACATTTCTATTACCGAATCCCAACACACCTAGGGCGTGGTAACTTCGCTTCACGTAGAGGCTGGGCCCGCAAACCGAGGTCGTGGGGCTTGGGACCAGGTCTCCGTCACTCCGGAGCCCATTACTTTTGATCCGCAAGGAGTTACGCGGCCCACAGCATACCGTTGGAAAGCTCTCCGAGAGCTCTACTACGGGTCTGCCAAGCTCGCTTTGCTGGGCCTTTTTCCGGAGACCAAAATCCAACATTTTCATCAGTTTCTGGACACTTTTCTGCTTTTGTGCTGTTTTTCAGTCCCGGATCGTACGTCGTGAGCCTCGGGAAGCCGACAGCCTGATCCATCACATTTCTGTTATCGAATCCCAACGCACCTGGGGCGTGGCAACTTTGCTTCACGTAGAGGCTAGGCCCCCAAACCGAGGTCGTGGGGCTTGGGACCAGGTCTCCGTCGCTCCGGAGCCCATTACTTTTGATCCGCAAGGAGTTACGCGGCCCACAGCATACCGTTGGAAAGCTCTCCGAGAGCTCTACGACGGGGCAGCTAAACCCGCTTTGCTGGGACTTTTTCAGGAGCCCAAAATCCAACGTTTTCAATAGTTTCCGGACACTTTTCTGCTTTTGTGCTGTTTTTCAGTCCTGGATCGTACGTCGTGAGCCGCGGGAAGGCCGACAGCCTGATCCATCACATTTCTGTTACCGAATCCCAACGCACTTGGGGCGTGGCAACTTCGCTTCACGTAGAGGCTGGGCCCGCAAACCGAGGTCGTGGGGCTTGGGACCAGGTCTCCGTCGCTCCGGAGCCCATAACTTTTAATCCGCAAGGAGTTACGTGGCCCACAGCATACCGTTGGAAAGCTCTCCGAGAGCACTACGACGGGGCCTTTTTTCGGAGCCTAAAATCCAACGTTTTCATTAGTTTCTGGACACTTTTCTGCTTTTGTGCTGTTTTTCCATCCCGGATCGTACGTCGTGAGCCGCGGGAAGGCCGACAGCCTGATCAATCACATTTCCGTTACCGAATCCCAACGCACCTGGGGTGTGGGAACTTCACTTCACGTAGAGGCTGGGCCCGCAAACCGAGGTTGTGGGGCTTCGGATCAGGTCTCCGTCGCTCCGGAGCCCATAACTTTTGATCCGCAAGGAGTTACGCGGTCCACAGTATACCGTTGGAAAGCTCTCCGAGAGTTCTACGACGGCGCTGCCAAGCCCGCTTTGCTGGGCCTTTTTTCGGAGCCTAAAATCCAACGTTTTCATCAGTTTCTGGACACTTTTCTGCTTTTGTGCTGTTTTTGCGTCCCGGATCGTACGTCGTGAGCCACGGGAAGGTCGACAGCCTTATCCATCACATTTCTGTTACCGAATCCCAACGCACTTGGGGCGTGGCAACTTCGCTTCACGTAGAGGCTGGGCCTGCACACTGAGGTCGTGGGGCTTGGGACCAGGTCTCCGGAGCCCATAACTTTTGATCCGCAAGGAGTTACGCGGCACACAGCATACCGATGGAAAGCTCTCCGAGAGCTATACGACGGGGTAGCCAAGCACGCTTTGCTGGGCCTTTTTCCGGAGGCCAAAATCTAACATTTTCATCAGTTTTCTGACACTTTTCCGCTTTTGAGCTGTTTTTCAGTCTTGGATCGTACGTCGTGAGCCACGGGAAGGCCGACAGCCTGATCCATAACATTTCTGTTACCGAATCCCAACGCACCTGGGGCGTGGCAACTTCGCTTCCCGTAGAAGCTGGGCCCGCAAACCGAGGTCGTGAGGCTTGGGACCAGGTCTTCGTCGCTCCGGAGCCCATAACTTTTGATCCGCAAGGAGTTACGCGGCCCACAGCGTACCGTTGGAAAGCTCTCCGAGAGATCTACGACGGGACAACCAAGCTTGCTTGGCTGGGCCTTTTTTCGGAGCCCAAATTCCAACGTTATCATCAGTTTCTGGACACTTTTCTGTTTTTGTGCTGTTTTTCAGTCCCGGAGCGAACGTCGTGAGCCGCGGGAAGGCCGACAGCCTGATCCATCACATTTCTGTTACCAAATCCCAACGCACCTGGGGTGTGGAAACTTCGCTTCACGTAGAGGCTGCGCCCACAAACCGAGGTCGTGGGGCTTGGGACCAGGTCTCCGTCGCTCCGGAGCCCATAACTTTTGATCCGCAAGGAGTTACCCGGCGCACAGCATACCGTTGGAAAGCTCTCCGAGAGCTCTACGACGGTGCAGCTAAGCCTGCTTTGCTGGGCCCTTTTCCGGAGCCCAAAATCCAACGTTTTCAATAGTTTCCGGACACTTTTCTGCTTTTGTGCTGTTTTTCAGTCCTGGATCGTACGTCGTGAGCCGCGGGAAGGCCGACAGCCTGATCCATCACATTTCTGTTACCGAATCCCAACGCACTTGGGGCGTGGCAATTTCGCTTCACGTAGAGGCTGGGCCTGCAAACTGAGGTCGTGGGGCTTTGTACCAGGTCTCCGGAGCCCATAACTTTTGATCCGCAAGGAGTTACGCGGCCCACAGCATACCGTTGGAAAGCTCTCCGAGAGCTCTACGACGGGGCAGCTAAGCTCGCTTTGCTGGGCCTTTTTCCGGAGCCCAAAATCCAACGTTTTCATCAGTTTTCAGACACTTTTCTGCTTTTGTGCTGTTTTTCAGTCCTGGATCGTACGTCGTGAGCCGCGGGAAGGCCGACAGCCTGATCCATCACATTTCTGTTACCGAATCCCAACGCACCTGGGGCATGGCAACTTCGCTTCACGTAGAGGCTGGACCCGCAAACCGAGGTCGTGGGGCTTGGGACCAGGTCTCCGTCGCTCCGGAGCCCATTACTTTTGATCCGCAAGGAGTTACGCGGCCCACAGCATACCGTTGGAATGCTCTCCGAGAGCTCTACTACGGGTCTGCCAAGCTCGCTTTGCTGGGCCATTTTCCGGAGCCCAAAATCCAACATTTTCATCAGTTTCTGGACACTTTTCTGCTTTTGTGCTGTTTTTCAGTCCCGGATCGTACGTCGTGAGCCTCGGGAAGCCGACAGCCTGATCCATCACATTTCTGTTATCGAATCCCAACGCACCTGGGGCGTGGCAACTGCGCTTCACGTAGAGGCTGGGCCCGTAAACCGAGGTTGTGGGGCTTGGGACTAGGTCTCCGTCGCTCCGGAGCCCATAACTTTTGATCCGCAAGGGGTTACGCGGCCCACAGCATAACGTTGGAAAGCTCTCCGAGAGCTCTACTACGGCTCAGCCAAGCTCGCTTTGCTGGGCCTTTTTCTGGAGCCCAAAATCCAACGTTTTCATCAGTTTCCGGACACTTTTATGCTTTTGTGCTATTTTTTCGTCCCGGAACGTACGTCGTGAGCCGCGGGAAGGCCGACAGCCTGATCCATCACATTTTTGTTACCGAATCCCAACGTACCTAGGGCGTGGCAACTTCGCTTCACGTAGAGGCTGGGCCAGCAAACCTAGGTCGTGGGGCTTGGGACCAGGTCTCCGTCGCTCCGGAGCCCATAACTTTTGATCCGCAAGGAGTTACCCTGCCCACAGCATACCGTTGGAAAGCTCTTCGAGAGCTATTCGATGGGGCAGCTAAGCTCGCTTTGCTGGGCCTTTTTCCGTAGCCCAAAATCCAACGTTTTCATTAGTTTCCGGACACTTTTCTGCTTTTGTGCTGCTTTTCATTCCTGGATCGTACGTCGTGAGCCGCGGGAAGGCCGACAGCCTAATCCATCACATTTCTGTTACCGAATCCCAACGCACTTGGGGTGTGGCAACTTCGCTTCACGTAGAAGCTGGGCCCCTAAACCGAGGTCGAGGAGCTTAGGACCAGGTCTATGTCGCTCTGGAGCCCATAAAACTTTTATCCGCAAGGAGTTACGCGGCTCACAGCAGACCACCGGGAAGCTTTCCGAGAGCTCTACTACGGGTCAGCCAAGCTTGCTTTGCTGGGCCTTTTTCCGGAGCCCAAAATCCAACATTTTCATCAGTTTCCGGACACTTTTCTGATTTTGTGCTGTTTTTTCATCCCGGATCGTACGTCGTGAGCCGCTGGAAGGCCGACAGCCTGATCCATCATATTTCTGTTTCTGAATCCCAAGGCACCTGCGGCGAAGCAACTTCGCTTCACGTAGAGGCTGGGCCCGCAAACCGAGGTCGGGGGGCTTGGGACCAGGTCTCCGTCGCTCCGGAGCCCATAACTATTGATCCGCAACGAGTTACGTGGCCCACAGCATACCGTTAGAAAGCTCTCCGAGAGCTCTATGACGGGGCAGCCAAGCTCGCTTTGCTGGGCCTTTTTCTTGAGCCCAAAATCCAACGTTTTCATCAGTTTCTGGACACTTTCCTACTTTTGTACTATTTTTCCGTCCCGGATCGTACGTCGTGAGCCGCAGGAAGGCCGACAGCCTGATCCATCACATTTCTGTTACCGAATCCCAACACACCTGTGGCATGGCAACTTCGCTTCACGTAGAGGCTGGGCCCGCAAACCGAGGTCGTGGGGCTTGGGACCAGGTCTCTGTCGCTACGGAGCCCATAACTTTTGATCTGCAAGGAGTTACGTGGCCCACAGCATACCGTTGGAAAGCTCTCCGAGAGCTCTACTAAGGGTCATTAAGCTCGCTTTGCTGGACCTTTTTCCGGAGCCCAAAATCCAAAGTTTTCATCAGTTTTCGGGCACTTTTATGCTTTTGTGCTGTTTTTCCATCCCAGATCGTACGTCGTGAGCCTTGGGAAGGCCGACAGCCTGATCCATCACATTTCTGTTACCGAATCCCAACGCACCTGGGGCTTGGGACCAGGTCTCCGTCGCTCCGGAGCCCATAACTTTTGATCCGCAAGGAGTTACGCGGCCCACAGCATACCGTTGGAAAGCTCTCCGAGAGCTCTACGACAGGGCAGTCAAGCCCGCTTTGCTGGGCCTTTTTCCGGAACCCAAAATCCAACGTTTTCATCAGTTTTCAGATACTTTTCTGCATTTGTGGTGTTTTTTCATCCCGGATCGTACGTAGTGAGCCGCGAGAAGGCCGACAACCTGATCCATCAAATTTCTGTTACCGAATCCCAACGCACTTTGGGCAAGGCACCTTCGCTTCACGTAGAGGCTGGGGCCGTAAATCGAGGACGTAGGGGTTGGGACCAAGTCTCCGTCGCTCCGGAGCCAATAACTTTTGATCCACAAAGAGTTACGCGGCGCACAGCATATCGTTGGAAAGCTCTTCGAGAGCTCTACGACGAGAGAGCCAAGCATGCTTGGCTGGGCCTTTTTTCGGAGCCCAAAATCTAACGTTTTCATCAGTTTCTGGACACTTTTATGCTTTTGTGCAGTTTTTCTGTCCCGGATCGTACGTCGTGAGCCGCAGGAAGGCCGATAGCCTGATCCATCACATTTCTGTTATCGAATCCCAATGCACCTGGGGCGTGGTAACTTTGATTCACGAAGAGGCTGGGCTCGCAAACCGAGGTCGTGGGGCTTGGGACCAGCTCTCTATCGCTCCGGAGCCCATAACTTTTGATCCGCAAGGAGTTACGCGGCCCACAGCATACCGTTGGAATGCTCTCCGAGAGCTCAACGACGGGGCAGCTAAGACCGCTTTGCTGGGCCTTTTTTTGGAGCCCTAAATCCAACGTTTTCATCAGTTTCTGGACACTTTTCTGCTTTTGTGCTGTTTTTCAGTCCTGGATCGTACGTCGTGAGCCGCGGGAAGGCCGACAGCTTGATCCATCACATTTCTGTTACCGAATCCCAACGCACCTGGGGCGTGGCAACTTCGTTTCATGTAGAGGCTGGGCCCGCAAACCGAGGTCGTGGCGCTTGGGACCAGGTCTCAGTCGCTCCGAAGCCTAAAACTTTTGATCCGCAAAGAGTTACGCGGCCCACAGCATACCGTTGGAAAGCTCTCCGAGAGCTCTACGACGGGGTAGCTAAGCCCGCTTCGTTGGGCCTTTTTTCAGAGCCCAAAATCCAACGTTTTCATCAGTTTCTGGACACTTTTCTGCTTTTGTGCTGTTTTTCCGTCTCGGATCCTACGTCGTGAGCCGCAAGAAGGCCGACAACCTGATCCATGACATTTCTGTTAATGTATCCCAAGGCACCTGAGGCGAGGCAACTTCGCTTCACGTAGAGGCTGGGCTCGCAAACCGAGGTCGTGGGGCTAGGGACCAGGTCTCCGTCGCTCCGGAGCCTATAACTTTTTATCCGCAAGGAGTTACGCGGCCCACAGCATACCGTTGGAAAGCTCTCCGAGAGCTGTACGACAAGGGAGCCAAGCTTGCTTGGCTGGGCCTTTTTTCGGAGCCCAAAATCCAACGTTTTCTTCAGTTTCTGGACACTTTTCTGCTTTTGTGCTGTTTTTCCTTCTCGGATCGTACGTCGTGAGCCGCGGGAAGGCCGAGAGCCTGATCCATCACATTTCTGTTACCGAATCTCAACGCACCTGGGGCGTGGCAAATTCGCTTAACGTGGTGGCTAGGCCGGCAAACCGAGGTCGTGGGGGTTGGGACAAGGTCTCCGTCGCTCCGGAGCCCATAACTTTTGATCCCCAAGGAGTTACGCGGCCCACAGCATACCGTTGGAAAGCTCTCCGAGAGCTCTACGACGCGGCAGCTAAGCAAGCTTTGCTGGGCCTTTTTTCAGAATCCAAAATACAACGTTTTCATGAGTTTCCTGACACTTTTCTGCTTTTGTGCTGTTTTTCAGTCCTGGATCGTACGTCGTGAGCCGCGGGAAGGCCGACAGCCTGATCCATCACATTTCTGTTACCGAATCCCAACGCACCTGGGGCGTGGCAACTTCGCTTCACGTAGAGGCTGGGCCCGCAAACCGAGGTCGTGGGTCTTGGGACCAGGTCTCCGTCGCTCCGGAGCCCATAACTTTTGATCCGCAAGGAGTTACGTGGCCCACAGCATACCGTTGGAAAGCTCTCCGAGAGCTCTACGACGGGGCAGCCAAGCCCGCTTTGCTAGACCTTTATCCGGAGCCCAAAATCGAACATTTTCCTTAGTTTCTGGAAACTTTTCTGCTTTTGTGCTATTTTTCCGTCCCGGATCGTACGTCGTGAGCCGCTGGAAGGCAGACAGCCTGATCCATCACATTTCTGTTACTGAATCCCAACGCACCTGGGGCGTGGCAACTTCGCTTCACGTAGAGGCTGGGCCAGCAAACCAAGGTCGTGGGGCTTGGGACCAGGTCTCTGTCGCTTCGGAGCCCATAACTTTTAATCCAAAAGGAGTTACGCGGCCCACAACATACTGTTGGAAAGCTTTCCGAGAGCTCTACTACGGGACAGCTAAGCCCGCTTCACTGGGCCTTTTTCCGGAGTCCAAAATCCAACGTTTTCATCAGTTTCTAGACACTTTTCTGCTCTTGTGCTGTTTTTCAGTCCTGGATCGTACGTCGTGAGCCGCGGGAAGGCCGATAGCCTGATCCATCACATTTCTGTTACCGAATCCCAACGTACCTGGGGTGTGGCAACTTCGTTTCACGTAGAGGCTGAGCCCGCAAACCGAGGTCGTGGGGCTTGGGACAAGCTCTCCGTCGCTCCGGAGCCCATAACTTTTGATCCGCAAGGAGTTACGCGGCCCACAGCATACCGTTGGAATGCTCTCTGAGAGCTCTACGACGGGGCAACTAAGCCCGCTTCGCTGGGCCTTATTCCGGAGCCCAAAATCCAACATCTTCATCAGTTTTCGGAAACTTTTCTACTTTTGTGCTGTTTTTAAGTCCTGGATCATACGTCGTGAGCCGCGGGAAGGCCGACAGCCTGATCCATCACATTTCTATTATCGAATCCCAACGTACCTGGGGCGTGGCAACTTTGCTTCACGTTGAGGCTGGGCCCGCAAACCGAGGGCGTGGGGCTTGGGACCAGGTCTCCGTCGCTCCGGAGGCCATAACTTTTGATCTGCAAGGAGTTACGCGGCCCACAGCATACCGTTGGAAAGCTCTCCGAGAGCTCTACGACGGGGCAGCTAAGCCCGCTTTGCTGGGCATTTTTTCGGAGCCAAAAATCCAACGTTTTCATCAGTTTCTAAACACTGTTATGCTTTTGTGCTATTTTTCCGTCCCTGATCGTACGTCGTGAGCCGCGGGAAGGCCGACAACCTGATCCATCACATTTCTGTTACCGAATCCCAAGGCACCTGGGGCGAGGCAACATCGCTTCACGTAGAGGCTGGGCCCGCAAACCGAGGTCGAGGGGCTTGGGACCAGGTCTCCGTCGCTCCGAAGCCAATAACTTTTGATCCGCAAGGAGTTACGCGGCCCACAGCATACCGTTGGAAAGCTCTCCGAGAGCTCTACAACGAGGGAGCCAAGCTTACTTGGCTGGTCCTTTTTCCGGAGCCCAAAATCCATCGTTTTCATCAGTTTCCGGACACTTTTATGCTTTTGTGCTATTTTTCCATCCCGGATCGTACGTCATGAGCCGCGGGAAGGCCGACAGCCTAAACCATCACATTTCTATTACCGAAGCCCAACGCACATCGGGCGTGGCAATTTCGCTTCACGTAGAGGCTGGGCCCGCAAACCGAGGTCGTGGAGCTTGGGACCAGGTCCCTGTCGCTCCGGTGCCCATAACTTTTGAGCCGCACGGAGCTACGCGGTCCACCGCATGCCGTTGGTATGCTCTCCGAGAGCTCTACGATGTGGAACGCAAGGTCGTTTCACTGGGCGTTTTTTCGGAGCCCAAAATCGAACGTTTTCTTCAGTTTTGGGGCACTTTTCTGCTTTTGTGCTGTTTTTCAGTCCTGGATCGTACGTCGTGAGCCGCGGGAAGGCCGACAGCCTGATCCATCACATTTCTGTTACCGAATCCCAACGCACCTGGGGCATGGCAACTTCGCTTCACGTAGAGGCTGGGCCCGCAAACCGAGTTCGAGGGGCTTGGGACCAGGTCTCCGTCGCTTCGGAGCCCTTAACTTTTGATCCGCAAAGAGTTACGCGGCCCACAGCATACCGTTGGAAAGCTCTCCGAGAGCTCTACTATAGGTCAGCCAAGCTTGCTTTGCTGGGCCTCTTTTCGGAGCCCAAAATCCAACGTTTTCATCAATTTCCGAACACTATTCTGCTTTTGTGCTATTTTTTCGTCCCGGATCGTACGTCGTGAGCCGCAGGAAGGCCGACAATCTGATCCATCTCATTTCTGTTAATGAATCCCAAGGCACCTGGGGCGAAGAAACTTCGCTTCATGTAGAGGCTGGGCCCGCAAACCGAGGTCGTGGGGCTTGGGACCAGGTCTCCGTCGCTCCGGGGCCCATAACTTTTGATCTGTAAGGAGTTACGCGGCCCACAGCATACCGTTGGAATGCTCTCCGAGAGCTCTACTACGGGGCAGCCAAGCTCGCTTTGCTTGGCCTTTTCCGGTGCCCAAAATCCAACGTTTTCATCAGTTTCTGGACACTTTTCTGCTTTTGTGCTATTTTTCCGTCCCGGATCGTACGTTGTGAGCCGCGGGAAGGCCGACAGCCTGATCCATCACATTTCTGTTACCGAATCCCAACGCACCTGGGGCGTGGCAACTTCGCTTCACGTAGAGGCTGGTACCGCAAACCGAGGTCGTGGGGCTTGGGACCAGGTCTCCGTCGCTTCGGAGCCCTTAACTTTTGATCTGCAAGGAGTTATGCGGCCCACAGTATACCGTTGGAAAGCTCTCTTAGAGCTCTACGACGGGGCATCTAAGCCCGCTTTGCTGGGCATTTTTTCGGAGCCTAAAATCTAACATTTTCATCAATTTTTGGACACTTTTCTGCTTTTGTGCTGTTTTTCCGTCCCGGATCGTACATCGTGAGCCGCGGGAAGGCCTACAGCCTGATCCATCACATTTCTATTACCGAATCCCAACGCACCTGGGGCGTGGCAAATTCGCTTATCGTAGAGGCTGGCCCCGCAAACCGAGGTCGTGGGGCTAGAGACCAGGTCTCCGTCGCTCCGGGGCCCATAACTTTTGATCCACAAGGAGTTACGCGGCCCACAGCATACTGTTGGAAAGCTCTCCGAGAGCTCTACGACGGGGTAGCTAAGCCCGCTTCTTTGGGCCTTTTTTCAGAGTCCAAAATCTAACATTTTCATCAGTTTCTTGACACTTTTCTGCTTTTATGCTGTTTTTCCGTCTCGGATCGTACGTCGTGAACCGCAGGAAGGCCGACAACCTGATCCATCACATTTCTGTTAACGAATCCCAAGGCACCTGAGGCGAGGCAACTTCGCTTCACGTAGAGGTTGGGCTCGCAAACCGAGGTCGTGGGGCTTGGGACCAGGTCTCCGTAGCTCCGGGGCCCATAACTTTTGATCCGCAAAGAGTTACGCGGCCCACAGCTTACCATTGGAAAGCTCTCCGAGAGCTCTACGATGGGGCAGCTAAGTTCGCTTCGCTGGGCCTTTTTCGGAACCCAAAATCCAACGTTTTCATCAGTTTCGGGACACTTTTTTGCTTTTGTGCTGTTTTTCAGTCCTGGATTGTACGTCATGAGCCGCGGGAAGGCCGACAGCCTGATCCATCACATTTCTGTTACCAAATCCCAACGCACCTAGGGCATGGCAACTTCACTTCACGTAGAGGCTGGGCCCACAAACCGAGGTCGTGGGGCTTGGGACCAGGTCTCCGTCGCTACGGAGCCCATAACTTTTGATCCGCAAGGAGTTAAACGGCTCACAGCATACCGTTGGAAAGCTCTCCGAGAGCTCTTCGACGGGGCAACTAAGCCCGCTATGCTGGGCATTTTTTTGGAGCCCAAAATCCATTGTTTTCATCAGTTTCCGGACACTTTTCTACTTTTGTGCTGTTTTTCAGTCCTGGATCGTACGTCGTGAGCCGCGGGAAGGCCGACAGCCTGATCCATGACATTTATGTTAACGAATCCCAACGCACCTGGGGCGTGGCAACTTCGCTTCATGTAGAGGCTGGGCCCGCAAACCGAGGTCGTGGGGCTTAGGACCAGGTCTCCGTCGCTCTAGAGCCCATAACTTTTGATCCGCAAAGAGTTACGCGGCCAACAGCATACCGTTGGAAAGCTCTCCGAGAGCTCTACTATGGGTCAGCCAAGCTTGCTTTGCTGGGCCTTTTTCCGGTGCCCAAAATCCAACGTTTTCATCAGTTTCTGGACACTTTTCTGCTTTTGTGCTATTTTTCCGTCCCGGATCGTACGTCGCGAGCCGCGGGAAGGCCGACAGCCTGATCCGTCACATTTCTGTTACCGAATCCCAACGCACTTGGGGCGTGGCAACTTCGCTTCACGTAGAGGCTGGGCCCGCAAACCGAGCTCGCGGGGCTTGGGACCAGGTCTCCGTCACTCCGGAGGCCATAACTTTTGATCCGCAAGGAGTTACGCAGCCCACAACATACCGTTGGAAAGCTCTCCGAGAGCTCTACTACGGGTCAGCCAAGCTCGCTTTGATGGGCCTTTTTCCGGAGCCCTTAATCCAACGTTTTCATCAGTTTCCGGACACTTTTCTTCTTTTGTGCTGTTTTTCAGTCTTGGATCGTACGTCATGAGCCGCGGGAAGGTCGACAGCCTGATCCATCACATTTCTGTTACCGAATCCCAACGCACCTGCGGCGTGGCAAATTCGCTTCACGTAGAGGTTGGGCCCGCAAACCGAGGTCGTGGGGCTTGGGACCAGGTCTCCGTCGCTCCGGAGCCCATAACTTTTGATCCGCAAGGAGTTACGCGGCCCACAGCATACCATTGGAAAGCTCTCCGAGAGCTCTTCTACGGGTCAGCCAAGCTCGATTTACTGGGCCTTTTTCCGGAGCCCAAAATCCAATGTTTTCATCAGTTTCCGGACACTTTTCTGCATTTTTGTGGATTTTTCGTCCCGGATCGTACGTCGTGAGCCGCGGGAAGGCCGACAGCCTGATCCATCACATTTCTGTTACCGAATCCCAACGCACCTGGGGCATGGAAACTTCACTTCACGTAGAGGCTGGGCCCGCAAACCGAGGTCGTGGGGCTTGGGAACAGGTCTCCGTCGCTCCGGAGCCCTTAACTTTTGATCCGCAAAGAGTTACGCGGCCCACAGCATACCGTTGGAAAGCTCTCCGAGAGTTCTACGACGGGGCAGCTAAGCTCGCTTCGCTGGGCCTTTTTTCGGAGCCCAAAATCCGACAATTTCATAAGTTTCTGGACACTTTTCTACTTTTGTGCTGTTTTTCCGTCCCGGATCGTAGGTCGTGAGCCGCGGGAAGGACGATAGCCTGATCCATCACATTTCTGTTACCGAATCCCAACGCACCTGGGGCGTGGCAACTTCGCTTCACGTAGAGGCTGGGCCCGCAAACCAAGGTCGTGGGGCTTAGGACCAGGTCTCTGTCGCTCCGGAGCCCATAACTTTTGATCCGCAAGGAGTTACGCGGCCCACAGCATACCGTTGGAAAGCTCTCCGAGAGCTCTACGACGGGGCAGCCAAGCTCGCTTTGCTGGGCCTTTTTCCATAGCCCAAAATCCTACGTTTTCATCAGTTTTCGGACTCTTTTCTGCTTTTGTGCTGTTTTTAAGTCCTAGATCGTACGTCGTGAGCCGCGGGAAGGCCGACAGCCTGATCCATCACATTTCTGTTACCAAATCCCAACGCACCTGGGGCGTGCCAACTTCGCTTCACGTAGAGTCTGGCCCCGCAAACCGAGGTCGTGGGGCTTGGGACCAGGTCTCCGTCGCTCCGGAGCCCATAACTTTTGATCCGCAAGGAGTTACGCGGCCCACAGCATACTGTTGGAAAGCTCTCCGAGAGCTCTACGAGGGGGCAGCTAAGCCCGATTCACTGGGCCTTTTTTCGGAGCCCAAAATCCAACGTTTTCATCAGTTTCCGGACACTTTTATGCTTTTGTGCTGTTTTTCCGTCCCGGAACGTACGTCGTGAGCCGCGGGAAGGCCGACAGCCTGATCCATCACATTTCTGTTACCGAATCTCAACGTACCTAGGGCGTGGCAACTTCGCTTCACGTAGAGGCTGGGCCAGCAAACCGAGGTCGTGGGGCTTGGGACCAGGTCTCCGTCGCTCCGGAGCCCATAACTTTTGATCCGCAAGGAGTTACCCTGCCCACAGCATACCGTTGGAAAGCTCTTCGAGAGCTCTACGATGGGGCAGCCAAGCCTGCTAAGCTAGGCCTTTTTGTGGAGCCCAAAATCCAACTTTTTCATCAGTTTTCGGACACTTTTCTGCATTTGTGTTGTTTTTTCGTCCCGGATCATACGTCGTGAGACGCGGGAAGGCCGACAGCCTGATCCATCACATTTCTGTTACCCAATCCTTATGCACATGGGGCGCGGCAACTTCGCTTCACGTAGACGCTGGGCCCACAAACCGAGGTCGTGGGGCTTGGGACCAGGACTCCGTCGCTCCGGAGCCCATAACTTTTGATCCGCAAGGAGTTACGTGGCCAACAGCATACCGTTGGAAAGCTCTCCAGAGCTCTACGACGAGGTTGCCAAGCTCGCTTTGCTGGGCCTTTTTTCGGGGCCCAAAATCCAACGTTTTCATAAGTTTATGGACACTTTTCTGCTTTTGTACTTTTTTTCCGTCCCGGATCGTACGTCGTGATCCGCGGGAAGGCCGACAGCCTGATCCATCACATTTCTGTTACCGAATCCCAAAGCACCTGGGGCGTGGAAACTTCGCTTCACGTAGAGGCTGGGCCCGCAAACCGAGGTCGTGGGGCTTAGGACCAGGTCTCCGTCGCTACGGAGCCCATAACTTTTGATCCGCAAGAAGTTACGCGGCCCACAGCATACCGTTGGAAAGCTCTCCGAGAGCTCTACTACTGGTCAACTAAGCTCGCTTTGCTGGGTCTTTTTCCGGAGCAAAAAATCCAACGTTTTCATCAGTTTCTGAACACTTTTCTGCTTTTGTGCTGTTTTTCCGTCCCGGATCGTACATCGTGAGCCTCGGGAAGCCGACAGCCTGATCCATCCCATTTTCGTTACCGAATCCCAACGCATCTGGGGCGTGGCAACTTCGCTTCACGTAGAAGCTGGGCCCGCAAACCGAGGTCGTGGGGCTTGGGACCAGGTCTCCGTCGCTCCGGAGCCCATAACTTTTGATCCTCAAGGAGTTACGCGGCCCACAGCATACCGTTGGAAAGCTCTCTGAGAGATCTACTACGGGTCAGCCAAATTCGCTTTGCTGGGCCTTTTTCTGGAGCCAAAAATCCAACGTTTTCATCCGTTTCTGTATACTTTTCCGCATTTGTGCTGTTTTTTCGTCCCTGATCGTACGTCGTGAGCCGCGGGAAGGCCGACAGCCAGATCCATCACATTTCTGTTACCGAATCCCAACGCACCTGAGGCGGGGCAACATCGCTTCACGGAGGGGCTGGGCATGCAAACCGAGGTCGTGGGGCTAGGGACCAGGTCTCCGTCGCTCCGGAGCCCATAACTTTTGATTCGCAAGGAGTTACGTGGCCCACAGCATACCGTTGGAAAGCTCTTCGAGAGCTCTACGACGGTGTAGCCAAGCTCGCTTTGCTGGGCCTTTTTTCAGTGCCCAAAATCCAACGTTTTCAATAGTTTATGGACACTTTTCTGTATTTGTGCTGTTTTTTCATCCCTGAACGTATGTCGTGAGCCGCGGGAAGGCCGACAGCCTGATCCATCCCATATATGTTACCGAATCCCAACGCACTTGGGGCGTGGCAACTTCGGTTCACGTAGAGGCTGGGCCCGCAAACCGAGGGCGCGGGGCTTAGGACCCGGTCTCCGTCGGTCCGGAGCCCATAACTTTTGATCCGCAAGGAGTTACGCGGCCCACAGCATAACGTTGGAAAGCTCTCAGAGAGCTCTACGATGGGGCATCTAAGCCCGCTTTGCTGGGCCATTTTCCGGAGCCCAAAATCCAAAGTTTTCATCAGTTTTCAGATACTTTTCTGCTTTTGTGCTGTTTTTCAGTCCTGGATCGCACGTCGTGAGCCGCGGGAAGGCCGACAGCCTGATCCATCACATTTCTGTTACCGAATCCCAACTCACCTGGGCCGTAGCAACTTCGCTTCACGTAGAGGCTGGGCCCGCAAACCGAGGTCGTGGGGCTTAGGACCAGGTCTCCGTCGCTCCGGAGCCCATAACTTTTGATCCGCAAGGAGTTACGCGGCCCACAGCATACCGTTGGAAAACTCTCCGAGAGCTCTACGACGAGGGAGCCAAGCTTACTTGGCTGGGCCTTTTGCCGGAGCCCAAAATCCAACGTTTTCATCAGTTTCTGGACACTGTTATGCTTTTGTGATGTTTTTTCATCCCGGATCGTACGTCGTGAGCCGCAGGAAGGCCGACAACCTGATCCATCTCATTTTTGTTACCGAATCCCAAGGCACCTGGGACGAGGCAACTTCGCTTCACGTAGAGGCTGGGCCCGCAAACCGAGGTCGTGGGGCTTGGGACCAGGTCTCTGTCGCTCCGGTGCCCATAACTTTTGATCCGCAAGGAGTTACGCGGCCCACAGCATACCGTTGGAATGCCCTCCGAGAGCTCTACGATGTGGCAGCTAAAACCATTTCGCTGGGCCTTTTTTCGGAGCCCAAAATCCAACGTTTTCATCAGTTTCCGGACACTTTTCTGCTTTCGTGCTGTTCTTCAGTCCTGGATCGTCCCTCGTGAGCCGGGGGAAGACCCACAGCCTGATCCAACACATTTCTGTTACCGAATCCCAACGCACCTGGGGCATGGCACCTTCGCTTCACGTAGAGGCTGGACCCGCAAACCGAGGTCGAGGGGCTTGGGACCAGGTCTCCGTCGCTCCGGAGCCCTTAACTTTTGATCCGCAAGGAGTTACGCTGCCCACTGCATACCGTTGGAAAGCTCTCCGAGTGCTCTACGACGGGGCAGCTAAGCTCGCTTTGCTGGGCCTTTTTCCAGAGCCCAAAATCCAATGTTTTCATCAGTTTTTAGACACTTTTCTGCTTTTGTGCTGTTTTTCCGTCCCGGATTGTACGTCGTGAGTCGCGGGAAGGCCGACAGCCTGAACCATCACATTTCTGTTACCGAATCCCAACGCACCTGGGGCTTGGCAACTTCGCTTCACGTAGAGGTTGGGCCCGCAAACCGAGGCCGTGGGGCTTAGGCCCAGGTCTCCGTCGCTCCGGGGCCCATAACTTTTGATCTGCAAGGAGTTACGCGGCCCACAGCATACCGTTGGAAAGCTCTCCGAGAGCTCTACTATAAGTCAGCCAAGCTTGCTTTACTGGGCCTTTTTCGGTGCCCAAAATCCAACGTTTTCATCAGTTTCTGGACACTGTTCTGCTTTTGTGCTGTTTTTTTGTCCTGGATCGTACGTCGGGAGCCGCAGGAAGGCCGACAACCTGATCCATCACATTTCTGTTAACGTATCCCAAGGCACCTGAGGCGAGGCAACTTCGCTTCATGTAGAGGTTGGGCCCGCAAACCGAGGTCGTGGGGCCAAGGACTAGGTCTACGTCGCTCCGGGGCCGATAACTTTTGATCCGCAAGGAGTTACGCGGCCCACAGCATACCGTTGGAAAGCTCTCCGAGAGCCCTACGATGGGGCATCCAAGCTCGCTTCGCTGGGCCTTTTCCGGTGCCCAAAATCCAACGTTTTCATCAGTTTCTGTACACTTTTCTGCTTTTGTGCTATTTTTCCGTCCCGGATCGTACGTTGTGAGCCGCGGGAAGGCCGACAGCCTGATCCATCACATTTCTGTTACCGAATCCCAACGCACCTGGGGCGTGGCAACTTCGCTTCACGTAGAGGCTGGGCCCGCAAACCGAGGTCGAGGGGCTTGGGACCAGGTCTCCGTCGCTTCGGAGCCCTTAACTTTTGATCTGCAAGGAGTTATGCGGCCCACAGTATACCGTTGGAAAGCTCTCTGAGAGCTCTACGACGGGGCAGCTAAGCCCGCTTTGCTGGGCATTTTTTCGGAGCCTAAAATCCAACGTTTTCATCAATTTTTGGACACTTTTCTGCTTTTGTGCTGTTTTTCCGTCCCGGATCGTACATCGTGAGCCGCGGGAAGGCCTACAGCCTGATCCATCACATTTCTATTACCGAATCCCAACGCACCTGGGGCGAGGAAAATTCGCTTCACGTAGAGGCTAGGCCAGCAAGCCGAGGTCGTGGGGCTTGGGACCAAGTCTCCGTCGCTCCGGAGCCCATAACTTTTGATCCGGAAGGAGTTACGCGACCCACAACATACCGTTGGAAAGCTCTCCGAGAGCTCTACTACAGGTCTGCCAAGCTTGCTTTGCTGGGCCTTTTCCGGAGCCCAAAATCCAACGTTTTCATTAGTTTCCGGACACTTTTCTGCTTTTGTGCTGTTTTTCAGTCCTGGATCGTACGTCATGAGCCGCGGGAAGGCCGACAGCCTGATCCATCACATTTCTGTTACCGAATCCCAACGCACCTGGGGCTTGGTAACTTCGCTTCACATAGAGGCTGGGCCCGCAAACCGAGGTCGTCGGGCATGGGACCAGGTCTCCGTCGCTCCGGGGCCCATAACTTTTGATCCGCAAGGAGTTACGCGGCCCACAGCATACCGTTGGAAAGCTCTCCGAGAGTTCTACGACGGGGCAGCAAAGCTCGCTTTGCTGGGACCTTTTTCGGAGCCCAAAATCCAACGTTTTCATCAGTTTTCGGACACTATTCTGCTTTTATGCTATTTTTTTGTCCCGGATCGTACGTCGTGAGCCGCAGGAAGGCCGACAACCTGATCCATCACATTTCTGTTAACGAATCCCAAGGCACCTGAGGCGAGGCAACTTCGCTTAACGTAGAGGCTGGGCTCGCAAACCGAGGTCGTGGGGCTTGGGACCAGGTCTCCGTCGCTCCGGGGCCCATAACTTTTGATCCGCTAGGAGTTACGTGGCCCACAGTATACCGTTGGAAAGCTCTCCGAGAGCTCTACGACGGGGTAGCTAAGCCCGCTATGCTGGGCATTTTTTTGGAGCCCAGAATCCACCGTTTTCATCAGTTTCCGGACACTTTTCTGATTCTGTGCTGTTTTTCAGTCCTGGATCGTACGTCGTGAGCCGCGGGAAGGCCGACAGCCTGATCCATCTCATTTTTGTTACCGAATCCCAAGGCACATGGGGCGAGGCAACTTCGCTTCATGTAGAGGCTGGGCCCGCAAACCGAGGTCGTGGGGCTTAGGACCATGTCTACGTCGCTCCGGGGCCCATAAGTTTTGATCTGCAAGGAGTTACGCGGCCCACAGCATACCGTTGGAAAACTTTTCGAGAGCTCTACGATGGGGCAGCTTAGCTGGGCCTTTTTCCAGAGCCCAAAATCCAACGTTTTCATCAGTTTTAGGACACTTTTCTGCTTTTGTGCTATTTTTCCGTCCGGGATCGTTCGTCGTGACCCGCGGGAAGGCCGACAGCCTCATCCATCACATTACTGTTACCGAATCTCAAGGCACCTGGGGCAAGGCAACTTCGCTTCATGTAGAGGCTGGGCCCGCAAACCGAGCTCGTGGGGCTTGGGACCAGGTCTCCGTCACTCCGGAGCCCATAACTTTTGATCCGCAAGGAGTTACGCAGCCCACAGCATACCGTTGGAAAGCTCTCCGAGAGCTCTACTATGGGTCAGCCAAGCTCGCTTTGATGGGCCTTTTTCCGGAGCCCAAAATCCAATGTTTTCATCAATTTTCGGACACTTTTCTTCTTTTGTGCTGTTTTTCAGTCTTGGAACGTACGTCATGAGCCGCGGGAAGGTCGACAGCCTGATCGATCACATTTCTGTTACCGAATCCCAACGCACCTGCGGCGTGGCAAATTCGCTTAACGTAGAGGCTGGGCCGGCAAACCGAGGTCGCGGGGCTTGGGACCAGGTCTCCGCCGCTCTGGAGCCCCTAACTTTTGATCCGCAAGGAGTTACGCGGCCCACAGCATACCGTTGGAAAGCTCTCCGAGAGCTCTACGACGGGTCTGCCAACCTCTCTTTGTTGAGCCTTATTCCGGAGCCCAAAATCCAACGTTTTCATCAATTTCTGGACACTTTTCTGCTTTTGTGCTGTTTTTCAGTCTCGGATCGTACGTCGTGAGCCTCGGGAAGCCGACAGCCTGATCCATCACATTTCTGTTACCGAATCCCAACGCACCTGGGGCGTGGCAACTTCACTTCTCGGAGAGGGTGGGCCCCCAAAGCGAGGGCGTGGGGCTTGGGACCTGGTCTCCGTTGCTCCGGAACCCATAACTTTTGATCCGCAAGGAGTTACGCGGCCCACAGCATACCATTGGAAAGCTCTCCGAGAGCTCTTCTACGGGTCAGCCAAGCTCGATTTACTGGGCCTTTTTCCGGAGCCCAAAATCCAATGTTTTCATCAGTTTTCGGACACTTTTATGCATTTTTGTGGATTTTTCGTCCCGGATCGTACGTCGTGAGCCGCGGGAAGGCCGACAGCCTGATCCATCACATTTCTGTTACCGAATCCCAACGCACCTGGGGCATGGCAACTTCGCTTCACGTAGAGGCTGGGCCCGCAAACCAAGGTCGTGGGGCTTGGGACCAGGTCTCCGTCTCTCCGGGGCCCATAACTTTTGACCCGCAAGGAGTTACGCGGCCCACAGCATACCGTTGTAAAGCTCTCCGAGAGCTCTACGACGGGGCAGCTAAGCCCGCTATGCTGGGCCCTTTTTCGGAGCCCAAAATCTAACGTTTTCATCAGTTTCCGGACACTGTTTTGCTTTTGTGCTATTTTTTTGTCCCAGATAGTACGTCATGAGCCGCAGGAAGGCCGACAACCTTATCCATCATTTTTTTGTTAACGAATCCCAAGGCACCTGAGGCAAGGCAACTTCGCTTCACGTAGAGGCTGGTCTCGCAAACCGAGGTCGTGGGGCTTGGGACCAGGTCTCCGTCGCTCCGGAGCCCATAACTTTTGATCCGCAAGGAGTTACGCGGCCCACAGCATACTGTTGGAAAGCTCTCCGAGAGCTCTACTACGGGTCAGCTAAGCTCGCTTTGCTGGGCCTTTTTCCGGAGCCCAAAATCCAACGTTTTCATCAGTTTTCGGACACTTTTATGCTTTTGTGCTGTTTTTCAGTCCTGGATCGTACGTCGTGAGCCGCTGGAAGGCCGACAGCCTGATCCATCACATTTCTGTTACCAAATCCCAATGCACCTTGGGCGTGGCAACTTCGCTTCACGTAGAGGCTGGGCCCGCAAACCGAGGTCGTGGGGCTTGGGACCAGGTCTCCGTCGCTCCGGAGCCCATAACTTTTGATCCGCAAGGAGTTACGCGGCCCACAGCATACCGTTGGAAAGTTCACCGAGAGCTCTACGACGGGGCAACTAAGCCCGCTATGCTGGGCTTTTTTTCAGAGTCCAAAATCCAACGTTTTCATCAGTTTCCGGACACTTTTATGCTTTTGTGCTGTTTTTCCATCCCGGATCGTACGTCGTGAGCCGCAGGAAGGCCGACAACCTGATCCATCACATTTTTGTTACTAAATCCCAACGCACCTAGGGCGTGGCAACTTCGCTTCACGTAGAGGCTGGGCCCGAAAACCGAGGTCGTGGGGCTTGGGACCAGGTCTCCGTCGCCCCGGACCCCATAACTTTTGATCCGCAAGGAGTTACCCTGCCCACAGCATACCGTTGGAAAGCTCTTCGAGAGCTCTACAACAGGGCAGTCAAGCCTGCTAAGCTGGGCCTTTTTCTGGAGCCCAAAATCCAACGTTTTCATCAGTTTCCGGACACTTTTATGCATTTGTGCTATTTTTTCATCCCGGAACGTACGTCGTGAGCCGCGGGAAGGCCGACAGCCTGATCCATCACATTTTTGTTACCGAATCCCTATGCACATGGGGCGTGGCAACTTCGCTTCACGTAGACGCTGGGCCCACAAACCGAGGTCGTGGGGCTTGGGACCAGGTCTCCGTCGCTCCGGAGCCCATAACTTTTGATCCGCAAGGAGTTACGTGGCCCACAGCATGCCGTTGGAAAGCTCTACGAGAGCTCTACGACGAGGTTGCCAAGCTCGCTTTGCTGGGCCTTTTTCCGGAGCCCAAAATCCAACGTTTTCATTAGTTTATGGACACTTTTCTGATTTTGTGCTGTTTTTCCGTCCCGGATCGTACGTCGTGAGCCGCGGGATGGCCGACAGCCTGATCCATCACATTTCTGTTACCGAATCCCAACGCACCTGGGGTGTGGCAACTTCGCTTCACGTAGAGGCCGGGCCCGCAAACCGAGGGCGTAGGGCTTGGGACCAGGTCTCCGTCGCTACGGAGCCCATAACTTTTGATCCGCAAGAAGTTACACAGCGCACAGCATACCGTTGGAAAGCTATCCGAGAGCTCTACTACAGGTCAACTAAGTTCGCTTTGCTGGGCCTTTTTCTGGAGCCAAAAATCCAACGTTTTCATCCGTTTCTGTATAATTTTCCGCATTTGTGCTGTTTTTTCATCCCGGATCGTACGTCGTGAGCCGCGGGAAGGCCGACAGCCAGATCCATCACATTTCTGTTACCGAATCCCAACACACCTGGGGCGTGGCAACTTCGCTTCACGTAGAGGCTGGGCATGCAAACCGAGGTCGTGGGGCTAGGGACCAGGTCTCCGTCGCTCCGGAGCCCATAACTTTTGATTCGCAAGGAGTTACGTGGCCCACAGCATACCGTTGGAAAGCTCTTCGAGAGCTCTACGACGGGGTAGCCAAACTCGCTTTGCTGGGCCTTTTTTCAGAGCCCAAAATCCAACATTTTCAATAGTTTATGGACACTTTTCTGTATTTGTGCTGTTTTTTCATCCCTGATCGTATGTCGTGAGCCGCGGGAAGGCCGACAGCCTGATCCATCACATATATGTTACCGAATCCCAACGCACCTGGAGCATGGCAACTTCGCTTCACGTAGAGGCTGGGCCCGCAGACCGAGGTCGTGGGGCTTGGGACCAGGTCTCCGTCACTCCGGGTCCCATAACTTTTGATCCGCAAGGAGTTATGCGGCCCACAGCTTACTGTTGGAAAGCACTCCGAGAGTTCTACGACGGGGCAGCTAAGCCCGCTTCGCTGGGCCTTTTTTCGGAGCCCATAATCCAACGTTTTCATCAGTTTCCAGACACTGTTCTTCTTTTGTGCTGTTTTTTCGTCCCGGATCGTACATCGTGAGCCGCAGGAAGGCCGAAAACCTGATCCATCTCATTTCTGTTACCGAATCCCAAGGCACCTGGGGCGAGGTAACTTTGCTTCACGTAGAGGCTGGGCCTGCAAACCGAGGTCGTGGGGCTCGGACCAGGTCTCCGTCGCTCCGGGGCCCATAACTTTTGATCCGCAAGGAGTTACGCCGCCCACAGCATACCGTTGGAAAGCTCTCCGAGAGCTCTACGACGGGGCAGCTAAGCCCGCGTTGCTCGGCCATTTTCCGGAGCCCAAAATCCAAAGTTTTCATCAGTTTTCAGATACTTTTATGCTTTTGTGCTGTTTTTCAGTCCTGGATCGTACGTCGTGAGCCGCGGGAAGGCCGACAGCCTGATCCATCACATTTCTGTTACCGAATTCCAACTCACCTGGGCCGTAGCAACTTCGCTTCACGTAGAGGCTGGGCCCGCAAACCGAGGTCGTGGGGCTTAAGACCAGGTCTCCGTCGCTCCGGAGCCCATAACTTTTGATCCGCAAGGAGTTACGCGGCCCACAGCATACCGTTGGAAAACTCTCCGAGAGCTCTACGACGAGGGAGCCAAGCTTACTTGGCTGGGCCTTTTTTCGGAGCCCAAAATCCAACGTTTTCATCAGTTTCTGGACACTTTTATGCTTTTGTGCTATTTTTTCGTCCCGGATCGTTCGTCGTGAGCCGCGGGAAGACCGACAGCCTGATCCATCACATTTCTCTAACCGAATCCCAAAGCACCTGGGGCGTGGCAACTTCGCTTAACGTAGAGGCTGGGCCCGCAAACCGAGGACGTGGTGCTTAAGACTAGGTCTACGTCGCTCCGGAGCCCATAACATTTGATTCGCAAGTAGTTACGCGGCCCACAACATACAGTTGGAAAGCTCTCCGAGAGCTCTACGACGAGGGAGCCAAGCTTACTTGGCTGGGCCTTTTTTGGGACCCCAAAATCCAACGTTTTCATCAGTTTCTGGACACTTTTCTACTTTTGTGTTATTTTTCCATCCCGGATCGTACGTTGTGAGCCGCGGGAAGGCCGACAGCCTGATCCATAACATTTCTGTTACCGAATCCCAATGCACCTGGGGCGTGGCAACTTCGCTTCACGTAGAGGCTGGGCCCGTAAACAGAGGTCGTGGGGCTTGGGACCAGGTCTCCGTCGCTCCGGAGCCCATAACTTTTGATCCGTATGGAGTTACGCGGCCCACAGCATACCGTTGGAATGCTCTCCGAGAGCTCTACGATGTGGCAGCTAAGACCATCTCGCTGGGCCTTTTTCCGGAGCCCAAAATCCAACGTTTTCATCAGTTTTCGGACACTTTTATGCTTTTGTGCTGTTTTTCAGTCCTGGATAGTATGTCGTGAGCCGCGTGAAGGCCGACAGCCTGATCCATCACATTTCTGTTACCGAATCCCAACACACCTGGGGCATGGCAACTTCGCTTCACGTAGAGGCTGGGCCTGCAAACCGAGGTCGTGGGGCTTGGGACCAGGTCTCCGTCGCTCTGGAGCCCTTAACTTTTGATCCGCAAAGAGTTACGCGGCCCACAGCATACCGTTGGAAAGCTCTCTGAGAGCTCTACGACGGGGCAGCTAAGCCCCCTTTGCTAGGCCTTTTTTTGGAGCCAAAAATCCAACGTTTTCATCAATTTTCGGACACTTTTTTGCTTTTGTGCTGTTTTTTCATCCCGGATCGTACGTCGTGAGCCGCGGGTAGGCCGACAGCCTGAGCCATTACATTTCTGTTACCGAATCCCGTGGCACCTTGGGCAGGGCAACTTCACTTCATGTAGAGGTTGGGCCCGCAAACCGAGGGCGCGGGGCTTGGGACCAGGTCTCCGTTACTCCGGAGCCCATAATTTTTTATCCGGAAGGAGTTACGCGGCCCACAGCATACCGTTGGAAAGCTCTCCGAGAGCTCTACTAGGGGTCAGCCAAGCATGCTTTGCTGGGCCTTTTTTCGGAGCCCAAAATCCAATATTTTCATCAGTTTTCGGACACTTTTCTGCTTTTGTGCTATTTTTCCGTCCCGGATCGTACGTCGTGAGCCGCAGGAAGGCCGACAACCTGATCCATCTCATTTCTGTTACCGAATCCCAAGGCACCTGGGGCGAGGCAACTTCGCTTCATGTAGAGGTTGGGCCCGCAAACCGAGGTCGTGGGGCCAAGGACTAGGTCTACGTCGCTCCGGGGCCGATAACTTTTGATCCGCAAGGAGTTACGCGGCCCACAGCATACCGTTGGAAAGCTCTCCGAGAGCTCTACTACGGGGCAGCCAAGCCCGCTTCGCTGGGCCTTTTTTCGGAGCCCAAAATCAAAAGTTTTCATCAGTTTCTGGACACTTTTCTGCTTTTGTGCTATTTTTTCGTCCCGGATCGTACGTCGTGAGCCGCGGGAAGGCCGACAGCCTGATCCATCACATTTCTGTTACCGAATCCCAACGCACCTGGGGCGTGGCAACTTCGCTTCACGTAGAGGCTGGGCCCGCAAACCGAGGTCGTGGGACATGGGACCAGGTCTCCGTCGCTTCGGAGCCCTTAACTATTGATCTGCAGGGATTTACGCGGTCCACAGCATACCGTTGGAAAGCTCTCCGAGAGCTCTACGACGGGGCAGCTAAGCCCGCTTTGCTAGGCCTTTTTTTGGAGCCCAAAATTCAACGTTTTCATCAATTTTTGGACACTTTTCTGCTTTTGTGCTGTTTTTCCGTCCCGGATCATACGTAGTGAGCCGCAGGAAGGCCTACAACTTGATCCATCTCATTTCTGTTACCGAATACCAAGGCACCTGGGGCGAGGCAAGTTCGCTTCACGTAGAGGCTGGGCCCGCAAACCGAGGTCGTGGGGCTTGGACCAGATCTCTGTCGCTCCGGGGCCCATAACTTTTGATCCGCAAGGAGTTACGCGGCCCACAGCATACCGTTGGAAAGCTCTACGAGAGCTCTACTATAGGTCTGCCAAGCTTGCTTTGCTGGGCATTTTTTTGGAGCCCAAAATCCATTGTTTTCATCAGTTTCCGGACACTTTTCTGCTTTTGTGCTGTTTTTCAGTCCTGGATCGTACGTCGTGAGCCACGGGAAGGCCGACAGCCTGATCCATGACATTTATGTTAACGAATCCCAACGCACCTGGGGCGTGGCAACTTCGCTTCATGTAGAGGCTGGGCCCGCAAACCGAGGTCGTGGGGCTTAGGACCAGGTCTCCGTCGCTCTAGAGCCCATAACTTTTGATCCGCAATGAGTTACGCGCCCAACAGCATACCGTTGGAAAGCTCTCCTAGAGCTCTACTATGGGTCAGCCAAGCTTGCTTTGCTGGGCCTTTTTCCGGTGCCCAAAATCCAACGTTTTCATCAGTTTCAGGACACTTTTCTGCTTTTGTGCTATTTTTCCGTCCCGGATCGTACGTCGCGAGCCGCGGGAAGGCAGACAGCCTGATCCGTCACATTTCTGTTACCGAATCCGAACGCACCTAGGGCGTGGCAACTTCGCTTCACGTAGAGGCTGGGCCCGCAAACCGAGGTCGTGGGGCTTGGGACCAGGTCTCCGTCACTCCGGAGCCCATAACTTTTGATCCGCAAGGAGTTACGCGACCCACAACATACCGTTGGAAAGCTCTCCGAGAGCTCTACTACGGTTTAGCCAAGCTCGCTTTGCTGGGCCTTTTTCCGGAGCCCAAAATCCAACGTTTTCATCAGTTTTCGGACACTTTTCTGCTTTTGTGCTGTTTTTCAGTCCTGGATCGTACTTCGTGAGCCGCGGGAAGGCCGACAGCCTTATCCATCACATTTTTGCTACCGAATCCGAACGCACCTAGGGCGTGGCAAATTCGCTTCACGTAGAGGCTGGGCTCGCAAACCGAGTGCGTGGGGCTTGGGACCAGGTCTCCGTCGCTCCGGGTCCCATAACTTTTGTTCCGCAAGGAGTTACGCGGCCCACAGCATACCGTTGGGAAGCTCTCCGAGGGCTCTACTACGGGTTTGCCAACCTCGCTTTGTTGAGCCTTTTTCCGGAGCCCAAAATCCAACGTTTTCATCAGTTTCTGGACACTTTTATGCTTTTGTGCTGTTTTTCAGTCTCGGATCGTACGTCGTGAGCCTCGGGAAGCCGACAGCCTGATCCATCACATTTCTGTTACCGAATCCCAACGCACCTGGGGCGTGGCAACTTCACTTCTCGGAGAGGCTGGGCCCGCAAACCGAGGTCGTGGGGCTTGGGACCAGGTCTCCGTCGCTCCGGAGCCCATAACTTTTGATCCGCAAGGATTTACGCGGCCCACAGCATACCATTGGAAAGCTCTCCGAGAGCTCTTCTACGGGTCAGCCAAGCTCGATTTACTGGGCCTTTTTCCGGAGCCCAAAATCCAATGTTTTCATCAGTTTCCGGACACTTTTCTGCATTTTTGTGGATTTTTCGTCCCGGATCGTACGTCGTGAGCTGCGGGAAGGCCGACAGCCTGATCCATCACATTTCTGTTACCGAATCCCAACGCACCTGGGGCATGGCAACTTCGCTTCACGTAGAGGCTGGGACCGCAAACCGAGGTCGTGGGGCTTGGGAACAGGTCTCCGTTGCTCCGGAGCCCATAACTTTTGATCCGCAAGGAATTACGCGGCCCACAGCATACCGTTGGAAAGCTCTCCGAGAGTTCTTCGACTGGGCAACTAAGCCCGCTATGCTGGGCCTTTTTTCGGAGCCCAAAATCCAACGTTTTTCTCAGTTTTCGGACACTTTTCTGCTTTTGTGCTGTTTTTCAGTCCTGGATCGTACGTCGTGAGCCGCGGGAAGGCCGATAGCCTGATCCATCACATTTCTGTTACCGAATCCCAACGCACCTGGGGCGTGGCAACTTCGCTTCACGTAGAGGCTGGGCCCGCAAACCGAGGTCGTGGGGCTTGGGACCAGGTCTCCGTCGCTCCGGAGCCCATAACTTTTAATCCGCAAGGAGTTACGCTGCCCACAGCATACCGTTGGAAAGCTCTCCGAGAGCTCTACGATGTGGCAACTAAGCCTGCTTCGCTGGGCCTTTTTTCGGAGCCCAAAATCCAACGTTTTCATCAGTTTTCAGACACTTTTCTGCTTTTGTGCTGTTTTTAAGTCCTAGATCGTACGTCGTGAGCCGCGGGAAGGCCGACAGCCTGATCCATCACATTTCTGTTACCAAATCCCAACGCACCTGGGGCGTGCCAACTTCGCTTCACGTAGAGTCTGGCCCCGCAAACCGAGGTCGTGGGGCTTGGGACCAGGTCTCGGGCGCTCCGGAACCCATAACTTTTGATTCGCAAGGAGTTACGCGGCCCACAACATACCGTTGGAAAGCTCTCCGAGAGTTCTTCGACGGGGCAACTAAGCCCGCTATGCTGGGCCTTTTTTCGGAGCCCAAAATCTAACGTTTTCATCAGTTTCCGGACACTTTTCTGCATTTGTGTTGTTTTTTCGTCCCGGATCATACGTCGTGAGACGCGGGAAGGCTGACAGCCTGATCCATCACATTTCTGTTACCGAATCCCAACGCACCTAGGGCGTGGCAACTTCGCTTCACGTAGAGGCTGGGCCCGCAAACCGAGGTCGTGGGGCTTGGGACCAGGTCTCCGTCACTCCGGAGCCCATAACTTTTGATCCGCAAGGAGTTACCCTGCCCACAGCATACCGTTGGAAAGCTCTTCGAGAGCTCTACGACAGGGCAGCCAAGCCAGCTTCGTTGGGCCTTTTTCTGGAGCCCAAAATCCAACTTTTTCATCAGTTTTCGGACACTTTTCTGCATTTGTGATGTTTTTTCGTCCCGGATCGTACGTCGTGAGCCGCGGGAAGGCCGACTGCCTGATCCATCACATTTCTGTTACCGAATCCCTATGCACATGGGGCGTGGCAACTTCGCTTCACGTAGACGCTGGGCCCACAAACCGAGGTCGTGGGGCTTGGGACCAAGTCTCCGTCGCTCCGGAGCCCATAACTTTTGATCCGCAAGGAGTTACGTGGCCCACAGCATACCGTTGGAAAGCTCTCCGAGAGCTCTACGACGAGGTTGCCAAGCTCGCTTTGCTGGGCCTTTTTCCGGAGCCCAAAATCCAACGTTTTCATTAGTTTATGGACACTTTTCTGATTTTGTGCTGTTTTTCCGTCCCGGATCGTACGTCGTGAGCCGCGGGAAGGCCTACAGCCTGATCCATCACATTTCTATTATCGAATCCCAACGCACCTGGGGCGTGGCAAATTCGCTTCACGTAGAGGCAGGGCCCGCAAACCGAGGTCGTGGGGCTTGGGACCAAGTCTCCGTCGCTCCGGAGCCCATAACTTTTGATCCGCAAGGAGTTACGCGGCCCACAGCATACCGTTGGAAAGCTCTACGAGAGCTCTACTACAGGTCTGCCAAGCTTGCTTTGCTGGGCCTTTTTCGGAGCCCAAAATCCAACGTTTTCATTAGTTTCCGGACACTTTTATGCTTTTGTGCTGTTTTTCAGTCCTGGATCGTACGTCATGAGCCGCGGGAAGGCCGACAGCCTGATCCATCACATTTCTTTAACCGAATCCCAACGCACCTGGGGCTTGGCAACTTCGCTTCACATAGAGGATGGGCCCGCAAACCGAGGTCATCGGGCATGGGACCAGGTCTCCGTCGCTCCGGAGCCCATAACTTTTGATTCGCAAGGTGTTACGCGGCCCACAGCATACCGTTGGAAAGCTCTCTGAGAGCTCTACTACGGGTCATCCAAGCTTGCTTTGCTGGGACCTTTTTAGGAGCCCAAAATCTGACGTTTTCATCAGCTTCCAGACACTGTTCTGCTTTTGAGCTATTTTTTTGTCCCGGATCGTACGTCGTGAGCCGCAGGAAGGCCGACAACCTGATCCATCACATTTCTGTTAACGAATCCCAAGGCACCTGAGGCGAGGCAACTTCGCTTCACGTAGAGGCTGGGCTCGCAAACTGAGGTCGTGGGGCTTGGGACCAGGTCTCCGTCGCTCCGGGGCCCATAACTTTTGATCCGCAAGGAGTTACGCGGCCCACAACATACCGTTGGAAAGCTCTCCGGGAGCTCTACGACGGGGCAGCTAAGTCCGCTTCGCTGGGCCTTTTTTCGGAGCCCAAAATCCAACGTTTTCATCAGTTTTCAGACACTTTTCTGCTTTTGTGCTGTTTTTAAGTCCTAGATCGTACGTCGTGAGCCGCGGGAAGGCCGACAGCCTGATCCATCACATTTCTGTTACCGAATCCCAACGCACCTGGGGCATGGCAACTTCGCTTCACGTAGAGGCTGGGCCCGCAAACCGAGGTCGTGGGGCTTGGGACCAGGGCTCCGTCGCTCCGGGGCCCATAACTTTTGATTTGCAAGGAGTTACGCGGCCCACAGCATGCCGTTGGAAAGCTCTCCGAGAGCTCTTCGACGGGGCAACTAAGCCCGCTATGCTGGGCATTTTTTTGGAGCCCAAAATCCATTGTTTTCATCAGTTTCCGGACACTTTTCTGCTTTTGTGCTGTTTTTCAGTCCTGGATCGTACGTCGTGAGCCGCGGGAAGGCCGACAGCCTGATCCATGACATTTCTGTTACCGAATCCCAAGGCACCTGGGGCGAGGCAACTTCGCTTCATGTAGAGGCTGGGCCCGCAAACCGAGGTCGTGGGGCCTAGGACCAGGTCTACGTCGCTCCGGGGCCCATAACTTTTGATCCGCAAGGAGTTACGCGGCCCACAGCATACCGTTGGAAAGCTCTCTGGGAGCTCTACTATGGGTCAGCCAAGCTTCCTTTGCTGGGCCTTTTTCCGGTGCCCAAAATCCAACGTTTTCATAAGTTTCAGGACACTTTTCTGCTTTTGTGCTATTTTTCCGTCCCGGATCGTACGTCGCGAGCCGCGGGAAGGCCGACAGCCTGATCCGTCACATTTCTGTTACCGAATCCCAACGCACTTGGGGCGTGGCAACTTCGCTTCACGTAGAGGCTGGGCCCGCAAACCGAGCTCGTGGGGCTTGGGACCAGGTCGCCGTCACTCCGGAGCCCATAACTTTTGATCCGCAAGGAGTTACGCAGCCCACAGCATACCGTTGGAAAGCTCTCCGAGAGCTCTACTACGGGTCAGCCAAGCTCGCTTTGATGGGCCTTTTTCCGGAGCCCAAAATCCAACGTTTTCATCAGTTTCCGGACACTTTTCTTCTTTTGTGCTGTTTTTCAGTCTTGGATCGTACGTCATGAGCCGCGGGAAGGTCGACAGCCTGATCCATCACATTTCTGTTACCGAATCCCAACGCACCTGAGGCGTGGCAAATTCGCTTCACGTAGAGGCTGGGCCCGCAAACCGAGGTCGTGGGGCTAGGGACCAGGTCTCCGTCGCTCCGGAGCCCATAACTTTTGGTCCGCAGGGAGTTACGCGGCCCACAGCATACCATTGGAAAGCTCTCCGAGAGCTCTTCGACGGGTCAGCCAAGCTCACTTTGCTGGGCCTCTTTCCGGATCCCAAAATCCAACGTTTTCATCAGTTTCCGGACACTTTTCTTCGTTTTTGTGGATTTTTCGTCCCGGATCGTAAGTCGTGAACCGCGGGAAGGCCGACAGCCTGATCCATCACATTTCTGTTACCGAATCCCAACGCACCTGGGGCATGGCAACTTCGCTTCACGTAGAGGCTGGACCCGCAAACCGAGGTCGTGGGGCTTGGAACAGGTCTCCGTTGCTCCGGAGCCCATAACTTTTGATCCGCAAGGAATTACGCGGCCCACAGCATACCGTTGGAAAGCTCTCCGAGAGTTCTTCGACGGGGCAACTAAGCCCGCTATGCTGGGCCTTTTTTCGGAGCCCAAAATCCAACGTTTTCATCAGTTTCCGGACACTTTTATGCTTTTGTGCTGTTTTTCTGTCTTAGATCGTACGTCGTGAGCCGCGGGAAGGCCGACAGCCTGATCCATCACATTTCTGTTACCGAATCCCAACGCACCTGGGGCGTGGCAACTTCGCTTCACGTAGAGGCTGGGCCCGCAAACCGAGGTCATGGGGCTTGGGACCAGGTATCCGTCTACCCGGAGCCCATAACTTTTGATCCGCAAGGAGTTACGCGGCCCACAGCATACCGTTGGAAAGCTCTCCAGGAGCTCTACGACTGGTTAGCCAAGCCAGCTTTGCTAGGCCTTTTTTCGGAGCCCAAAATCCAACGTTTTCATAAGTTTTCGGACACTTTTATGCTTTTGTGCTGTTTTTCCGTACCAGATCATACGTCGTGAGCCGCGGGAAGGCCGACAGCCTGATCCATCACATTTCTGTTACCGAATCCCAACACACCTAGGGCGTGGTAACTTCGCTTCACGTAGAGGCTGGGCCCGCAAACCGAGGTCGTGGGGCTTGGGACCAGGTCTCCGTCGCTCCGGAGCCCATAACTTTTGATCTGCAAGGAGTTACGCGGCCCACAACATACCGTTGGAAAGCTCTCAGAGAGTTCTTCGACGGGGCAACTAAGCCCGCTATGCTGGGCCTTTTTTCGGAGCCCAAAATCCAACGTTTTCATCAGTTTCCGGACACTTTAATGCTTTTGTGCTGTTTTTCCATCCCGGATCGTACGTCGTGAGCCGCGGGAGGGCCGACAGCCTGATCCATCACATTTCTGTTACTGAATCCCAACGCACCTAGGGCGTGGCAACTTCTCTTCACGTAGAGGCTGGGCCCGCAAACCGAGGTCGTGGGGCTTGGGACCAGGTCTCCGTCGCTCCGGAGCCCATAACTTTTGATCCGCAAGGAGTTACCCTGCCCACAGCATACCGTTGGAAAGCTCTTCGAGAGCCCTACGACAGGGCAGCCAAGCCAGCTTCGTTGGGCCTTTTTCTGGAGCCCAAAATCCAACTTTTTCATCAGTTTTCGGACACTTTTCTGCATTTGTGATGTTTTTTCGTCCCGGATCGTACGTCGTGAGCCGCGGGAAGGCCGACTGCCTGATCCATCACATTTCTGTTACCGAATCCCTATGCACATGGGGCGTGGCAACTTCGCTTCACGTAGACGCTGGGCCCACAAACCGAGGTCGTGGGGCTTGGGACCAAGTCTCCATCGCTCCGAAGCCCATTACTTTTGATCCGCAAGGAGTTACGTGGCCCACAGCATACCGCTGGAAAGCTGTCCGAGAGTTCTACGACGAGGTTGCCAAGCTCGCTTTGCTGGGCCTTTTTCCGGAGCCCAAAATCCAACGTTTTCTTTAGTTTATGGACACTTTTCTGATTTTGTGCTGTTTTTCCGTCCCGGATCGTACGTCGTGAGCCTCGGGAAGCCGACAGCCTGATCCATCACATTTTCGTTACCGAATCCCAACGCATCTGGGGCGTGGCAACTTCGCTTCACGTAGAGGCTGGGCCCGCAAACCGAGGTCGTGGGGCTTGGGACCAGGTCTCCGTCACTCCGGAGCCCATAACTTTTGATCCTCAAGGAGTTACGCGGCCCACAGCATACCGTTGGAAAGCTCTCTGAGAGCTCTACTACGGGTCAGCCAAATTCGCTTTGCTAGGCCTTTTTCTGGAGCCAAAAATCCAACGTTTTCATCCGTTTCCGTATACTTTTCCGCATTTGTGCTGTTTTTTCGTCCCGGATCGTACGTCGTGAGCCGCGGGAAGGCCGACAGCCAGATCCATCACATTTCTGTTACCGAATCCCAACGCACCTGGGGCGTGGCAACTTCGCTTCACGTAGAGGCTGGGCATGCAAACCGAGGTCGTGGGGCTAGGGACCAGGTCTCCGTCGCTCCGGAGTCCATAACTTTTGATTCGCAAGGAGTTACGTGGCCCACAGCATACCGTTGGAAAGCTCTTCGAGAGCTCTACGACGGGGTAGCCAAGCTCGCTTTGCTGGGCCTTTTTTCAGAGCCCAAAATCCAACGTTTTCAATAGTTTATGGACACTTTTCTGTATTTGTGCTGTTTTTTCATCCCTGATCGTATGTCGTGTGCCGCGGGAAGGCCGACAGCCTGATCCATCACATATATGTTACCGAATCCCAAAGCACCTGGAGCATGGCAACTTCACTTCACGAAGAGGCTGGGCCCGCAAACCGAGGTCGTGGGGCTTGGGACCAGGTCTCCGTCGCTCCGGAGCCCATAACTTTTTATCCGCAAGGAGTTTCGCGGCCCACAGCATACCATTGGAAAGCTCTCCGAGAGTTCTACGACGGGGCAGCAAGCCCACTTTGCTGGGCCTTTTTCTGGAGCCCATAATCCAACGTTTTCATCAGTTTCCGAACACTTTCCTGCATTTGTGCTGTTTTTTCGTCCCGGATCGTACATCGTGAGCCGCGGGAAGGCCGATAGCCTGATCCATCACATTTCTGTTACCGAATCCCAACGCACTTGGGGCGTGGCAACTTCGTTTCACGTAGAGACTGGGCTGGCAAACCGAAGTCGCGGGGCTTGGGACCAGGTCTCCGCCTCTCCGGAGCCCATAACTTTTGATCCGCAAGGAGTTACGCGGCCCACAGCATACCGTTGGAAAGCTCTCCGAGAGCTCTACGACGGGGCAGCCAAGCCCGCTTTGCTGGGCCTTTTTCCGGAGCCCAAAATCGAACATTTTCATCAGTTTTCGGACACTTTTCCGCTTTTGTACTGTTTTTCAGTCCTGGATCGTACGTCGTGAGCCGCGGGATGGCCGACAGCCTGATCCATCACATTTCTGTTACCGAATCCCAACTCACCTGGGCCGTAGCAACTTCGCTTCACGTAGAGACTGGGCCCGCAAACCGAGGTCGTGGGGCTTAGGACCAGGTCTCCGTCACTCCGGAGCCCATAACTTTTGATCCGCAAGGATTTACGCGGCCCACAGCATACCGTTGGAAAACTCTCCGAGAGCTCTACTACGAGTTAACTAAGCTCGCTTTGCCGGGACTTTTTCCGGAGCCCAAAATCCAACGTTTCCATCAGTTTCTGGACACTTTTCTGCTTTTGTGCTGTTTTTCCGTCCCGGATCGTACATCGTGAGCCTCGGGAAGCCGATAGCCTGATCCATCACATTTTCTGTTACCGAATCCCAACACACCTGGAGCGTGGCAACTTCGCTTTACGTAGAGGCTGGGCCGGCAAACCGAGGTCGCGGGGCTTGGGACCAGGTCTCCGCCGCTCCGGAGCACATAACTTTTGATCCGCAAGGAGTTACACGGCTCACAGCATACCGTTGGAAAGCTCTCCGAGAGCTCTACGACGGGGCATCTAAGCCTGCTTTGCTGGCCCTTTTTTCGGAGCCTAAAATCCAACATTTTCATCAGTTTTTGGACACTGTTCTGCTTTTGTGCTGTTTTCCCTTCCCGGATCGTACGTCGTGAGTCGCGGGAAGGCCGACAACCTGATCCATCACATTTCTGTTACCGAATCCCAAGGCACCTGGGGCGAGGCAACATCGCTTCACGTTGAGGTTGGGCCTGCAAACCGAGGTCGAGGGGCTTGGGACCAGGTCTCCGTCGCTCCGGGGCCCATAACTTTTTATCTGCAAGGAGTTACGCGCCCCACAGCATACCGTTAGAAAACTCTCCGAGAGCTCTACGACGGGGCAGGTAAGCCTGCTTTGCTGGGACTTTTTTCAGAGTATAAAATCCAACGTTTTCATCAGTTTCCGGACACTGTTATGCTTTTGTGCTGTTTTTCCGTCCCTGATCGTACGTCATGAGCCGCAGGAAGGCCGACAACCTGGTCCATCACATTTCTGTTAACGAATCCCAAGGCACCTGAGGCGAGGCAACTTCGCTTCACGAAGAGGCTGGGCCTGCAAACCGAGGTCGTGCGGCTTGGGGCCAGGTCTCCGTCGCTCCGGGGCCCATAACTTTTGATCCGCAAGGAGTTACGCGGCCCACAGCATACCGTTGGAAAGCACTACGAGAGCTCTACGACGGGGCAGCTAAGGCAGCTTAGCTGGGCCTTCTTTCGGTGCCCAAAATCCAACGTTTTCATCAGTTTCTAGACACTGTTCTGCTTTTGTGCTGTTTTTTCGTCCCGGATCGTACGTCGTGAGTCGTAGGAAGGCCAACAACCTGATCCATCTCATTTCTGTTATCGAATCCCAAGGCACCTGGGCGAGGCAACTTCGCTTCACGTAGAGGCTGGGCCTGCAAACCGAGGTCGTGGGGCTTGGGACCAGGTCTCCGTCGCTCCGGGGCCCATAACTTTTGATCCGCAAGGAGTTACGCGGCCCACAGCATATCGTTGGAAAGCTCTCTGAGAGCTCTACGACTGGCAGCCAAGCATGCTTTGCTGGGCCTTTTTTCGGAGCCCAAAATCCAACGTTATCATCAGTTTCTGGACACTTTTATGCTTTTGTGCTGTTTTTCTGTCCAAGCATGCTTGGCTGGGCCTTTTTTCGGAGCCCAAAATCCAACGTTTTCATCAGTTTCTGGGCACTTTTCTGCTTTTGTGATGTTTTTCTGTCGCGGAGCGTACGTCGTGAGCCACGGGAAGGCCGAGAGCCTGATCCATGACATTTCTGTTACCGAATCTCAACGCACCTTGGGCGAGACAACTTTGCTGCACGTAGAGGCTGGGCTCGCAAACCGAGGTCGTGTGGCATGGGACCAGGTCTCCGTCGTTCCAGTGCCCATAACTTTTGATCCGTTAGGAGTTACGCGGCCCACCGCATACCGTTGGAAAGCTCTCCGAGAGATCTATGACGGGGCAGTCAAGCCCGCTTTGCTGGGCCTTTTTCTGGAGCCCAAAATCCAACGTTTTCATCAGTTTTCGGACACTTTTCTGCTTTTGTGCTATTTTTCAGTCCTGGATCGTACGTCGTGAGCCGCGGGAAGGCTGACAGCCAGATCCATCACATTTCTGTTACCGAATCCCAACGCACCTGGGGCGCGGCAACTTTTGATCCGCAAGGAGTTACGCGGCCCACAGCATACCGTTGGAAAGCTCTCCGAGAGCTCTACTACGGGTTAGCCAAATTCGCTTTGCTAGGCATTTTTTCGGAGCCCAAAATCCAACGTTTTCATCAGTTTTCGGACACTTTTCTACTTTTGTGCTGTTTTTCAGTCCTGGATCGTACGTCGTGAGCCGCGGGAAGGCCGACAGCCTGATCCATCACATTTTTGTTACCGAATCCCAACGCACCTAGGGCGTGGCAACTTCGCTTCACGTAGAGGCTGGGCCCGCAGACCGAGGACATGGGGCTTAGGACGAGGTCTCCGTCGCTCCGGAGCCCATAACTTTGGATCCGCAAGGAGTTACGCGGCCCACATCATACCGTTAGAAAGCTCTACGAGAGCGCAATGATGGGGTAGCTAGGACCGCTTTGCTGGGCCTTTTTCCGGAACCCAAAATCGAACGTTTTCATCAGTTTTTGGACACTTTTCCACTTTTGTACTGTTTTTTCGTCCTGGATCCCACGTCGTGAGCCGCGGGAAGGTCGACAGCCTGGTCCATCACATTTCTGTTACCGAATCCCAACGCACTTGGGGCGTGCCAACTTCACTTCACGTAGAGGCTGGGCCCACAAACCGAGGTCGTGGGGCTTGGGACCAGGTCTCCGTCGCTACGGAGCCCATAACTTTTGATCCGCAAGGAGTTAAACGGCTCACAGCATACCGTTGGAATGCTCTCTGAGAGCTCTATGACGGGCCAGCCAAGCTTGCTTGGCTGGGCCTATTTTGGGAGCTCAAAATCCAACGTTTTCATCAGTTTCCGGACACTTTTCTGCTTTTGTGTTGTTTTTCTGTCCCGGATCGTACGTCGTGAGCCGCGGGAAGGCCGACAGCCTGATCCATCACATTTCTGTTACCGAATCCCAACGCAACTGGGGCGTGGCAATTTCGCTTCACGTAGAGGCTGGGCCTGCAAACCGAGGTCGTGGGGCTTGGGACCAAGTCTCCGTCGCTCCGAAGCCCATAACTTTTGATCCGCAAGGAGTTACGCGGCCCACAGCATACCGTTGGAATGCTCTTCGAGAGCTCTACGATGGGTCAGCCAATCTCACTTTGCTGGGCCTTTTTTCGGAGCCCAAAATCCAACGTTTTCATCAATTTCTTGACAATTTTCTGTTTTTGTGCTGTTTTTCCGTCCTGGATAGTACGTCGTAAGCCTCTGGAAGCCGACAGCCTGATCCATCACATTTCTGTTTCCTAATCCCATCGCACCTGGGGTGTGGCTACTTCGCTTCACGTAGAGGCTGGGTTCGCAAACCGAGGTCGTGGGGCTTGGGACCAGGTCTCCGTCGCTCCGGAGCCCATAACTTTTGATCCGCAAGGAGTTACGCGGCCCACAGCATACCGTTGGAAAGCTCTCCGAGAGCTCTACTACGTGTCAGCCAAGCTCACTTTTCTGGGCCTTTTTCGGGAGCCCAAAATCCAATGTTTTCATCAGTTTTCGGACACTTTTCTGCATTTGTACTGTTTTTTCTTCCCGGATCGTATGTCGTGAGTCGCGGGAAGGCCGACAGCCTGATCCATCACATTTCTGTTACCGAATCCAAACACACATGTGGCGTGGCAACTTCGCTTCACGTAGAAGCTGGGCCAGCAAACCGAGGTCGTGGGGCTTGGGACCAGGTCTCCGTCGCTCCGGAGCCCATAACTTTTGATCCGCATGGAGTTACGTGGCCCACATCATACCGTTGGAAAGCTCTCAGAGAGCTCTACTACGGGTCAGCCAAGCTCACTTTGCTGGGCCTTTTTTCGGATCCCAAAATCCAATGTTTTCATCAGTTTCCGGACACTTTTACGCTTTTGTGCTGTTTTTCCATCCCGGATCGTACATCGTGAGCTGCGGGAGGGCCGACAGCCTTATCCATCACATTTCTGTTACCGAATCCCAACGCACCTAGGGCGTGGCAACTTCGCTTCACGTAGAGGCTGGGCCAGCAAACCGAGGTCGTGGGGCTTGGGACCAGATCTCCGTCGCACCGAAGCCCATAACTTTTGATCCGCAAGGAGTTACCCTGCCCACCGCATACCGTTGGAAAGCTCTCCGAGAGCTCTACGATGAGGCAGCCAAGCTCGCTTTGCTGGGCCTTTTTCCGGAGCCCAAAATCTAACGTTTTCATCAGTTTCCGGACACTTTTCTGCATTTGTGCTATTTTTTCGTCCCGGATCGTACGTCGTGAGCCGCGGGAAGGCCGACAGCCTGATCCATCACATTTCTGTTACCGAATCCTAACGCACTTGGGGCGTGGCAACTTCGCTTCACGTAGAGGCTGGGCCCGCAAAGCTAGGTCGTGGGGCTTAGGACCAGGTCTCCGTCGCTCCGGCGCCCATAACTTTTGATCCGCAAGGAGTTACGCGGCCCACAGCATACCGTTGGAAAGCACTCCGAGAGCTTTACGATGTGGCTGCCAAGCTCGCTTTGCTGGTCCTTTTTTCGGAGCCCAAAATCCAACGTTTTCATCAGTTTTCAGACACATTTCTACTTTTGTGCTGTTTTTCAGTCCTGGATCGTACGTCGTGAGCCGCGGGAAGGCCAACAGTCTGATCCATCACATTTCTGTTACCGAATCCAAACGCACCTGGGGCGTTGCAACTTCGCTTCACGTAGAGGCTGGGTTCGCAAACCGAGGTCGTGGGGCTTGGGACCAGGTCTCCGTCGCTCCGGAGCCAAAAACTTTTGATCCGCAAGGAGTTACGCGGCCCACAGCATACTGTTGGAAAGCTCTCCGAGAGCTCTACTACGGGTCAGGCAAGCTCACTTTGCTGGGCCTTTTTTCGGAGACCAAAATCCAACGTTTTCATCAGTTTCCGGACACTTTTCTGCATTTGTGCTGTTTTTTCTTCCCGGATCGTACGTCGTGAGCCGCGGGAAGGCCGACAGCCTGATCCATCACATTTCTGTTACCAAATCCAAACACACATGGGGCGTGGCAACTTCGCTTCACGTAGAGGCTGGGCACGGAAACCGAGGTCGTGGGGCTTAGGACCAGGTCTCCGTCGCTCCGGAACCCATAACTTATGATCCGCAAGGAGTTTCGCGGCCCACAGCATACCGTTGGAAAGCTCTCCGAGAGCTCTACTACAGGTCAGCCAAGCTCGCTTTGCTGGGCCTTTTTTCGGAGCCCAAAATCCAACGTTTTCATCAGTTTTTGGACACTTTTCTGTTTTTGTTCTGTTTTTCCGTCCCGGATCGTACGTCGTGAGCCTCGGGAAGCCGACAGCATGATGCATCACATTTCTGTTACCGAATCCCAACGCACCTGGGGCGTGGCAACTTCGCTTCACGTAGAGGCTAGGCCCGTAAACCGAGGTAGTGGGGCTTGGGACCAGGTCTCCGTCGCTCCGGAGCTCATAACTTTTGATCCGCAAGGAGTTACGCGGCCCACAGCATGCTGTTGGAAAGCTCTCCGAGAGCTCTACTATGGGTCAGCCAAGCTCGCTTTGTTGGGCCTTTTTCCGGAGCCCAAAATCCAACGTTTTCATAAGTTTACGGACACTTTTCTGCATTTGTGCTGTTTTTCCTTCCCGGATCGTACGTCGTGAGCCGCGGGAAGGCCGACAGCCTGATCCTTCACATTTATGTTACCGAATCCCAACACACCTGGGGCGTGGCCAATTCGCTCCACGTAGAGGCTGGGCCCGCAAACCGAGGTCGTGGGGCTTGGGACCAGGTCTCCGTCGCTCCGGAGCCCATAACTTTTGATCCGCAAGGAGTTAGGTGGCCCACAGCATACCGTTGGAATGCTCTCCGAGAGCTCTACGACGGGGCAGCCAAGCCTGCTTTGCAGGGCCTTTCTCCGGAGCCCAAAATCCCACGTTTTCATCAATTTCTGGACACTTTTCTACTTTTGTGCTATTTTTCAGTCCTGGATCGTACGTCGTGAGCCGCGGGAAGGCCGACAGCCTGATCCATCACATTTCTGTTACCGAATCCCAACGCACCTGGGGCGTGGCAACTTCGCTTCACGTAGAGGCTGGGCCCGCAAACCGAGGTCGTGGGGCTTGGGACCAGGTCTCCGTCGCTCCGGAGCCCATAACTTTTGATCCGCAAGGAGTTACGCGGCCCACAGCATACCGTTGGAAAGCTCTCCGAGAGCTCTACTACAGGTCAGCCAAGCTCGCTTTGCTGGGCCTTTTTTCGGAGCCCAAAATCCAACGTTTTCATCTGTTTCCAGACACTTTTCTGCTTTTGTGCTGTTCTTCAGTACTGGATCGTACGTCGTGAGCGGCAGGAGGGCCGACAGACTGATCCATCACATTTATGTTACCAAATCCCAACGCACTTGGGGCGTGCAACTTCGCTTCACGTAGAGGCTGGGCCCGCAAACCGAGGTCGTGGGGCATAGGACCAGGTCTCCGTCGCTCTGGAGCCCATAACTTTTGATCCGCAAGGAGTTACGCGGCCCACAGCATACCGTTGGAAAGCTCTCCGAGAGCTCTACGATGAGGCAGCCAAGCTCGCTTTGCTGGGCCTTTTTCCGGAGCCCAAAATCTAACGTTTTCATCAGTTTCCGGACACTTTTCTGCATTTGTGCTATTTTTTCGTCCCGGATCGTACGTCGTGAGCCGCGGGAAGGCCGACAGCCTGATCCATCACATTTCTGTTACCGAATCCTAACGCACTTGGGGCGTGGCAACTTCGCTTCACGTAGAGGCTGGGCCCGCAAAGCTAGGTCGTGGGGCTTAGGACCAGGTCTCCGTCGCTCCGGAACCCATAACTTTTGATCCGCAAGGAGTTACACGCCCCACATCATATCGTTGGAAAGCTCTCCGAGAGCTCTACGACGGGGCAGCCAAGCTCGCTTTGCTAGGCATTTTTTCGGAGCCCAAAATCCAACGTTTTCATCAGTTTTCGGACACTTTTCTACTTTTGTGCTGTTTTTCAGTCCTGGATCGTACGTTGTGAGCCGCGGGAAGGCCGACAGCCTGATCCATCACATTTTTATTACCGAATCCAAACGCACCTGGGGCGTGGCATCTTCGCTTAACGTAGAGGCTGGGCCCGCAAACCGAGGTCGTGGGGCTTGGGACTAGGTCTTCGTCGCTCCGGAGCCAAAAACTTTTGATCCGCAAGGAGTTACGCGGCCCACAGCATACTGTTGGAAAGCTCTTCGAGAGCTCTACTACGGGTCAGCCAAATTCACTTTGCTGGGCCTTTTTTCTGAGCCAAAAATCCAACATTTTCATCAGTTTCTGGACACTTTTCTGCTTTTGTGCTGTTTTTCCGTCCCGGATCGTACGTCGTGAGCCGCGGGAAGGCCGACAGCCTGATCCATCACATTTCTGTTACCGAATCCAAATGCACCTGGGGAATGGCAACTTCGCTTCACGTAGAGGCTGGGCCCGCAAACCGAGGTCGTAGGGCATAGGACCAAGTCTCCGTCGCTCCGGAGCCCATAACTTTTGATCCGCAAGGAGTTACGCGGCCCACAGCATACCGTTGGAAAGCTCTCCGAGAGCTCTACTACGGGTCAGCCAAGCTTACTTTGCTGGGCCTTTTTTCGGAGACCAAAATCCAACGTTTTCATCAGTTTTTGGACACTTTTCTGTTTTTGTTCTGTTTTTCCGTCCCGGATCGTACGTCGTGAGCCGCGGGAAGGCCGACAGCCTGATCCATCACATTTCTGTTACCGAATCCCAAGGCACCTGGGGCGTGGCAACTTCGCATCACATGGAGGCTGAGCCTGCAAACCGAGGTCGTGTGGCTTGGGACCAGGTCTCCGTCGCTCCGGAGCCCATAACTTTTGATCCGCAAGGAGTTAGGTGGCCCACAGCATACCGTTGGAAAGCTCTCCGAGAGCTCTACGACGGGACAGCAAAGCATGCTTTGCTTGGCCTTTTTTCGGTTCCCAAAATTGAACGTTTTCATCAGTTTCGGGACACGTTTCTTCTTTTGCGCTGTTTTTCCGTCCTGGATCGTACGTTGTGAGCCGCGGGAAGGCCGACAGCCTGATCCATCACATTTTTATTACCGAATCCAAACGCACCTGGGGCGTGGCATCTTCGCTTAACGTAGAGGCTGGGCCCGCAAACCGAGGTCGTGGGGCTTGGGACTAGGTCTTCGTCGCTCCGGAGCCAAAAACTTTTGATCCGCAAGGAGTTACGCGGCCCACAGCATACTGTTGGAAAGCTCTCCGAGAGCTCTACTACGGGTCAGGCAAGCTCACTTTGCTGGGCCTTTTTTCGGAGACCAAAATCCAACGTTTTCATCAGTTTCCGGACACTTTTCTGCATTTGTGCTGTTTTTCAGTCCTGGATTGTACGTCGTGAGCGGCGGGAGGGCCGACAGACTGATCCATCACATTTCTGTTACCGAATCCCAACGCACCTGGGGCGTGCAACTTCGCTTCACGTAGAGGCCGGGCCTGCAAACCGAGGTCATGGGGCTTGGGACCAGGTCTCCGTCGCTCTGGAGCCCATAACTTTTGATTCGCAAGGAGTTACGCGGCCCACAGCATACCGGTGGAAAGCTCTCCGAGAGCTCTACGACGAGGCAGCCAAGCTACGCTTTGCTGGGCCTTTTCTCGGAGCCCAAAATCGAACGTTTTCATCAGTTTCCGGACACTTTTCTGCATTTGTGCTGTTTTTCCGTACTTGATCGTACGTCGTGAGCCGCGGGAAGGCCGACAGCCTGATCCATCACATTTCTGTTACCGAATCCTAACGCACTTGGGGCGTGGCAACTTCGCTTCACGTAGAGGCTGGGCCCGCAAAGCTAGGTCGTGGGGCTTAGGACCAGGTCTCCGTCGCTCCGGAACCCATAACTTTTGATCCGCAAGGAGTTACACGCCCCACATCATATCGTTGGAAAGCTCTCCGAGAGCTCTACGACGGGGCAGCCAAGCTCGCTTTGCTGGGCCTTTTTTCTGAGCCCAAAATCCAACGTTTTCATCAGTTTTCGGACACTTTTCTACTTTTGTGCTGTTTTTCAGTCCTGGATCGTACGTCGTGAGCCGCGGGAAGGCCGACAGCCTGATCCATCACATTTCTGTTACCGAATCGAAACGCACCTGGGGCGTGGCAACTTCGCTTCACGTAAAGGCTGGGCCCGCAAACCGAGGTCGTGGGGCTTGGGACCAGGTCTCCGTCGCTCCGGAGCCCATAACTTTTGATCCGCAAGGAGTTACGCGGCCCACAGCATACCATTGGAAAGCTCTTCGAGAGCTCTACAACGGGTCAATCAAGCTCGCTTTGCTGGGCCTTTTTCCGGAGCCCAAAATCCAACGTTTTCATAAGTTTCCAGACACTATTCTGCATTTGTGCTATTTTTTCTTCCCGGATCGTACGTCGTGAGCCGCGGGAAGGCCGACAACCTGATCCATCACATTTCTGTTACCGAATACCAAGGCACCTGGGGCGAGGCAACTTCGCTTCACGTAGAGGCTGGGCCCGTAAACCGAGGTCGTGGGGCTTGGGACCAGGTCTCCGTCGCTTCGGGGCCCATAACTTTTGATCCGCAAGGAGTTACGCGGCCCACAGCATACCGTTGGAAAGATCTCCGAGAGCTCTACGATGGGGCAGCTAAGCACGCTATGCTGGGCCTTTTTTCGGAGCCCAAAATCCAACGTTTTCATCAGTTTCCGGACACTTTTCTACTTTTGTGCTATTTTTCAGTCCTGGATCGTACGTCGTGAGCCGCGGGAAGGCCAACAGCCGGATCCATCACATTTCTGTTACCGAATCCCAATGCACCTGGGGCGTGGCAACTTCGCTTCACGTAGAGGCTGGGCCCGCAAACTGAGGTCGTGGGGCTTGGGACCAGGTCTCCGTCGCTCCGGAGCCCATAACTTTTGATCTGCAAGGAGTTACGTGGCCCACAGCATACCGTTAGAAAGCTCTCTTAGAGCTCTACGACGGGGCAGCCAAGCCCGCTTTGCTAGGCCTTTTTTCAAAGCCCAAAATCCAACGTTTTCATCAGTTTTCGGACACTTTTCTGCATTTGTGCTGTTTTTTCATCCCGGATCATACGTCGTGAGCCGCGGGAAGGCCGACAGCCTGATTCATCACATTTCTATTACCGAATCCCAACGCACCTGGGGCGTGGCAACTTCGCTTCACGTAGTGGCTGGGCCCGCAAACCGAGGTCGTGGGGCATGGGACCAGGTCTCCGTCGCTCCGGAGCCCATAACTTTTGATTCGCAAGGAGTTACGCGGGCCACAGCATACCGTTGGAAAGCTCTCCGAGAGCTCTACTACGGGTCAGCCAAGCTCGCTTTGCTGGGCCTTTTTTCGGAGCCCAAAAACCAACGTTTTAATCAGTTTCTGGACACTTTTCTTCTTTTGTGCTGTTTTTCCGTCGTGGATCGTACGTCGTGAGCCGCGGGAAAGCCGACTGCCTGATCCATCACATTTCTGTTACCAAATCCCAACGCACCTGGGGCATGACAACTTCGCTTCACGTAGAGGCTGGGCCCACAAACCGAGGTCGTGGGGCATGGGACCAGGTCTACGTCGCTCCGCAGCCCATAACTTTTGATCCGCAAGGAGTTACGCGGCCCACAGCATACCGTTGGAAATCTCTCCGAGAGCTCTATGACTGGGCCGCTAAGCTCGCTTCGCTGGGCCTTTTTCAGTAGCCCAAAATCCAACGTTTTCATCAGTTTCTGGACACTTTTCTGCTTTTGTGCTGTTTTTTCGTCCCGGATCGTACGTCGTGAGCCGCGGGAAGGCCGACAGCCTGAACCATCATATTTCTGTTACCGAATCCCAAGGCACCTAGGGCGTGGAAACTTCGCTTCACGTAGAGGCTGGGCCAGCAAACCGAGGTCGTGGGGCTTGGGACTAGGTCTCCGTCGCTCCGGAGCCCATAACTTTTGATCCGCAAGGGGTTACGCGGCACTCAGCATACCGTTGGAAAGCTCTCCGAGAGCTCTACTAAGGGTCGGCCAAGCTCGCTTCGCTGGGCCTTTTTTCAGAGCCCAAAATCCAACATTTTCATCAGTTTCTGGACAATTTTTTGGTTTTGTGCTGTTTTTCAGTCCTGGATCGTACGTCGTGAGCCGCGGGAAGGCCGACAGCCTGATCCATCACATTTCTGTTACCGAATCCCAACGTACCTAGGGCGTGGCAACTTCGCTTCACGTAGAGGCTGGGCCAGCAAACCGAGGTCGTGGGGCTTGGGACCAGGTCTCCGTCGCTCCGGAGCCCATAACTTTTGATCCGCAAGGAGTTACCCTGCCCACAGCATACCGTTGGAAAGCTCTTCGAGAGCTCTACGATGGGGCAGCCAAGCCCGCTTCGTTGGGCCTTTTTCCGGAGAACAAAATCCAACGTTTTCATCAGTTTTCGGACACTTTTCTGCATTTGTGCTGTTTTTTCATCCCGGATCATACGTCGTGAGCCGCGGGAAGGCCGACAGCCTGATTCATCACATTTCTGTTACCGAATCCCAACGCACCTGGGGCGTGGCAACTTCGCTTCACGTGGAGGCTGGGCCAGCAAACCGAGGTCGTGGGGCTTGGGACCAGGTCTCCGTCGCTCCGGAGCCCATAACTTTTGATCCGCAAGGAGTTACGCGGCCCACAGCATACCGTTAGAAAGCTCTCCGAGAGCTCTACTGTGGTTCAGTAAAGCTTGCTTTGCTGGGCCTTTTTTCGGAGACCAAAATCCAACATTTTCATCAGTTTCCGGACACTTTTATGCTTTTGTGCTGTTTTTCCGTCCCGGAACGTACGTCGTGAGCCGCGGGAAGGCCGACAGCCTGATCCATCACATTTCTGTTACCGAATCCCAACGCACCTGGGGCGTGGCAACTTTGGGTCACGTAGAGGCTGGGCTCGCAAACCGAGGTCATGGGGCTTGGGACCAGGTCTCCGTCGCTCCGGAGCCCATAACTTTTGATGCGCAAGGAGTTACGCGGCCCACAGCATACCGTTGGAAAGCTCTCCGAGAGCTCTACTACGGGTCAGCCAAGCTCGCTTTGCTGGGCCTTTTTCTGGAGCCTAAAATCCAACGTTTTCATCAGTTTTCGGACACCTTTATGCATTTGTGCTGTTTTTTCTTCCCGGATCGTACATCGTGAGCTGCGGGAAGGCCGACAGCCTGATCCATCACATTTCTGTTACCGAATCCCAACGCACCTGGGGCGTGGCAACTTCGCTTCACGTAGAGGCTGGGCCCGCAAACCGAGCTAGTGGGGCTTAGGACCAGGTCTCCATCGCTCCGGAGCCCATAACTTTTGATCCGCAAGGAGTTACGTGGCCCACAGCATACCGTTGGAAAGCTCTCCGAGAGCTCTTCGACGGGGCAGGTAAGCTCGCTTCGCTGGGCCTTTTTCTGGAGCCCAAATTCCAATGTTTTCATCAGTTTCTGGACACTTTTATGCTTTTGTGCTGTTTTTCAGTCCTGGATCGTATGTCGTGAGCCGCGGGAAGGCCGACAGCCTGATCCATCACATTTCTGTTACAGAATCCCAACGCACCTGGGGCGTGGCAACTTCGCTTCACGTAGAGGTTGGGCCCGCAAACCGAGGTCGTGGGGCATGGGACCAGGTCTCCGTCGCTCCGGAGCCCATAACTTTTGATCCGCAAGGAGTTACGCTGCCCACAGCATACCGTTGGAAAGCTCTCCGAGAGCTCTACTAGGGGTTAGCCAAGCTCGCTTTGCTGGGCCTTTTTTCGGAGCCCAAAATCCAACATTTTCATCAGTTTCCGGACACTTTTATAATTTTGTGCTGTTTTTCCGTCCCGGAACGTACGTCGTGAGCCGCGGGAAGGCCGATAGCCTGATCCATCACATTTCTGTTACCGAATCCCAACGCACCTAGGGCGTGGCAACTTCGCTTCACGTAGAGGCTGGGCCAGCAAACCGAGGTCGTGGGGCTTGGGACTAGGTCTCCGTCGCTCCGGAGCCTATAACTTTTGATCCGCAAGGGGTTACGCGGCCCACAGCATACCGTTGGAAAGCTCTCCGAGAGCTCTACTACGGATCAGCCAAGCACGCTTTGCTGGGCCTTTTTCCGGAGCCCAAAATCCAACGTTTTGATCAGTTTCCGGACACTTTTATGCTTTTGTGCTGTTTTTCAGTCCTGGATCGTACGTCGTGAGCCGCGGGAAGGCCGACAGCCTGATTCATCACATTTCTGTTACCGAATCCCAACGCACCTGGGGCGTGGCAACTTCGCTTCACGTAGAGGCTGGGCCAGCAAACCGAGGTCGTGGGGCTTGGGACCAGGTCTCCGTCGCTCCGGAGCCCATAACTTTTGATCCGCAAGGAGTTACCCTGCCCACAGCATACCGTTGGAAAGCTCTTCGAGAGCTCTACGATGGGGCAGCCAAGCCCGCTTCGTTGGGCCTTTTTCCGGAGAAAAAAATCCAACGTTTTCATCAGTTTTCAGACACTTTTCTGCATTTGTGCTGTTTTTTCATCCCGGATCATACGTCGTGAGCCGCGGGAAGGCCGACAGCCTGATTCATCACATTTCTGTTACCGAATCCCAACGCACCTGGGGCGTGGCAACTTCGCTTCACGTGGAGGCTGGGCCAGCAAACCGAGGTCGTGGGGCTTGGGACCAGGTCTCCGTCGCTCCGGAGCCCATAACTTTTGATCCGCAAGGAGTTACGCGGCCCACAGCATACCGTTAGAAAGCTCTCCGAGAGCTCTACTGTGGTTCAGTAAAGCTTGCTTTGCTGGGCCTTTTTTCGGAGACCAAAATCCAACATTTTCATCAGTTTCCGGACACTTTTATGCTTTTGTGCTGTTTTTCCGTCCCGGAACGTACGTCGTGAGCCGCGGGAAGGCCGACAGCCTGATCCATCACATTTCTGTTACCGAATCCCAACGCACCTAGGGCATGGCAACTTCGCTTCACGTAGAGGCTGGGGTAGCAAACCGAGGTCGTGGGGCTTGGGACCAGGTCTCCGTCGCTCCAGAGCCCATAACTTTTGATCCGAAAGGAGTTACGCGGCCCACAGCATACCGTTAGAAAGCTCTCCGAGAGCTCTACTACGAGTCAGTTAAGCTTGCTTTGCTGGGCCTTTTTTCGGAACCCAAAATCCAACGTTTTCATCAGTTTTCGGACACTTTTATAATTTTGTGCTGTTTTTCCGTCCCGGAACGTACGTCGTGAGCCGCGGGAAGGCCGATAGCCTGATCCATCACATTTCTGTTACCGACTCCCAACGCACCTAGGGCGTGGCAACTTCGCTTCACGTAGAGGCTGGGCCAGCAAACCGAGGTCGTGGGGCTTGGGACCAGGTCTCCGTCGCTCCGGAGGCCATAACTTTTGATCCGAAAGGAGTTACGTGGCCCACAGCATACCGTTAGAAAGCTCTCCGAGAGCTCTACGACGGGTCAGTTAAGCTTGCTTTGCTGGGCCTTTTTTCGGAGCCCAAAATCCAACGTTTTCATCAGTTTCCGGACACTTTTATGCTTTTGTGCTGTTTTTCCGTCCCGGAACGTACGTCGTGAGCCGCGGGAAGGCCGATAGCCTGATCCATCACATTTCTGTTACCGACTCCCAACGCACCTAGGGCGTGGCAACTTCGCTTCACGTAGAGGCTGGGCCAGCAAACCGAGGTCGTGGGGCTTGGGACCAGGTCTCCGTCGCTCCGGAGCCCATAACTTTTGATCCGAAAGGAGTTACGCGGCCCACAGCATACCGTTAGAAAGCTCTTCGAGAGCTCTACGATGGGGCAGCCAAGCCCGCTTCGTTGGGCCTTTTTCCGGAGAACAAAATCCAACGTTTTCATCAGTTTTCGGACACTTTTCTGCATTTGTGTTGTTTTTTCGTCCCGGATCATACGTCGTGAGCCGCGGGAAGGCCGACAGCCTGATCCATCACATTTCTGTTACCGAATCCCAACGCACCTGGGGCGTGGCAACTTCGCGTCACCTAGAGGCTGGGCTCGCAAACCGAGGTCATGGGGATTGGGACCAGGTCTCCGTCGCTCCGGAGCCCATAACTTTTGATCCGCAAGGAGTTACGCAGCCCACAGCATACCGTTGGAAAGCTCTCTGAGAGCTCTACTACGGGTCAGCCAAGCTCGCTTTGCTGGGCCTTTTTTTGGAGCCCAAAATCCAACGTTTTCATCAGTTTCCGGACACCTTTCTGCATTTGTGCTGTTTTTTCTTCCCGGATCGTACATCGTGAGCTGCGGGAAGGCCGACAGCCTGATCCATCACATTTCTGTTACCGAATCCCAACGCACCTGGGGCGTGGCAACTTCGCTTCACGTAGAGGCTGGGCCCGCAAACCGAACTAGTGGGGCTTAGGACCAGGTCTCCGTCGATCCGGAGCCCATAACTTTTGATCCGCAAGGAGTTACGTGGCCCACAGCATACCGTTGGAAAGCTCTCCGAGAGCTCTTCGACGGGGCAGGTAAGCTCGCTTCGCTGGGCCTTTTTCTGGAGCCCAAATTCCAATGTTTTCATCAGTTTCTGGACACTTTTATGCTTTTGTGCTGTTTTTCAGTCCTGGATCGTATGTCGTGAGCCGCGGGAAGGCCGACAGCCTGATCCATCACATTTCTGTTACAGAATCCCAACGCACCTGGGGCGTGGCAACTTCGCTTCACGTAGAGGCTGGGCCCGCAAACCGAGGTCGTGGGGCATGGGACCAGGTCTCCGTCGCTCCGGAGCCCATAACTTTTGATCCGCAAGGAGTTACGCGGCCTACAGCATACCGTTGGAAAGCTCTCCGAGAGCTCTACTAGGGGTTAGCCAAGCTCGCTTTGCTGGGCCTTTTTTCGGAGCCCAAAATCCAACATTTTCATCAGTTTCCGGACACTTTTATAATTTTGTGCTGTTTTTCCGTCCCGGAACGTACGTCGTGAGCCGCGGGAAGGCCGATAGCCTGATCCATCACATTTCTGTTACCGAATCCCAACGCACCTAGGGCGTGGCAACTTCGCTTCACGTAGAGGCTGGGCTAGCAAACCGAGGTCGTGGGGCTTGGGACTAGGTCTCCGTCGCTCCGGAGCCCATAACTTTTGATCCGCAAGGGGTTACGCGGCCCACAGCATACCGTTGGAAAGCTCTCCGAGAGCTCTACTACGGCTCAGCCAAGCTCGCTTTGCTGGGCCTTTTTCTGGAGCCCAAAATCCAACGTTTTCATCAGTTTTCGGACACTATTCTGCTTTTGTGTTGTTTTTCAGTCCTGGATCGTACGTCGTGAGCCGCGGGAAGGCCGACAGCCTGATCCATCACATTTCTGTTACCGAATCCCAACGCACCTGGGGCGTGCAACTTCGCTTCACGTAGAGGCTGGGCCCACAAACCGAGGTCGCGGGGCATGGGACCAGGTTTCCGTCGCTCCGGAGCCCAAAACTTTTGATCCGTAAGGAGTTACGCGGCCCGCAGCATACCGTTGGAAAACTCTCCGAGAGCTCTACCACGGGTCAACCAAGCTCGCTTTGCTAGGCCTTTTTTCGGAGCCCAAAATCCAACGTTTTCATCAGTTTCTGGACACTTTTCTGCTTTTGTGCTGTTTTTTCGTCCCGGATCGTACGTCGTGAGCCGCGGGAAGGCCGACAGCCTGATCCATCACATTTCTGTTACCGAATCCCAACGCACCTGGGGCGTGGGAACTTCGCTTCACATAGAGGCTGGGCCCGCAAACCGAGGTCGTGGGTCATGGGACCAGGTCTCCGTCGCTCCGGAGCCCATAACTTTTGATCCGCAAGGAGTTACGCGGCCTACAGCATACCGTTGGAAAGCTCTCCGAGAGCTCTACGATGGGTCAGCCAAGCATGCTTTGCTGGCCCTTTTTTCAGAGCCCAAAATCCAACGTTTTCGTCAGTTTCCGGACACTTTTACGCTTTTGTGCTGTTTTTCAATCCCGGATCGTACATCGTGAGCCGCGGGAAGGCCGACAGCCTGATCCATCACATTTCTGTTACCGAATCCCAACGCACCTAGGGCGTGGCAACTTCGCTTCACGTAGAGGCTGGGCCAGCAAACCGAGGTCGTGGGGCTTGGGACCAGATCTCCGTCGCACCGGAGCCCATAACTTTTGATCCGCAAGGAGTTACCCTGCCCACAGCATACCGTTGGAAAGCTCTTCGAGAGTTCTACGACGGGGCAGCCAAGCCCGCTTTGCTGGGCCTTTTTCTGGAGCCCAAAATCCAACGTTTTCATCAATTTCCGGACACTTTTCTGCTTTTGTGCTGTTTTTCAGTCCTGGATCATACGTCGTGTGCCGCGGGAAGGTCGACAGCCTGATCCATCCCATTTCGGTTACCGAATCCCAACGCACCTGGGGCGTGACAACTTCGCTTCACGTAGAAGCTGGGCCCGCAAACCGAGGTCGTGGGGCTTGGGACCAGGTCTCCGTCGCTCCGGAGCCCATAACTTTTGATCCGCATGGAGTTACGTGGCCCACCGCATACCGTTGGAAAGCTCTCCGAGAGCTCTACGACGGGGCAGCAAAGCTTGCTTTGCTGGGCCTTTTTTTGGAGCCTAAAATCCAACGTTTTCATCAGTTTCTGGACACTTTTCTGCTTTTGTGCTATTTTTCCGTCCCGGATCGTACGTCGTGAGCCGCGGGAAGGCCGACTGCCTGATACATCACATTTCTGTTACTGAATCCCAACGCACCTAGGGTGTGGCAACTTCGCTTCACGTAGAGGCTGGGCCCGCAAACCGAGGTTGTGGGGCTTGGGACCAGGTCTCCGTCACTCCGGAGCCCATAACTTTTGATCCGCAAGGAGTTACGCCGCCAACAGCATACCATTGGAAAGCTCTCAGAGAGATCTACTACGGGTCAGCCAAGCTCACTTTGCTGGGCCTTTTTCCGGAGCCCAAAATCCAATGTTTTCATCAATTTCTGGACACTTTTATGCTTTTGTGCTATTTTTCCGTCCCGGATCGTACGTCGTGAGCCGCGGGAAGGCCGACTGCCTGATCCATCACATTTCTGTTACCGAATCCCAACGCACCTGGGGAGTGGCAACTTCGCTTCACGTAGAGGCTGGGCCCGCAAACCGAGGTCGTGGGGCTTGGGACTAGGTCTCCGTCGCTCCGGAGCCCATAACTTTTGATCCGCAAGGAGTTACGTGGCACACAGCATACCGTTGGAAAGCTCTCCGAGAGCTCTACTACGGTTCAGCCAAGCTCGCTTTGCTGGGCCTTTTTCCGGAGCCCAAAATCCAACGTTTTCATCAGTTTTCGGACACTTTTCTGCTTTTGTGCTGTTTTTCAGTCCTGGATCGTACGTCGTGAGCCGCGGGAAGGCCGACAGCCTGATCCATCACATTTTTGCTACCGAATCCCAACGCACCTGGGGCGTGGCAACTTCGCTTGACGTAGAGGCTGGTCCCGCAAACCGAGGTCGTGGGGCATGGGACCAGGTCTCCGTCACTCCGGAGCCCATAACTTTTGATCCGCAAGGAGTTATGCGACCCACAACATACCGTTGGAAAGCTCTCCGAGAGCTCTACGACGGGTCAGCCAAGCTTGCTTTGCTGGGCCTTTTTTCGGGGCCCAAAATCCAACGGTTTCATCAGTTTCTGGACACTTTTCTGCTTTTGTGCTGTTTTTCCGTCCCTGATCGTACGTCGTGAGCCGCGGGAAGGCCGACTGCCTAATCCATCACATTTCTGTTACCGAATCCCAACGCACCTGGGGCGTGGCAACTTCGCTTCACGTAGAAGCTGGGCCCGCAAACCGAGGTCGTAGGGCATAGGACCAAGTCTCCGTCTTTCCGGAGCCCATAATTCTTGATCCGCAAGGAGTTACGCGGCCAACAGCATACCGTTGGAAAGCTCTCCGAGAGCTCTACTACGTGTCAGCAAAGCTAGCTTTGCTGGGCCTTTTTCCGGACCCCAAAATCCAACTTTTTCATCAGTTTCTGGACACTTTTATGCTTTTGTGTTGTTTTTCAGTCCTGGATCGTACGTCGTGAGCCGCGGGAAGGCCGACTGCCTAATCCATCACATTTCTGTTACCGAATCCCAACGCACCTGGGGCGTGGCAACTTCGCTTCACGTAGAAGCTGGGCCCGCAAACCGAGGTCGTAGGGCATAGGACCAAGTCTCCGTCGCTCCGGAGCCCATAACTTTTGATCCGCAAGGAGTTACGCGGCCCACAGCATACCGTTGGAAAGCTCTCCGAGAGCTCTACTATGGGTCAGCCAAGCTCGCTTTGCTGGGCCTGTTTCCGGAGCCCAAATTCTAACGTTTTCATCAGTTTCTAGACACTTTTCTGCTTTTGTGCTGTTTTTCCGTCCCGGATCGTACGTCGTGAGCCGCGGGAAGGCCGACTGCCTGATCCATCACATTTCTGTTACCGAATCCCAACGCACCTGGGGTGTGGCAACTTCGCTTCACGTAGAGGCTGGGCCCGCAAACCGAGGTCGTGGGGCATGGGACCAGGTCTCCGTCGCTCCGGAGCCCATAACTTTTGATCCGTAAGGACTTACGCGGCCCACAGCATACCGTTGGAAAGCTCGCCGAGAGCTCTACAAGTGGTCAGCCAAGCTCGCTTTGCTGGGCCTTTTTCTAGAGCCCAAAATCCAATGTTTTCATCAGTTTCCGGACACTTTTATGCTTTTGTGCTATTTTTCCGTCCCGGATCGTACGTCGTGAGCCGCGGGAAGGCCGACAGCCTGATCCATCACATTTCTGTTACCGAATCCCAACGCACCTAGGGCGTGGCAACTTCTCTTCACGTAGAGGCTGGGCCCGCAAACCGAGGTCGTGGGGCTTGGGACCAGGTCTCCGTCGCTCCGGAGCCCATAACTTTTGATCCGCAAGGAGTTACCCTGCCCACAGCATACCGTTGGAAAGCTCTTCGAGAGCTCTACGACAGGGCAGCCAAGCCAGCTTCGTTGGGCCTTTTTCTGGAGCCCAAAATCCAACTTTTTCATCAGTTTTCGGACACTTTTCTGCATTTGTGATGTTTTTTCGTCCCGGATCGTACGTCGTGAGCCGCGGGAAGGCCGACAGCCTGATCCATCACATTTCTGTTACCGAATCCCAATGCACCTGGGGCATGGAAACTTCACTTCACGTAGAGGCTGGGCCCGCAAACCGAGGTCGTGGGGCTTGGGACCAGGTCTCCGTCGTTCCGGAGCCCATAACTTTTGATCCGCAAGAAGTTACGCGGCCCACAGCATACCGTTGGAAAGATCTCCGAGAGCTCTACGATGGGGCAGCCAAGCATGCTTTGCTGGGCCTTTTTTCGGAGCCCAAAATCCAACGTTATCATCAGTTTCAGGACACTTTTATGCTTTTGTGCTGTTTTTCTGTCCCGAATCGTACGTCGTGAGCCGCAGGAAGGCCGACAGCCTGATCCATCACATTTCTGTTACCGAATCCCAACGCACCTGGGGCATGGCAACTTCGCTTCACGTAGAGGCTGGGCCCGCACACCGAGGTCGGGGGGCTGGGGCCCAGGTCTCCGTCGCTCCGGAGCCCATAACTTTTGATCCGCAAGAAGTTACGCGGCCCACAGCATACCGTTGGAAAGATCTCCGAGAGCTCTACGATGGGGCAGCCAAGCATGCTTTGCTGGGCCTTTTTTCGGAGCCCAAAATCCAACGTTATCATCAGTTTCAGGACACTTTTATGCTTTTGTGCTGTTTTTCTGTCCCGAATCGTACGTCGTGAGCCGCAGGAAGGCCGACAGCCTGATCCATCACATTTCTGTTACCGAATCCCAACGCACCTTGGGCGTGGCAACTTCGCTTCACGTAGAGGTTGGGCCCGCAAACCGAGGTCGTGGGGCTTGGGACCAGGTCTCCGTCGCTCCGGAGCCCATAACTTTTGATCCGCAAGGAGTTACGCGGCCCACAGCATACCGTTGGAAAGCTCTCCGAGAGCTCTACGACGGGGCAGCAAGCCGGATTTGCTGGGCCTTTTTCCGGAGCCCAAAATCCAACGTTTTCTTCAGTTTTCGGACACTTTTCTGCTTTTGTGCTGTTTTTCAGTCATGGATCGTACGTCGTGAGCCGTCGGAAGGCCGACAGCCTGATCCATCACATTTCTGTTACCGAATCCCAACGCACCTGGGGTGTGGCAACTTTGATTCAAGTACAGGCTGGGCCCGCAAACCGAGGTCGTAGGGCTTGTGACCAGGTCTCCGTCGCTCCGGAGCCCATAACTTTTGATCCGCAAGGAGTTATGCGGCCCACAACATACCGTTGGAAAGCTCTCCGAGAGCTCTACTACAGGTCAGCTAAGCTCGCTTTGCTGGGCCTTTTTTCGGAGCCCAAAATCCAACGTTTTCATTAGTTTCTGGACACTTTTCTGCTTTTGTGCTATTTTTTCGTCCCGGATCGTACGTCGTGAGCCGCGGGAAGGCCGACAGCCAGATCCATCAAATTTCTGTTACCGAATCCCAACGTACCTAGGGCGTGGCAACTTCGCTTCACATAGAGGCTGGGCCCGCAAACCGAGGTCGTGGGGCATGGGACCAGGTCTCCGTCGCTCCGGAGCCCATAACTTTTGATCCGCAAGGAGTTACGCGGCCCACAGCATACCGTTGGAAAGCTCTCCGAGAGCTCTACGACGGGTCAGCCAAGAACGCTTTGTTGGGCCTTTTTTCGGAACCCAAAATCCAACGTTTTCAACAGTTTCCGAACACTTTTATGCTTTTGTGCTGTTTTTCTGTCCCGGATCGTACGTCGTGAGCCGCGAGAAGGCCGACAGCCTGATCCATCACATTTCTGTTACCGAATCCCAATGCACCTGGGGCGTGGCAACTTCGCTTCACGTAGAGGCTGGGCTCGTGGAGCTTGGGACCAGGTCTCTGTCGCTCCGGAGCCCATAACTTTTGATCCGCAAGGAGTTACGCGGCCCACAACATACCGTTGGAAAGCTCTCCGAGAGCACTACTACAGGTCAGCCATGCTCGCTTTGCTGAGCCTTTTTCCGGATCCCAAAATCCAACGTTTTCATCAGTTTCTGGACACTTTTCTGCTTTTGTGCTGTTTTTCCGTCCCGGATCGTACGTCGTGAGCCGCGGGAAGTCCGACAGCCTGATCCACACATTTTTGTTACCGAATCCCATGGCACCTGGGTGAGATAACTTCACTTCACATAGAGGCTGGGCCCGCAAACCGAGGTCGCGGGGCTTGGGACCAGGTCTCCGTCGCTCCGGAGCCCATAACTTTTGATCCGCAAGGAGTTACGCGGCCCACAGCATACCGTTGGAAAGCTCTCTGAGAGCTCTACGATGGGCCAGGTAAGCACGCTTTGCTGGGCCTTTTTCCGGAGCCCAAAATCCAACGTTTTCATCAGTTTCCGGACACTTTTTTGCTTTTGTGCTATTTTTCCGTCTCGGATCGTACGTCGTGAGTCGCGGGAAGTCTGACAGCCTGATCCATCACATTTCTGTTACCGAATCCCAAGGCATCTGGGGCGAGGCAACTTCGCTTCACGTAGAGGCTGGGCCCGCAAACCGAGGTCGTGGGGCTTGGGACCAGGTCTCCGTCGCTCCGGAGCCCATAACTTTTGATCCGCAAGGAGTTATGCGGCCCACAGTATACCGTTGGAAAGCTCTCTGAGAGCTCTACAACTTGGCAGCCTAGCCTGCTTTGCTGGGCCTTTTTTTGGAGCCCAAAATCCAACGTTTTCATCAGTTTTCGGACATTTTTCTAATTTTGTACTATTTTTCCGTCCCAGATCGTACGTCGTGAGCTGCGGGAAGGCCGACTGCCTGATCCATCACATTTCTTTTACCGAATTGCATGGCACCTAGGGTGAGGCAACTTCGCTTCACGTGGTGGCTGGGCCAGCAAACCAAGGTCGCGGGGCTTAGGACCAAGTCTCCGCAGCTCCGGAGCCTATAACTTTTGATCCGCAAGGAGTTACGCGGGCCACAGCATACCATTGGAAAGCTCTTCGAGAGCTCTACGATGGGGCAGCCAAGCACGCTTTGCTGGGCCTTTTTTCGGAGCCCAAAATCCAACGTTTTCATCAGTTTCCGGACACTTTAATAATTTTGTACTGTTTTTCCGTCCCAGATCGTACGTCGTGAGCCGCGGGAAGGCCGATTGCCTGATCCATCACATTTCTGTTACCGAATTCCATGGCACCTGGGGCGAGGCAACTTCGTTTCACGTAGAGGCTGGGCCAGCAAACCAAGGTCGCGGGGCTTAGGACCAGGTCTCCGTCGCTCCGGGGCCCATAACTTTTGATCTGCAAGGAGTTTCGCGGCCCACAACATACCGTTGGAAAGCTCTCTGAGAGCTCTACGACGGGGTATCTAAGCCCGCTTCGTTGGGCCTTTTTTTAGAGTCCAAAATCCAATGTTTTCATCAGTTTTCGGACACTTTTCTGCTTTTGTGCTGTTTTTCCATCTCGGATCGTACGTCGTGAGCCGCAGGAAGGCCGACAACCTGATCCACACATTTTTGTTACCGAATCCCATGGCACCTGGGTGAGATAACTTCACTTCACATAGAGGCTGGGCCCGCAAACTAAGGTCGCGGGGCTTGGGACCCGGTCTCCGTCGCTCCGGAGCCCTATACTTTTGATCCGCAAGGAGTTACGCCTCCCACAGCATACCGTTGGAAAGCTCTCCGAGAGCTATACGACGGGGCCGCTAAGCCCGTTTCGCTGAGCCTTTTTTCGGACCCCAAAATCCAACGTTTTCATCAGTTTTCGGACACTTTTCTGCTTTTGTGCTATTTTTTCATCCCGGATCGTACGTCGTGAGCCGTTGGAAGGCCGACAACTTGATCCATCACATTTCTATTAACGAATCCCAAGGCACCTGAGGCGAGGCAACTTCGCTTCACGTAGAGGCTGGGCTCGCAAACCGAGGTCGTGGTGCTTGGGACCAGGTCTCCGTCGCTCCGGGGCCCATAACTTTTGCCTCCCACAGCATACCGTTGGAAAGCTCTCCGAGAGCTCTACTAGGGGTCAGCCGAGCTCGTTTTGCTGGGCCTTTTTTCGGAGCCCAAAATCCAACGTTTTCATCAGTTTCCGGACACTTTTCTGCTTTTGTGCCGTTTTTCAGTCCTGGATCGTACGTCGTGAGCCGCGGGAAGGCCGACAGCCAGATCCATCAAATTTCTGTTACCGAATCCCAACGTACCTAGGGCGTGGCAACTGTGAAACCCCACTTTTCTGCTTTATCTCGATTTGCGTGCCTTTGCCTCGATTTGCGTGAATTAACCTGTCTATGTGCTATATGGCTTATAATATGGTGATTTTGGTATTAATACTCCTAATACGTGCTAAATGTGCATTCATTAAATTTTCATAAAAAACGGAGTTAGAAATTTTATCATCGATTTTTAGTGAATAGTGTTTTCGAAACACGTCCGCTAAAATTTTGAAACTAGTCTTTTTAACCCTTCTAGACCTAGTCCACGGACTTTAATAGACCTGTGTTTGATTAAAACGGTTTTAAAATCGGCTTAGAAAATTATTAGGGTTTTTACACCGACTTTTGCAAAAATCGAGTTTTAAGCCGACTCGGGTGAAATTGTTTGATTGTAAAACTTATTGTCACCTAAAAATAACCTACTTGAGCTAGCTTGGGTGTTGAATAATTATTTTGAACTTTGGTGATCAATAAAATGCATTTAAAGTCAAGAAAACACTAAAAATAATTAGTTTCCACTTTGACTTTCTTTTATTTATTTGACCTTTGCTTAATATATGATCAACACACATTAAAAACAAAGCAAAACACCACCAAAAACACACACAAAACCATGGCTCCTTGGAGGAGAAAGATAAAGGCATTTTCAAAGCATTTTTCTCACAGATTTTGCGTTTCAAAGCCGAATTGAGTGATTCAAAGCTTGAAATTGATTGTTTGGCATCCATTCTACACATTTCTTGCATCAAAACACATCAAAGGTGAGAGAAAAATTCTAGATCTCAAAACTTGTCTTTTGCTTTTTTGCGTATAACTGAAGATTGAACGGTTAGAATTATAATTTGATGTTAGATTATTGCTCCTTGCATGCTAGGAATCGTTTAGTGGTAATACTACGAGTTTCTGTCGGATGTAGCATAATTTTTATTTTTCGGGTATTAAATTTTGACTAAATTGTTCAATGTTGAATTAATTGAGTTGTGATGATCGAAATCGATTGTCGTCGATTTCTAAATACTTGATAATTATGTGTTAGCGCTGTTGTAATGCCGAATTTTTGATTACATTGCTCGTGGGAAAGTCCAGAAAATCCAGCCAAGATATCCTAGGGTTTTAGGGTTATCGGGCATGATTTGGAGGTGTTATGGTGGATTTCCAAGAGGGCTAATGTAGTTGGTTGAATGGGTGAGTGTTTGAAACTGATTTGGCACTGTTTGGGTTAGTAGAATATAAGTTATGAATTTCTGAAGTTTAGGTTGTCATTCTTTAATTCCTTGAACGATGCCTTTAGATGATTAGGTGGTGTTCGAGTGTTGAATGGTGAGTTGTTGCTGAGTAATTTAGGGTTTAATTGTGTATATAATGCATGTCCGGTTAGATGGCCTACTTTGTCATCTAACTAAGTTATTGTTGTTTAAATGATAATTGATGCTATCAATGATGAATAAACGATGAATAAATGATGAATGATTGATGATTGATTGATGATTGATTGATGATTGATGATGATTATGGAGTCTTGGTATGTGTGTGCCACCTCTCGGGCAGCGTTGGGCTGTCGGGTTGATAACGGCATGACTGCCATAGGCTACCCCCAGCTCGCATGACGGAGGTGTCATGGAGGGAGGGGCTAGTGAGGTACCTCGGGTGCGTGAGTAATGGGGAGTTATAAGAAGAATGGTTGAGATCGTGATGGCGTTTGGAGCTACACCAACTAGAGAGTGTATCCTTTATTGAATGGTCATATAGTTATGTGATGATAGTATTATTGATGTTATTGTGTGTTTACTGACTCAAAGGATTATTTCCAAGGAGTTTAGTAGACCTTGCTCGAGATCTATCGGATCCTCACTGGGCTTATTTTATATAAAATCACTCTCTATTATTGCATGATTACAGGTGTTACAGAACAGATTACGGATATGTGAGCCTCAGGAAGCTGAGAATGTGCTTTATGTGGACGAGTCTTGTGTGCCGGAGTCGTTGCCATGAATTTGTCTTAGTTGTTGTAATATGTCATATTGTATAGCTTACTCAATTATAAGACTTATGTATGATGGTTTAGTAGTCTTTCTTTTCATCATGTTTAGATTACTAAGTTGGTTTATAATCTATTTTGAAATGTATGTATAGTCTATGTATGAAGTTGGAACGGAGGCGTATAACTATGAACGGATTGTTGAAGGAATGATAATTTTATAATATGGTTATGTTGTATGTTGTTAATTTAATTGAGGAGTTGGTTGTTGAGTGGTTTGTGGAGTTGGTTGTATGATGTTCTATTGAGGTTGGTTTAGAGCCTCGGTGTCCTATTTACTGTCGTTATACTGCCAAAATTCCGTTGCGTCCTGACTGATTGTAGGAGGGGTCGAGTTGGGGCGTGACATATTAAGTGGTATCAGAGCTTGATTAGCTGTTAGCCAGGGTATCCTCGGAATGTGGGTAGTGGTCTAAGCATGCAAGTATGTATTAAGTGAAAGAAAAGTGAAACATATGTTAATATGTTTATGTGATTAATTTACTTATGTGTCTAACTTTCTATGTGACCAATATACCTTGTGTGTTAAGTGAACTAATGTGGTCAATATGTTTTATGTGATAACTTGCTATACGTACTCAATGTGTTGTAATTAATGTGCATTATGTGATTAATGTGTATTATGTGACAATTGTGTTTTATGTGATTTTGTTCCTTGTGTGAAGTTAGTTGTTTATGTGCTTTTAATTGTTTATAACTAGCTTATGTGAAACAACGTGCTTTAGGTGCTCAATGTACTTTAAGTGACCAATGTGAGTTACGTGATCAACTTGTCTTATGTGAAGTTTGTTGCTTATGTGACTTTAATTGTTTATAACTTACTTCTGTGATATAACCTGTTTATGTGATGTTGGCTTCTTATATGTTGAATTGTGTGTTATGTGATAATGTTGCATTGTATGATAATTGCGCATTACGTTATACTTGTCTTTCATATGATATAGTTGCATACATGTTTTAACTCGTGAGTGACCTTTTAATGTCTAGGGTGGTTGTAAGAGCTTTCGGAAATAGAGGTAGGCCATGATTTTGAATTATTATTATTCTAGAAGTTTATCAGTTAGATTTTAGTTGTTTTGTTTATGGATGTTAGTTTCGGCTTAGTGGATTGATCTTGATGTTCCTTTAGCGAGAATGAAGTTGTTCGAGGAAAATAGCAATGTATCTTGATGATTATAATTACTTTTGTTGCCATGTTTAACTTGTTATTACTTGGAGATGGATTATAAGTTGAGGTTTCCGTGAGGTTGTGATTAGACACTTTTGGAGTCTCAACTCATATTATACTTTCTTGAGGTTATTTTAGAATGAATTTATTTGAGGAATTAGTGATGTATATTTGTGAATGGAATGAAGTGTAGTATAACATGTGAGTATTTCTACTATTTGGGATTGCTATATTATTATTAATGGATATCTTGAGGTTTTGATCGTTAAACCTTGGAGACAATTAGAGTGATTCCTGACTAAAGTTACTTTATTTGAAGATGTAATTGTTCGGGGATAGAATTATTTGAGGAAATAAGAATGTATTTTGGTGACTGAACATTTACTTGCCTATATCAAGCTTTTGAGTTCTAGGTGGTGTGACTTTCTAAATTGTTGATTGGGGATTCTCTTGTGTTATTATGGGTTAGTATGAATCTGTATTGTGTTATCAGATTTTGGAGTCCTCATTAGTTAATCTTGTTGGGTAATCAGTGATTTATCTTGTTTAGTGATTGGTCTGGTACGGAATGTAAAATTTTGGAGTGATTTATCTTGTTTGGTGATTATTATGACTCCTTAGGTTCTTTAGATCTCCTTAGTGTCTTGTTTTGGAGGAAGATAGATTGTAGCATTTGACTTGTTGGTGTTTAAGTGTGTAGGTGGGACACCCTTCTTGTACTCCATAATTCTATCAGTCTTATTATTATCTTTTACTCTATTCTCACTTATTTGAGAGAGAGTTACAATTTTCTAGCATATCAATGATTTCTTGGAAGTTTTGCTTATTGGATTAATGGATCCTATACTCATTTGACATTGTTTCTATTCTTAACATTCACATTTGCTTCTTATAGCAATGTCGCTTATCAGAGTTAAGATTTAAGACTTCTATATTTCATTCTATATCTCCAGCCATTGGTTTCAATATTTCATTTCATCCTATTACTATTCATTTGAAAGTAATTTTTCCTTTGGTATACCATTTTACTTGTTCGAATTTCACTTGCTTGATGTACTCCTTACCTAAGTATATCATTGTCATTCTTGTTGATCCTTGTTAATCCTATTGTTTTATTATTAAATCCTTGCCATTACTTTGTTTGTAATTGCTCATTTAATATACTCAGCATTGTTCTTTCTTATTTATACTTCTTTGGTTATTGTGTGCTGAGATACTCTTGCCACTTATGTTTTCTATCGAATTAATCATCTCTTATTTCTTAATTTCATTTCGCCTCAAGTACAACTTACTTGTTGGTTCCTTGAACAATCATCGAGAATTGAAATGTCTACTTGTTCAGGAATTTTTGTTCAACATACTCAGCACTGTTTTGACTCGTCATCGTCCTTTGTTCATACTTATTTAACTGATAGGTGCTGAGACATTTCTTATCTTAGTTATCATGCTTCCTTATTAAACTATTAACCTCTTGATTCTCTAACTTGTTTGACCTCTTGTTCCCTTGATTGTTGGCTCGAATATGACTTTCCATATTCGTATTTCCTTGTAAATTTCATAAGAGCCATATTCTGACAAATGTCACTTTTGAGATATTTCCTTGATCAATAATCATTCATGTTATCGTGAATGAGTTTTTAAACCCTCGGGGTGTTCATAGAGCTCTTTTGTGTAGTAGGGGATGATTGATAATTAGTGGTGTCATGCTAAGACTTTGGAGTTGCGATTTCTTTCATATGCAATATGATATTAGGTAGGAGAGAATTATGAATTGAAGATTGTCTTGGAATTATGATCATCAACTTGCAGTCAACAGAGTTTGTTCTTTTGAGGTCTTTGGTTAGGTATCATCCTAAGAGATAAATGGGAATTAAGAGAAGTATTGTTAAGTGTAACGATTGAGGATTTAATTGGCTATCAGTTCGAGAATTGCGCGGACGCAATTGTTTTAAGGAGGGGAGAATGTGAAACCCCACTTTTCTGCTTTACCTCGATTTGCGTGCCTTTGCCTCGATTTGCGTGAATTAACCTGTCTATGTGCTATATGGCTTATAATATGGTGATTTTGGTATTAATACTCCTAATACGTGCTAAATGTGCATTCATGAAATTTTCATAAAAAACGGAGTCAGAAATTTTATCGTCGATTTTTAGTGAATAGTGTTTTCGAAACACGTCCGCTAAAATTTTGAAACTAGTCTTTTTAACCCTTCTAGACCTAGTCCACGGACTTTAATAGACCTGTGTTTGATTAAAACGGTTTTAAAATCGGCTTAGGAATTTATTAGGGTTTTTACACCGACTTTTGCAAAAATCGAGTTTTAAGCCTACTCGGGTGAAATTGTTTGATTGTAAAACTTATTGTCACCTAAAAATAACCTACTTGAGCTATCTTGGGTGTTGAATAATTGTTTTGAACTTTGGTGATCAATAAAATGCATTTAAAGTCAAGAAAACACTAAAAATAATTAGTTTCCACTTTGACTTTCTTTTATTTATTTGACCTTTGCTTAATATATGATCAACACACATTAAAAACAAAGCAAAACACCACCAAAAACACACACAAAACCGTGGCTCCTTGGAGGAGAAAGATAAAGGCATTTTCAAAGCATTTTTCTCACAGATTTTGCGTTTCAAAGCCGAATTGAGTGATTCAAAGCTTGAAATTGATTGTTTGGCATCCATTCTACACATTTCTTGCATCAAAACACATCAAAGGTGAGAGAAAAATTCTAGATCTCAAAACTTGTCTTTTGCATTTTTGCGTATAAATGAAGATTGAACCGTTAGAATTGTAATCTGATGTTAGATTATTGCTCCTTCCATGCTAGGGATCGTTTAGTGGTAATACTACGAGTTTCTGTCGGATGTAGCATAATTTTTATTTTTCGGGTATTAAATTTTGATTAAATTGTTCAATGTTGAATTAATTGAGTTGTGATGATCGAAATCGATTGTCGTCGATTTCTAAATACTTGATAATTACGTGTTAGCGCTGTTGTAATGCCGAATTTTTGATTACATTGCTCGTGGGAAAGTCCGTAAAATCCAGCCAAGATATCCTAGGGTTTTAGGGTTATCGGGTATGATTTGGAGGTGTTATGATGGATTTTCGAGAGGGCTAATATAGTTGGTTGAATGGGTGAGTGTTTGAAACTGATTTGGCAATGTTTGGGTTAGTAGAATGTAAGTTATGAATTTCTGAAGTTTAGGTTGTCATTCTTTAATTCCTTGAACGATGCCTTTAGATGATTAGGTGGTGTTCGAGTGTTGAATGCTGAGTTGTTGATGAGTAATTTAGGATGTAATTGTGTATATAATGCATGTCCGGTTAGATGGCCTACTTTGTCATCTAACTAAGTTATTGTTGCTTAAATGATAATTGATGCTATCAATGATGAATAAATGATGATTTATTGATCATTGATTGATGATTGATTGATGATTGATTGATGATTGATGATGATTATGGAGTCTTGGTATGTGTGTGCCACCTCTCGGGCAGCGTTGGGCTGTCGGGTTGATAACGGCATGACTGCCAGAGGCTACCCCCAGCTCGCATGACGGAGGTGTCATGGAGGGAGGGGCTAGTGAGGTACCTCGGGTGCGTGAGTAATGGGGAGTTATAAGAAGAATGGTTGAGATCGTGATGGCGTTTGGAGCTACACCAACTAGAGAGAGTATCCTTTATTGAATGGTCATATAGTTATGTGATGATAGTATTATTTATGTTATTGTGTGTTTACTGACTCAAAGGATTATTCCAAGGAGTTTAGTAAACCTTGCTCGAGATCTATCGGATCCTCACTGGGCTTATTTTATATATGCTCACTCTCTATTATTGCATGCTTACAGGTGTTACTGAACAGATTACGGATACGTGCCTCAGGAAGCTGAGAATGTGCTTTATGTGGACGAGTCTTGTGTGCCGGAGTCGTTGCCATGAATTTGTCTTAGTTGTTGTAATATGTCATATTGTATAGCTTATTCAAGTATAAGACTTATGTATGATGGTTTAGTAGTCTTTCTTTTGATCATGTTTAGATTACTAAGTTCGTTTATAATCTATTTTGAAATGTATGTATAGTCTATGTATGAAGTTGGAACGGAGTCGTATAACTATGAACGGATTGTTGAAGGAATGATAATTGTATAATATGGTTATGTTGTATGTTGTTAATTTAATTGAGGAGTTGGTTGTTGAATGATTTGTGGAGTTGGTTGTATGATGTTCTATTGAGGTTGGTTTAGAGCCTTGGTGTCCTATTTACTGTCGTTATCCTGCCAAAATTCCGTTGCGTCCTGACTGATTGTAGGAGGGGTCGAGTTGGGGTGTGACAGCAACTTCGCTTCACGCAGAGGCTAGGCCCGCAAACCGAGGTCGTGGTGCTTGGGACCAGGTCTCCGTCGCTCCGGAGCACATAACTTTTGATCCGCAAGGAGTTACGCGGCCCACAGCATACCGTTGGAAAGCTCTCCGAGAGCTCTACAAGTGGTCAGCCAAGCTCGCTTTGCTGGGCCTTTTTCTAGAGCCCAAAATCCAACGTTTTCATCAGTTTCCGGACACTTTTATGCTTTTGTGTTGTTTTTCCGTCCCTGATCGTACGTCGTGAGCCGCGGGAAGGCCGACAGCCTGATCCATCACATTTCTGTTATCGAATCCCAACGCACCTAGGGCGTGGCAACTTCTCTTCACGTAGAGGCTAGGCCCGCAAATCGAGGGCGTAGGGCTTAGGACCAGTTCTCCGTCGCTCCGGATCCCATAACTTTTGATCCGCAAGGAGTTACGCGGCGCACAGCATACCGTTGGAAATCTCTCCGAGAGCTCTACGATGGGGACAGCGAAGCACGCTTTGCTGGGCCTTTTTTCAGAGCCCAAAATCCAACGTTATCATCAGTTTCTGGACACCTTTCTGCTTTTGTGCTGTTTTTCCGTCCCGGATCGTACGTCGTGAGCCGCGGGAAGTCCGACAGCCTGATCCACACATTTTTGTTACCGAATCCCATGGCACCTGGGTGAGATAACTTCACTTCACATAGAGGCTGGGCCCGCAAACCGAGGTCGCGGGGCTTGGGACCAGGTCTCCGTCGCTCCGGAGCCCATAACTTTTGATCCGCAAGGAGTTACGCGGCCCACAGCATACCGTTGGAAAGCTCTCCGAGAGCTCTACGACGAGGTAGCAAAGTACCCTTTCCTGGGCCTTTTTTCGGAGACCAAAATCCAATGTTTTCATCAATTTTCGGACACTTTTCTGTTTTTGTGCTTTTTTCCCGTCCCGGATCTTACGTCGTGAGCCGCGGGAAGTCCGACAGCCTGATCCATCACATTTCTGTTACCGAATCCCAAGATACCTGCGGCGAGGCAACTTCACTTCGCGTAGAGGCTGGGCCCGCAAACCGAGGTCGTGGGGCTTAGGACCAGGTCTCCGTCGCTCCGGAGCCCATAACTTTTGATCCGCAGGGAGTTACGCGGCCCACAGCATACCGTTGGAAAGATCTCCGAGAGCTATACGACGGGGCAGCTAAGCCCGTTTCCCTGGGCCTTTTTTCGGAGCCCAAAATCCAACGTTTTCATCAGTTTCCAGACACTTTTCTGCTTTTGTGCTGTTTTTCAGTCCCGGCTCGTACGTCGTGAGCCGCGGGAAGTCCGACAGCCTGATCCATCACATTTCTGTTACCGAATCCCAAGATACCTGCGGCGAGGCAACTTCACTTCACGTAGAGGCTGGGCCCGCAAACCGAGGTCGTGGGGCTGGGGACCAGGTCTCCGTCGCTCCGGGGCCCATAACTTTTGATCCGCAAAGAGTTACGCGGCCCACAGCATACCGTTGGAAAGCTCTCCAAGAGCTCTACGACGGGGTAGCTAAACCCGCATCGTTGGGCCTTTTTTAAGTGTCCAAAATCCAACGTTTTCATCAGTTTCTGGACACTTTTATGCTTTTGTGCTGTTTTTCCATCTCGGATCGTACGTCGTGAGCCGCAGGAAGGCCGACAACCTGATCCATCACATTTCTGTTAACGAATCCCAAGGCACCTGGGTGAGATAACTTCGCTTCACATAGTGGCTGGGCCTGCAAATCGAGGTCGCGGGGCCTAGGACCAGGTCTCCGTCGCTCCGGAGCCCATAACTTTTGATCCGCAAGGAGTTAGGTGGCCCACAGCATACCGTTGGAAAGCTCTCCGAGAGCTCTACGACGGGGCGGCAAAGCCAACTTGGCTGGGCCTTTTTTCAGAGCCCAAAATCCAACATCTTTATCAGTTTCCGGACACTTTTATGCTTTTGTGCTATTTTTCTGTCCCTGATCGTACGTCGTGAGCCGCGGGAAGGCCGACTGCCTGTCCCATCACATTTTTATTACCGAATCCCATGGCACCTGGGGTGAGGCAACTTCGCTTAACGTAGAGGCTAGGCCCGCAAACCGAGGTCGTGGGGCTAGGGACCAGGTCTCCGTCGCTCCGGAGCCCATAACTTTTGATCAGCAAGGAGTTACGCGGCCCACAACATACCGTTGGAAAGCACTCCGAAAGCTCTACGACGGGGGAGCAAAGCTTGCTTTGCTGGGCCTTTTTTCGAAGCCCAAAATCCAACGTTTTCATCAGTTTCTGGACACTTTTCTACTTTTGTGCTGTTTTTCCGTCTCGGATCGTACATCGTGAGCCGCAGGAAGGCCGACGACCTGATCCATCTCATTTCTGTTACCGAATCCCATGGCACCTGGGTAAGATAACTTCGCTTCACGTAAAGGCTGGGATTGCAAACCGAGGTCGTGGGGCTTGGGACCAGGTCTCCGCCGCTCCGGAGCCCATAACTTTTGATCCGCAAGGAGTTACGCGGCTCACAGCATACCGTTGGAAAGCTCTCCGAGAGCTCTACAACGGGGCAGCAAAGCCTGCTGTGCAGGGCCTTTTTCCGGATCCTAAAATCAAACGTTTTCATCAGTTTCTGGACACATTTCTTCTTTTGCGCTGTTTTTTCGTCCCGGATCGCGCGTCGTGAGCCACGGGATGGCCGACTGCCTGATCCATCACATTTCTATTACCGAATCCCATGGCACCTGGGGCGAGGCAACTTTGCTTCACGTAGAGGCTAGGCTCGCAAACCGAGGTCGCGGGGCTTGGGACCAGGTCTCTGTCGCTCCGGTGCCCATAACTTTTGATCTGCAAGGAGTTACGCGTCCCACAGCATACCATTGGAAAGCTCTCCGAGAGTTCTACGACGAGGTAGCTAAGGTTGCTTCGTTTGGACTTTTTCCGGAGCTCAAAATCCAATGTTTTTATCAATTTCTGAACATTTTCTGCTTTTGTGCTGTTTTTCCGTCCCTGATCGTACGTCGTGAGCCGCGGGAAGGCCGACAGCCTGATCCATCACATTTCTGTTATCGAATCCGATGGCACCTTGGTCGAGGCAACTTCGCTTCACGTAGAGGTCGGGCCCGCAAACTGAGGTCGCGGGGCTTGGGACCAGGTCTCCATCGCTCCGGAGCCCATAACTTTTGATCCGCAAGGAGTTACGCGGGCCACAGCATATCATTGGAAAGCTCTCCGAGAGCTCTACGACGAGACAGCAAAGCTAGCTTTGCTGGGCCTTTTTCCGGAGACCAATATCCAATGTTTTCATCAATTTTCGGATACTTTTATGCTTTTGTGCTGTTTTTCCGTCCCTGATCGTACGTCGTGAGCCGCGAGAAGGACGACTGCCTGATCCATCACATTTCTGTTACCGAATCCCATGGCAACTGGGTGAGATAACTTCGCTTCACGTAGAGGCTGGGCCCGCAAACCGTGGTCGCGGGGCTTGGGACCACGTCTCCGTTGCTCCGGAGCTCATAACTTTTGATCCGCAAGGAGTTACGCGGCCCACAGCATACCGTTGGAAAGCTCTCCGAGAGCTCTACGACGGGGCAGCTAAAACTGCTTTGCTGGGCCTTTTTTCGGAGCCCAAAATCCAACGTTTTCATCAGTTTTCGGACACTGTTATGCTTTTGTGCTGTTTTTTCATCCCGGATCGTATGTCGTGAGCCGCAGGAAGGCCGACAACCTGATCTATCTAATTTCTGTTACCGAATCCCAAGGCACCTGGGGCGAGGCAACTTCGCTTCACGTAGAGGCTGGGCTCGCAAACCGAGGTCGTGGGGCTTGGGACTAGGTCTCCGTCACTCCGGGTCCCATAACTTTTGATCCGCAAGGAGTTACGCGGCCCACAGCATACCGTTGGAAAGCTCTCCGAGAGCTCTACGACGGGGTAGGTAAGCCTGCTTCGTTGGGCCTTTTTTCAAGGTCCAAAATCCAACGTTTTCATCAGTTTTCGGACACTTTTCTGCTTTTGTGCTATTTTTTCGTCCCGGATCGTACGTCGTGAGCCGCAGGAAGGCCGACAACCTGATCCATCACATTTCTATTAACGAATCCTATGGCACCTGGGTGAGATAACTTCGTTTCACGTATAGGCTGGGCCCGCAAACCGAGGTCGCGGGGCTTGGGACCAGGTCTCCGTCGCACCGGAGCCCATAACTTTTGATCCGTAAGAAGTTACGTGGCCCACAGCATATCGTTGGAAAGCTCTCCGAGAACTCTACGATGGGCCAGCAAAGCAAGCTTTGCTGGGCCTTTTTCCCGAGCCAAAAATCCAACGTTTTCATCAGTTTCTGGACACTTTTCTACTTTTGTGCTGTTTTTTCGTCCCTGATCGTACGTCGTGAGCCGCGGGAAGGCCGACAGCCTGATCCATCACATTTCTGTTACCGAATCCCATGGCACCTGGGGTGAGGGAATTTCGCTTAACGTAGAGGCTAGGCCCGCAAACCGAGGTCGTGGGGCTTGGGACCAGGTCTCCGTCGCTCCGGAGCCCATAACTTTTGATCCGCAAGGAGTTACGCGGCACACAGCATAACGTTGGAAAGCTCTCCGAGAGCTCTACGACGGAGCAGCCAAGCCCGCTTTGCTGGGCCTTTTCTCGGTGCCCAAAATCCAACGTTTTCATCAGTTTCCGGACACTTTTCTACTTTTGTACTGTTTTGCCGTCCCTAATCGTACGTCGTGAGCCACGGGATGGCCGACTGCCTGATCCATCACATTTCTATTACCGAATCCCATGGCACCTGGGGCGAGGCAACTTTGCTTCACGTAGAGGCTAGGCTCGCAAACCGAGGTCGCGGGGCTTGGGACCAGGTCTCCGCTGCTCTGGATCCCATAACTTTTGATCCGCAAGGAGTTACGCGGCCCACAGCTTACCGTTGGAAAGCTCTCCGAGAGCTCTACGACGGGGCAGCTAAGCTTGCTTGACTGGGCCATTCTCCGGAGCTCAAAATCCAATGTTTTTATCAATTTCTGAACATTTTCTGCTTTTGTGCTGTTTTTCCGTCCCAGATCGTACGTCGTGAGCCGCGGGAAGGCCGACTGCCTGATCCATCACATTTCTGTTACCGAATCCCATGGCACCTTGGTCGAGGCAACTTCGCTTCACGTAGAGGCTGGGCCCGCAAGCCGAGGTCGCAGGGCTGGGGCCCATGTCACCGCCGCTCCGGAGCCCATAACTTTTGATCCGCAAGGAGTTGCGCGGCCCACAGAATACCGTTGGAAAACTCTCCGAGAGCTCTATGCCAGGGCAGCCAAGCCAGCTTTGCTGGGCCTTTTTTTTTAGCCAAAAATCCAACGTTTTCATAAGTTTTCGGACACTTTTCTACTTTTGTACTGTTTTTCCGTCCCTGATCGTATGTCGTGAGCCGCGGGAAGGCCGACAGCCTGATCCATCACATTTCTATTACCGAATCCCAAGGCACTTGGGGCAAGGCAACTTCGCTTCACGTAGAGGCTGGACCTGCAAACCGAGGTCGTGGGGCTAGAGACTAGGTCTCCGTCGCTCCGGGGCCCATAACTTTTGATCCGCAAGGAGTTACGCGGCCCACAGCATACCGTTGGAAAGCTCTCCCAGAGCTCTACGACGAGGAAGCTAAGCCCGCTTTGCTGGGACCTTTTTCGGAGCCCAAAATCTGACGTTTTCATCAGCTTCCAGACACTGTTCTGCTTTTGTGCTATTTTTTCGTCCCGGATCGTACGTCGTGAGCCGCAGGAAGGCCGACAACCTGATCCATCTCATTTCTATTACCGAATCCCAAGGCACCTGGGGCGAGGCAACTTCGCTTCACGTAGAGGCTGGGCCCGCAAACCGAGGTCGTGGTGCTTGGGACCAGGTCTCCGTCGCTCCAGAGCCCATAAATTTTGACCCGTAAGGAGTTACGTGGCCCACAGCATACCATTGGAAAGCTCTCCGAGAGCTCTACGACGAGACAGCAAAGCTAGCTTTGTTGGGCCTTTTTCCGGAGACCAATATCCAACGTTTTCATCAGTTTTCGGACACTGTTATGCTTTTGTGCTGTTTTTCCGTCCCTGATCGTACGTCGTGAGCCGCGGGAAGGCCGACTGCCTGATCCATCAAATTTCTGTTACCGAATCCCATGGCAACTGAGTGAGATAACTTCGTTTCACGTAGAGGCTGGGCCTGCAAACCGAGGTCGCGGGGCTTGGGACCAGGTCTCCGTCGCTCCGGTGCCCATAACTTTTGATCCGCAAGGAGTTACGCGGCCCACAGCATACAGTTGAAAAGCTCTCCGAGAGCCCTACGCCGAGGCAGCAAAGCCTGCTTTGCTAGGCCTTTTTTCGGAGCCCAAAATCCAACGTTTTCATCAGTTTCCGGACACTGTTATGCTTTTGTGCTGTTTTTCCGTCCCTGATCGTACGTCGTGAGCCGCGGGAAGGCCGACAACCAGATCCATCACATTTATGTTACCGAATCCCAAGGCACCTGGGGCGAGGCAACATCGCTTCACGTAGAGGCTGGGCCCGCAAACCGAGGTTGTGGTGCTTGGGACCAGGTCTCCGTCGCTCCGGAGCCCATAACTTTTGATCTGCAAGGAGTTACGTGGCCCAAAGCATACCGTTGGAAAGCTCTCCGAGAGCTCTACGACGGGACAGCTAAGCCCGTTTCACTGGGCCTTTTTCCGGAGCTCAAAATCCAACGTTTTCATCAGTTTCCGAACACTTTTCTGCTTTTGTGCTGTTTTTTCGTCCCTGATCGTACGTCGTGAGCCGCGGGAAGGCCGACTGCCTGATCCATCAAATTTCTGTTACTGAATCCCATGGCACCTGGGTGAGATCACTTCGCTTCACGTATAGGCTGGGCCCGCAAACCGAGGTCGCGGGGCTTGGGACCAGGTCTCCGTCGCACCGGAGCCCATAACTTTTGATCCGTAAGGAGTTACGTGGCCCACAGCATACCGTTAGAAAGCTCTCCGAGAGCTCTACGATGGGCCACCAAAGCTTTCTTTACTGGATCTTTTTCTCGAGCCCAAAATCCAACGTTTTCATCAGTTTCCAGACACTGTTCTTCTTTTGTGCTGTTTTTTCGTCCCGGATCGTACGTCGTGAGCCGCGGGAAGGCCGACAGCCTGATCCATCACATTTCTGTTACCAAATCCCATGGCACCTGGGGTGAGGCAATTTCGCTTCACATAGAGGCTAGGCCCGCAAACCGAGGTCGCGGGGCTTGGGACCTGGTCTCCGTCGCTCCTGAGCCCATAACTTTTGATCCGCAAGGAGTTACGCGGTACACAGCATAACGTTGGAAAGCACTCAGAGAGCTCTACGACGGGGCAGCGAAGCCTGCTTTGCTGGGCCTTTTTTTGGTGCTCAAAATCCAACGTTTTCATCAGTTTCCGGACACTTTTCTACTTTTGTACTGTTTTTCCGTCCCTGATCGTACGTCGTGAGCCGCGGGATGGGCGACTGCCTGATCCATCACAATTTTTTAACCGAATCGCATGGCACCTGGGGCAAGGCAAGTTCGCTTCACGTAGAGGCTGGGCCCGCAAACCGAGGTTGCGAGGCTTGGGACCAGGTCTCCGTCGCTCCGGCGCCCATAACTTCTGATCCCTAAGGAGTTACGCCGCCCACCACATACCGCTGGAAAGCCCTCCGACAGCTCTACGACGGGGCAGCTAAGTTCGCTTTGCTGGGCTTTTTTCCGGAGCCCAAAATCCAACATTTTCATCAGCTTCCGGACACTGTTCTGCTTTTGTGCTATTTTCCCGTCCCGGATCGTACGTCGTGAGCCGCGGGAAGGCCGACAACCTGATCCATCACATTTCTGTTACCGAATCCCAAGGCACCTGGGGCGAGGCAACATCGCTTCACGTAGAGGCTGGGCCCGAAAACCGAGGTCGTGGGGCTTGGGACCAGGTCTCCGTCGCTCCGGGGCCCATCACTTTTGATCCGCAAGGACCTCCACGGCCCACAGCATACCGTTGGAAAGCTCTCCGAGAGCTCAACGCCGGGGCAGCTAAGCTCAGTTAGCTGGGCCTTTTTCCGGCCCCCAAAATCCAACGTTTTCACAGTTTCTCGACACTTTTCTGCTTTTGTGCTGTTTTTCTGGCCCGGATGGTACGTCGTGAGTCGCGGGAAGGCCGACCGCCTGATCCATCACATTTCTATTACCGAATCCCAAGGCACCTGGGGCGAGGCAACTTCGCTTCACGTAGAGGCTGGGCCCGCAAACCGAGGTCGTGGTGCTTGGGACCAGGTCTCCGTCGCCCCGGAGCCCATAAATTTTGATCCGCAAGGAGTTACGCCGCCCACAACATACTGTTGGAAAGCTCTCCGAAAGCTCTACGATGGGGCAGCTAAGCCCGTTTCGCTGGGCCTTTTTCCGGAGCCCAAAATCCAATGTTTTCATCAGTTTCCGGACACTTTTATGCTTTTGTGCTGTTTTTCCGTCACGGATGGTACGTCGTGAGCCGCGTGAAGGCCGACAGCCTGATCCTTCACATTTCTATTACTGAATCCCAAGGCACCTGGGGTGAGGCAACATCGCTTCACGTAGAGGCTGGGCCCGTAAACCGAGGTCGCAGGGCTTGGGACCAGGTCTCCGTTGCTCCAGAGCCCATAACTTTTGATCCGCAAGGAGTTACGCGGCCCACAGCATACCGTTGGAAAGCTCTCCGAGAGATCTACGATGGGACAGCTAGGCCTGCTTTGCTGGGCCTTTTTTCGGTGCACAAAATCCAACGTTTTCATCAGTTTCTGGACACTTTTCTGCATTTGTAATGTTTTTACGTCCCTGATCGTACGTCGTGAGCCGCGGGATGTCCGATTGCCTGATCCTTCACATTTCTGTTACCGAATCCCATGGCACTTGGGGTGAGGCAACTTTGCTTCACGTAGAGGCTGGGCCCGCAAACCGAGGTCGCGGGGCTTGGGACCAGGTCTCCGTTGCTCCGGGGCCCATAACTTTTGATCCGCAAGGAGTTACGCGGCCCATAGCATACCGTTGGAAAGCTCTCCGAGAGCTCTACGATGGTGCAGCTAAGCCCGCTTTGCTAGGCCTTTTTTCGGAGCCCAAAATTCAACGTTTTCATCAGTTTCCGGACACTTTTATGCTTTTGTGCTGTTTTTCTGTCCCGGATCGTACGCCGTGAGCCGCGGGAAGGCCGACAGCCTGATCCATCACATTTCTATTACCGAATCCCAAGGCACCTGGGGGGAGTCAACTTCGCTTCACGTAGAGGCTGGGCCCGCAAACCGAGGTCGTGGTGCATGGGACAAGGTCTCCGTCGCTCCGGGGCCCATAACTTTTGATCCGCAAGGAGTTACGCGGCCCACAGCATACCGTTGGAAAGCTCTCCGAGAGCTCTACGACGTGTCAGCTAAGCCTGCTTTGCTGGGCCTTTTTTCGGAGCACAAAATCCAATGTTTTCATCAGTTTCTGGACACTGTTCTACTTTTGTGATGTTTTTTCGTCCCGGATCGTACGTCGTGAGCCGCAGGAAGGCCGACAACCTGATCCATCTCATTTCTGTTATCGAATCCCAAGGCACCTGGGGTGAGGCAACTTCGCTTCATGTAGAGGCTGGGCCCGTAAACCGAGGTCGTGGGGCTTGGGACCAAGTCTCCGTCTTTCCGGGGCCCATAACTTTTGATCCGCAAGGAGTTACGCGGCCCACAGCATACCGTTGGAAAGCTCTCCGAGAGCTTTACGACGGGGCAGCTAAGCCCGTTTTGCTGGGCCTTTTTCTTGAGCCCAAAATACAACGTTTTCATCAGTTTTCGGACACTGTTCAGCTTTTGTGCTATTTTTTCGTCCCGGATCGTACGTCGTGCGCTGCGGGAAGGCCGGCAAGCTAATCCACGACATTTCTGTTACTGAATCCCACGACACCTTGGGTGAGATAACTTCGCTCCACGTAGAGGCTGGGCCCGCAAACCAAGGTCGTGGGGCTTGGGACCAAGTCTCCGTCGCTCCGTAGCCCATAACTTTTGATCCGTAAGGAGTTACGTGGCCCACAGCATACCGTTGGAAAGCTCTCCGAGATCTCTACGACGGGGCAGCTAATCCCGATTCGCTAGGCCTTTTTTCAGAGTCCAAAATCCAACGTTTTCATCAGTTTTCGGACACTTTTCTGCTTTTGTGCTGTTTTTCCGTCCCGGATCGTACGTCGTGAGCCGCAGGAAGGCCTACAACCTGATCCATCTCATTTCTGTTACCGAATCCCAAGGCACCTGGGGCGAGGCAACTTCACTTCACGTAGAGGCTGGGCCCGCAAACCGAGGTCGTGGGGCTTGGGGCCAGGTCTCCGTCGCTCCGGGGCCCATAACTTTTGATCCGCAAGGAGTTACGCGGCCCACAGCATACCGTTGGAAAGCTCTCCGAGAGCTCTACGACGGGGCAACAAAGCTGGCTTTGCTAGGCCTTTTTCCGGAGTCCAAAATCCAACATTTTCATCAGTTTCCGGACACTTTTCTACTTTTTTACTATTTTTCCGTCCCTGATCGTACGTCGTGAGCAGCGGGATATCCGACTGCCCGATCCATCACATTTCTGTTACCGAATCCCATGGCAGCTAGGGCATGGCAACTTCGCTTCAGGTAGAGGCTGGGCCCGCAAACCGAGGTCGCGGGGGTTGGGACCAGGTCTCCGTCGCTCCGGTGCCCATAACTTTTGATCCGCAAGGAGTTACGTGGCCCACAGCATACCGTTGGAAAGCTCTCCGAGAGCTCTACGACTGGGCAGCAAACTCGCTTCGCTGGGCCTTTTTCCGGAGCCCAAAATCTAACGTTTTCATCAGTTTTTGGACACTTTTCTGCTTTTGTGCTGTTTTTCCGTCCCTGATCGTACGTCGTGAGCCGCGGGAAGGCCGACTGCCTAATCCATCACATTTCTGTTACTGAAACCCATGGCACCGGGGTGAGATAACTTCACTTCACGTAGAGGCTGGGCCCGCAAACCGAGGTCGTGGGGCTGGGGACCAGGTCTCCGTCGCTCCGGAGCCCATAACTTTTGATCCGCAAGGAGTTACACGGCCCACAGCATACCGTTGGAAAGCTCTCTGAGAGCTCTACGACGGTGCAGCTAAGCCCATTTCACTGGGCCTTTTTCCGGAGCCCAAAATCCAACGTTTTCATCAGTTTCCGGACACTGTTATGCTTTTGTGCTGTTTTTCCGTCCCTGATCGTACGTCGTGAGCCGCGGGAAGGCCGACAACCTGATCCATCACATTTCTGTTACCGAATCCCAAGGCACCTGGGGCGAGGCAACATCGCTTCACGTAGAGGCTGGGCCCGCAAACCGAGGTCGAGGGGCTTGGGACCAGGTCTCCGTCGCTCCGGGGCCCATAACTTTTGATCTGCAAGGAGTTACGCGGCCCACAGCATACCGTTGGAAAGCTCTCCGAGAGCTCTACGACGGGGCAGCAAAGCTAGGCCTTTTTTCAGAGCCCAAAATCCAACGTTTTCATCAGTTTCCGGACACTTTTCTGCTTTTGTGCTGTTTTTCTGTCCCGGATCGTACGCCGTGAGCCGCGGGAAGGCCGACAGCCTGATCCATCACATTTCTATTACCGAATCCCAAGGCACCTGGGGGGAGTCAACTTCGCTTCACGTAGAGGCTGGGCCCGCAAACCGAGGTCGTGGTGCATGGGACCAGGTCTTCATCGCTCCGGAGCCCATAACTTTTGATCCGCATGGAGTTACGCGGCCCACAGCATACCGTTGGAAAGCTCTCCGAGAGCTCTATGACGGGGCATCTATGCCCGCTTCACTGGGCCTTTTTTCAGAGCCCAAAATCTAACGTTTTCATCAGTTTCCGGACACTTTTATGCTTTTGTGCTGTTTTTCTGTCCCGGATCGTACGCCGTGAGCCGCGGGAAGGCCGACAGCCTGATCCATCACATTTCTGTTACCGAATCCCAAGGCACCTGGGGTAAGGCAACTTCGCTTCACGTAGAGGCTGGGCCCGCAAACCGAGTTCGTGGTGCTTGGGACCAGGTCTCCGTCGCTCCGGAGCCCATAACTTTTGATTCGCAAGGAGTTACGTGGCCCACAGCATACCGTTAGAAAGCACTCCGAGAGCTCTACGACGGTGAAGCAAAGCACGCTTCGCTTGGCCTGTTTCCGGCGCCCAAAATCCAACGTTTTCATTATTTTCTGGACACTTTTCTGCTTTTGTGCTGTTTTTCCTTCCCAGATCGTACGTCGTGAGCCGCGGGAAGGCCGACAGCCTGATCCATCACATTTCTGTTAGCGAATCCCAAGGCACCTTGGGCTAGGCAACTTCGCTTCACGTAGAGGCTGGGCCCGCAAACCGAGGTCGCGGGGCTTGGGACCAGGTCTCCGTCGCTTAGGAGCCCATAACTTTTGATCCGCAAGGAGTTACGCGGCCCACAGCATATCGTTGGAAAGCTCTCCGAGATCTCTACGACGGGGCAGCAAAGCTTGGCCTTTTTTCGGAGCCCAAAATCCAACGTTTTCATCAGTTTTCGGACACTTTTCTGCTTTTGTGCGGTTTTTCTGTCCTTGATCGTACGTCATGAGCCGCGGGAAGGCCGACTGCATGATCCATCACATTTCTGTTACCGAATCCCAAGGCACCTGGGGTGAGGCAACTTCGCTTCACGTAGAGGCTGGGCCCGCAAACCGAGGTCATGGGGCTTGGTACCAGGTCTCCGTCCCTCCGGAGCCCATAACTTTTGATCCGCAAGGAGTTACGCGGCCCACAGCATACCGTTGGAAAGCTCTCCGAGAGCTCTACGACGTGGCAGCGAAGCTAGGCCTCTTTACGGAGCCCAAAATCCAACGTTTTCATCAGTTTCCGGACACTTTTATGCTTTTGTGCTGTTTTTCCGTCCCTGATCGTATGTCGTGAGCCGCAGGAAGGCCGACTGCCTGATCCATCACATTTCTGTTATCGAATCCCATGGCACCTGGGCCGAGTCAACTTCACTTCACGTAGAGGCTGGGCCAGCAAACCGAGGTCGCGGGGCTTGGGACCAGGTCTCCGTCGCTCCGGAGCCCATAACTTTTGATCCGCAAGGAGTTACGCGGCCCACAACATACCGTTGGAAAGCTCTCCGAGAGCTCTACGACGGGACAGCCAAGCCCGCTTCGCTGGGCCTTTTTTCGGAGACCAAAATCGAACATTTTCATCAGTTTTCGGACACTGTTCTTCTTTTGCGCTGTTTTTCTGTCCCGGATCGTACGTCGTGCGCCGCGAAAAGGACGACAACCTAATCCACCACATATATGTTACCGAATCAACCGGCACCCTGGGCTTGACAGCTTCGCTTCACGTAGAGGCTGGGCCCGCAAACCAAGGGCGTGGGGCTTGGGGCCAGGTCTCTGTCGCTCCGGAGCCCATAACTTATGATCCGTAAGGAGTTACGCGGCCCACAGCATACCGTTGGAAAGATCTCCGAGAGATCGACGACGGTGCAGCAAAGCCTTCTTCGCTAGGCCTTTTTTCGGAGTCCAAAATCGAACGTTTTTATCAGTTTCCGGACACTTTTCTTCTTTGGCGCTGTTTTTTCGTCCCAGATCGTACGTCGTGCGCCGCGAAAAGGACGACAACCTAATCCATCACATATATGTTACCGAATCCCCCGGTGCCCTCGGCGTGACAACTTCGCTTCACGTAGAGGCTGGGCCCGCAAACCGAGGGCGTGGGGCTTGGGGCCAGGTCTCCGTCGCTCTGGAGCCCATAACTTTTGATCCATAAAGAGTTATACGACCCACAGCATACCGTTAGAAAGCTCTTCGAGAGATCTACGACGGGGCAGGAAAGCCATCTTCGCTGGGCCTTTTTTCGGAGCCCAAAATCGATCATTTTCATCAGTTTCCTGACACTTTTCTTCTTTGGCGCTGTTTTTTCGTCCCGGATCGTACGTTGTGCGCCGCGAAAAGGACCACAACCTAATCCATCACATATATGTTACCGAATCCCCCGACTCCGTGGGCGTGACAACTTCACTTCACGTAGAGGCTGGGCCCGCAAACCGAGGTTGTGGAGCTTGGGGCCAGGTCTCCGTCTCTCCGGAGCCCATAACTTTTGATCCGTAAGGAGTTACGCGGCCCACAGCATACCGTTGGAAAGCTCTCCGAGAGCTCTACGTCGGGGCAGCTAAGCCCGCTACGCTGGGCCTCTTTTCGGAGCCCAAAATCGAATGTTTTCATCAATTTTCGGACACTTTTCTTCTTTTACGTTGTTTTTCCGTCCCGGATCGTACGTCGTGCGACGCGAAAAGGACGACAACCTAATCCATCACATATATGTTACCGAATCCCCCGGTGCCCTGGGCGTGACAACTTCGCTTCACGTAGAGGCTGGGCTCGCAAACTGAGGGTGTGGAGCTTGGGGACAGGTCTCCGTCGCTCCGGAGCCCATAACTTTTGATCCGTAAGGAGTTACGCGGCCCACAGCATACCGTTGGAAAGCTCTCCGAGAGATCTACGACGGGGCAGCAAAGCCCTCTTCGCTGGGCTTTTTTTCGGAGCCCAAAATCGATCGTTTTCATCAGTTTACGGACACTTTTCTTCTTTGGCGCTGTTTTTCCGTCCCGGATCGTACGTCGTGCGCCGCGAAAAGGACGACAACCTAATCCATAACATATATGTTACCGAATCCCCCGGTGCCCTGGGCGTGACAACTTCGCTTCACGTAGAGGCTGGGCCCGCAAACCGAGGGCGTGGGGCTTGGGGCCAGGTCTCCGTTGCTCCGGAGCCCATAACTTTTGATCCGTCGCTCCGGAGCCCATAACATGTATATACTACTCCACATCTCCAATAGTATATTCTTATATATAAGGAAAGTTGTATGTCCTTAACATTTATTCTTGAACCACAATTAGAAGAACGGTTTGACGGAATTAAGAACTTTATAGCTATAAGATTGATAACTTAATCACAGGTATGTGTATTCCAAAGATAAAGAGATAATTTTACCTCAACAATTATACATGTACTACGCATTTTATATATATATGCATATCCAATAAGATATATGATCCATTGAGCACCTGTGAAGATGCGAGAAATCTCTAACCGAGCCTTTCGTTCGTCCTGCACAAATTCACTTCCCTGAAAGTCCTAATCCAAACTATCTATGTGTATAAACAGTAATTCATGGTTATATAACATGCACATGTATCAAGGAAGGAGTATAAAAGCATGCATGCATTATTGAGGGCATTAACGTGTCGGTGTGCATGACACATAATACATATAGTCCACAAAGGCACATAGTATTCAATTCTCAAAGCAATTAAAGCACATTAGCACACATTAACACATATAAACAAGACATCATAATTACCTTAGGGCTTCTACCCATGGTCCGAGAGTTGAACCCGACTAACGCCTAGTTACTAAACTAAGCTCTGATACCATTCTTCTAAGATGTCACGCCCCAACCCGGCCTATAAAGGTTAGACTAGGGTGTGATCTAAACATTCAAGTCCATTCACATTCTTAATCGTTCTAGGAGGTTTAACACTTAACGTTTTATTCTAGACTTCAAAATTTTCTGAAAATCCGGCAGCATAACGGCTGTAATTGGGCTCTTTGTTTTGACCTAAATTTTCTAACAGCCTCAAAACTTTCAATTCAAGTTCATTCCCGACTAGAATTTACTATTTTATCATCAATTGAATTGCCTATTGGTTATTTTGACGTCCCGTTTGATTTATAACCTAGCATGATACTATGTCTCGTTTGTCCATTTATCCTCGTTTCAAAATATACCTGTTGATCTTAGCTTATTAGCGGGTACCTGTTGAGATTGGATAAGTTCATTTGCCTAATCCTTAACTAAGCATCATAACCTATGATAGATACTAGTGATAATAAAAGCAAAACGATCATAGTATGTCTAGTATCAGTCTACTTAATATAAGTACAAACCAAAATTAGACCCCAAATTACAACGGGGGTCTATTACATCACAAACAACAAATAACGTAAGGGAAATAGTCTTCAAGTAACAAAAGTTCACAAGTAGTCACGTTCAAGCAAAACAACAATAACAGGCAATCACTCCAGGGGTTCATCATTAGGTACATTGAGCTCCGGTTCCTGTACCTGTTCTTCTTCACCTGAAATGATAAAAGAGGGTGAGTCCTTATGAACTCAGCAAGGGGGAACGAGAAATAAGTTTTGAAACTCATTTTCCGGTTAAACTTATGAAAATCCCTTTTTCAAACATGAATACAACAGAAATACAAGTACAGAAATACAAATACAGAAACAGGAATACCGGTCTTTCCTCCCCGAGGTTCTCTAGGATCCAAGCGGGAGTACTTATACACATAATAAAAAGGATACGGTGAGCTTTTGCTCTAAGATCAGATCCAGGATCAGTTGTTGCGGTCGACTTCAAATCATCCCCCAAACACACCAGGTGGGTGTACTCCGGATGTACCCCAAAATCCTACGACCCAACTCTCCGAGGAAGTCTAGCCCCCAAGCGAGAGAGGGAATGGGACCATGGAGGTCACGGTAACACCGACAAGCCCGATGCCGCCCGGCGTGCGTGATCACTACCATGCCGACAGGAAAGGTTGCAACCTTGTATGCAATGCACATTTATGACAGGTAATATATATCACAGAAGGAGGACAACAAAGTAGGTTGCCTTCGGACAGTCATAAGATTTCACATTGATAGATAAACAGGCAGGACACACGATAAGACAGGAAATTTCACTTGAAAGGCATATAGAGTTATATGGAAATTAAACGGGCAGCCATGTAACACATGTAAAACAGGCCATATAACACATTAAAAGTCCACGCAATCAAGTGATAAGATTACTCAACATGCAGTGATATCAACAAGGGTTCAAATGCAAGAAAAGCTTATTTGTCAACATGCGATGGTCAATATCACTTTTGAAGTTATAAAACATTTACGGGCAGCCCACTAAGCATACGATTCCAACACAATATCCAATTGATCAACACCTATTAAGACTATCGAGTCATTAGGGTTCCCATTTCATGCTTAATCAAGTGATTAAAACCCTAAGTCCACTCAAGATCATTATCAAGTCTTGCATCATTTAATTCAACATCCTCAAGTGCTCACAACAGTCCACATAACATCCCAACACCACATTTCCACACAAATAGTGTCACAAGAGAGGTCACAACAATTTTCCAATCATATGGCTAAATAAAACCTTTACTGCAATAGGCTGTTTTCTCACAATCAATAGGATAATCAAACAATCTCCAAATTCCATAAATAAGATGTCAAATTAAAGCTTAAGAAGTTAACTAAAATCAGAAACAAACCTTGCATCAATTGGAGTTCAGAATCATTAGTTATAGCCGAAACAGTGAGGTAGCACAAAACTGTCCAGATTTGTACACTTTTCAGAAATTGACGTTTTTGAGGTCCTTAGAGTCAGTTTTAGATTTGGTCTATTCCTGTCAAAGGTGTCCAGAACTGAAAAATATAGCAGCACACCAAATTTCATGCATTTTGGACATCATTTACTAAGTCAAATATGGTTTGTTCCACAAGGTCAGTGCATCTGCCAAAACCTGATTCATTTTTCCAGATTTCCAGATTTGGTCACATTTTAATGATTTGCCATTTTGAGGAATTTAGAGTCAAAATTAGTTTCGGCCTATTTTTGGGAAAAATGTTCATAACTGTCCAAAATAGTCACCCACCAATTTTCAAGCATTTTAAACATCATTTTCTTAGCTAAACTTACCTCGAACAGACTGGTCAGAGAGCTGTCATCCATTTCGACTTCACCTAGCATCATTTTCAAGCCAAGATCTTGCCATGCATGGTTGATTGAGCTTATGAACGACCATATAGCTCAAGTACAGAAGCAAATACACACATTTATGAGCATGCATGTGAGTTTTTAAAGAGTTTTCAAAAGGTTTTAACCCTCACCTTAGCAATCAACCACAAAGATGCATATGCATGAGTGATTTTCGAACTCTAGCTTGTTTGCTCGACTTTCTTGATGATTGCTTGACTTGGCTTAGCTAAGTTATGAAGAAGACAAGCCAAGGAGATAGAGAACTCAGCCAAGAACCGAAATGGAGAGAGGAAATGAGAGAGAAGTGAGAGAAGTTGAAGGAAATGAGAGAATGTGACAAAAATATGACAAGGAATAAAGCCTTTTGCAATTTTTGATGAGCATGTTCAGCCTTGAGCTTGGTGAATCAGATTTTTGTGTCTTCAAGGTGGAATTTAAAATGTTTAGCATGGGCATGCAAGGGTTGGTCGAAAATTGTGGAAATTTGAGGAGAATTGAGCAATTTTTTATGCATTGTGTAAGTGTTTTGTCATAGTTTGTCTAGGATTATGAATAAATTATGCAATGCTAGACTAAATGCACTTAGTGGTCAGCCAAGGGCTTGCAAATTGCTGAAATTTCAGACTCTATTTAATATATTATGGATTATAATAAGGGTGAAATTTGAGGTGCATTGGTTTTGTGTGAGAATAAAGAATAAAGAATGTTTAGGTGTTTGTGTAGATTGAATTGTTTATTGTTAGTGGATTTTGTAGAGATTTGAATTAGGATTAGTTTATAGTTTAGTGCTTTGTGTAGGATTCTTTCTTGATTAACGTGGTGGCACGGATTCTTAGGTCTAGGGTACGCACTACGAGGCACGCACCGAAATCAATACGGGGCACGAAACACGAGGTAAACACGAACTACGAGGTAAGACACGAACTTCTAGACTAAGGCACATACTTCAAGTCTAATGCATAGATTCTAATGCTAACGCACGCAACCCTAGGTCAATGCATGTAGACCAATGCACAACACATAATCCAATGGAATGCACGTAAATTAAGGTACGCCTCTTAAACCTAGGTTAAGGCACGTAGTTCAAGGTTAATGCACATGAAATGAAGAGACACACACAAATTGAGGTCTTGCATGTAAATTAAGGTCATGGCACGTTTATCTAGGTATCGCACATATATCGAGGATTAGGGCACACAATTCTAGGTTAAGGCACGTATGACGAAGTATGCACGAAAACTAAGACAGAGCACATAATCCAAGGTCAGTCATATCATTCTTGGTCTATGACACGCAAATTGAGGTAATACACGTTATTCAGGGTCGGGCCTCACAGGCTGGGCCCGCAAACCGAGGGCGTGGGGCTTGGGGCCAGGTCTTCGTCGCTCCGGAGCCCATAACTTTTGATCCGTAAGGAGTTACGCGGCCCACAGCATACCGTTGGAAAGCTCTCCGAGAGATCTACGACGGGGCAGCAAAGCTCTCTTCGCTTGGCCTTTTTTCGGAGCCCAAAATCGATCGTTTTCATCAGTTTCCGGACACTTTTCTTCTTTGGCGCTGTTTTTCCGTCCCGGATCGTACGTCGTGCGTCGCGAAAAGGACGACAACCTAATCCATCACATATATGTTACCGAATCCCCCGACTCCCTAGGCATGACAACTTCGCTTCACGTAGAGGCTGGGCTCGCAAACCGAGGGCGTGGGGCATGGGCCCAGGTCTCCGTCGCTCCGAAGCCTATAACTTTTGATCCGTAAGGAGTTACGCGGCCCACAGCATACCGTTGGAAAGCTCTTCGAGAGCTCTATCTCCGAGAGCTCTACAACAAAGCAGCTAAGCCCGCTACGCTGGGCCTCTTTTCGGAGCCCAAAATCGAACGTTTTCATCAGTTTTCGGACACTTTTCTTCTTTTGCGCTATTTTTTCGTCCCGGATCGTACGTCGTGCGCCACAAAAAGGACGACAACCTAATCCATCACTTATATGTTACCGAATCCCCCGGCGCCCTGGGCATGACAACTTCGCTTCGCGTAGAGGCTGGGCTTGCAAACCCAGGGCGTGGGGCTTGGGGACAGGTCTCCGTCGCTCCGGAGCCCATAACTTTTGATCCGTAAGGAGTTACGCGGCCCACATCATACCGTTGGAAAGCTCTCCAAGAGCTCTACGACGGGGCAGCTAAGCCCGCTACGTTGGGCCTCTTTTCGGAACACAAAATTGAACATTTTCATCAGTTTCCGAATACTTTTCTTCTTTTGCGCTATTTTTCTGTCTCGGATCGTACGTCGTGCGCCGCGAAAAGGACGACAACCTAATCCATCACATATATGTTACCGAATCCCCCGGTGCCCTGGGCGTGACAACTTCGCTTCACGTAGAGGCTGGGCTCGCAAACCGAGGGCGTGGGGCTTGGGGCTAGGTCTCCGTCGCTCCGGAGCCCATAACTTTTGATCCGTAAGGAGTTACGCGGCCCACAGCATACCGTTGGAAAGCTCTCCGAGAGATCTACGACGGGGGAGCCAAGCCCGCGTTGCTGGGCCTTTTTTCAGAGACCAAAATCAAACATTTTCATCAGTTTCCGGACACTTTTCTTCTTTGGCGTTGTTTTTCTGTCCCGGATCGTACGTCGTGCGCTGTGAGAAGGACGACAACCTAATCCATCACATATATGTTACCGAATCCCACGGCGCCCTGGGCGTGACAACTTCGCTTCACGTAGAGGCTGGGCCAGCAAACCGAGGGCGTGGGGCTTAGGGCCAGGTCTCCGTCGCTCCGGAGCCCATAACTTTTGTTCCGTAAGGATTTACACGGCCCACAACATACCGTTGGAAAGCTCTCCGAGAGATCTACGATGGGGTAGCTAAGCTCACTTTGCTGGGCCTTTTTTCGGAGCCCAAAATCGAACGTTTTCATTAGTTTCCGGACACTTTTCTTCTTTGGCGCTGTTTTTTCGTCCCAGATCGTACGTCATGCGCCGCGAAAAGGACGACAACCTAATCCGTCAAATATATGTTACTGAATCCCCCGGCTCCCTAGGCGTGACAACTTCGCTTCACGTAGAGGTTGGGACCGCAAACCGAGGGCGTAGGGCTTGGGGCCAGGTCACCGTCGCTCCGGAGCCCATAACTTTTGATCCGTAAGGAGTTACGCGACCCACATCTTACCGTTGGAAAGCTCTCCGAGAGCTCTACGACGGGGCAGCTAAGCCCGCTATACTGGGCCTCTTTTAGGAACCCAAAAGCCAACGTTTTCATCAGTTTCTGGATACTTTTCTTCTTTTGCGCTGTTTTTCCGTCCTGGATCGTACGTCGTGCACCGCGAAAAGGACGACTACCTAATCCATCACATATATGTTACCGAATCCCCCGGTGCCCTGGGCGTGACAACTTTGCTTCACGTAGAGGCTGGGCCCGCAAACCGAGGGCGTGGGGCTTGGGGCCAGGTCTCCGTCGCTCCGGAGCCCATAACTTTTGATCCGTAAAGAGTTACGCGGCCCACAGCATACCGTTGGAAAGCTCTCCGAGAGATCTACGATGGCGCAGCTAAGTCCTCTTCGCTAGGCCTTTTTTCAGAGCCCTAAATCTATCGTTTTCATCAGTTTCCGAACATTTTTCTTCTTTGGCGCTATTTTTCCGTCCCGGATCGTACGTCGTGCGCCGCGAAAAGTACGACAACCTAATCCATCACATATATGTTACTGAATCCCCCGACTCCCTGGGCGTGACAACTTCGCTTCACGTTGAGGCTGGGCCCGCAAATCGAGGGCATGGAGCTTGGAGAAAGGTCTCCGTCGCTCCGGAGCCCATAACTTTCGATCCGTAAGGAAATACGCGGCCCACAGCATACCGTTGGAAAGCTCTCCGAGAGATCTACGACGGCGCAGCAAAGCCCTCTTCGTTGGGCCTTTTTTCGGGGCCCAAAATCGAACGTTTTCATCAGTTTCTGAACACTTTTCTTCTTTTGCGCTGTTTTTCCATCTCGGATCGTACGTCGTGCGCCACGAAAAGGACGACAACCTAATCCATCACATATATGTTACCGAATCCCCTGGCGCCCTGGGCGTGACAACTTCGCTTCACGTATAGGCTGGGCCCGCAAACCGAGGGCGTGGGGCTTGGGGCCAGGTCTCCGTCGCTCCGGAGCCCATAACTTTTGATCCGTAAGGAGTTACGCGGCCCACAGCATACCGTTGGAAAGCTCTTCGAGAGATCTACGACGGGGCGGACAAGCTCGCTTGGCTGGGCCTTTTTTTCGAGCACAGAATCGAACGTTTTCATCAGTTTCTGGACACTTTTCTTCTTTGACGCTGTTTTTCCGTCCCGGATCGTACGTTGTGCGCCGCGAAAAGGACGACAACCTAATCCATCACATATATGTTACCGAATCCCCCGGCTCCATGGGCGTGACAACTTCGCTTCACGTAGAGGCTGGGCCCACAAACCGAGGGCGTGGGGCTTGGGGCCAGGTCTCCGTCGCTCCGGAGCCCATAACTTTTGATCCGTAAGGAGTTACGCGGCCCACAGCATACGGTTGGAAAGGTCTCCGAGAGATCTACGACGGGGCAGCCAAGCTCGCTTCGCTGGGCCTTTTTTCGGGGCCCAAAATCGAACGTTTTCATCAGTTTCTGGACACTTTTCTTCTTTGGCGCTATTTTTCTGTCCCGGGTCGTACGTCGTGCGCCGCGAAAAGGACGATAACCTAATCCATTACATATATGTTACCGAATCCCCCGGCGCCCTGGGCATGACAACTTCGCTTCACGTAGAGGCTGGGCCCGCAAACCGAGGGCGTGGGGCTTGGGGCCAGGTCTCGTCGCTCCGGAGCCCATAACTTTTGATCCGTAAGGAGTTAAGCGGCCCACAGCATACGGTTGGAAAGGTCTCCGAGAGATCTACGACGGGGCAGCCAAGCTCGCTTCGCTGGGCCTTTTTTCGGGGCCCAAAATCGAACATTTTCATCAGTTTCTGGACACTTTTCTTCTTTTGCGCTGTTTTTCCATCTCGGATCGTACGTCGTGCGCCACGAAAAGGACGACAACCTAATCCATCACATATATGTTACCGAATCCCCTGGCACCCTGGGAGTGACAACTTCGCTTCACGTATAGGCTGGGCCCACAAACCGAGGGCGTGCGGCTTGGGGCCAGGTCTCCATCGCTCCGGAGTCCATAACTTTTGATTCGTAAGGAGTTACGCGGCCCACAGTATACCGTTGGAAAGCTCTTCGAGAGATCTACGACGGGGTAGCCAAGCTTGCTTGGCTGGCCCTTTTTTCGGACCCCAAAATCGAACGTTTTCATCAGTTTCTGGACACTTTTCTTCTTTGGCGCTATTTTTCTGTCCCGGGTCGTACGTCGTGCGCCGCGAAAAGGAGACAACCTAAATCATCACATATATGTTACCGAATCCCCCGGCTCCGTGGGCGTGACAACTTCGCTTCACGTAGAGGCTGGGCCCACAAATCGAGGGTGTGGGGCTTGGGGCCAGGTCTCCGTCGCTCCGGAGCCCATAACTTTTGATCCGTAAGGAGTTACGTGGCCCACAGCATACGATTGGAAAGGTCTCCAAGAGATCTACGACGGGGAAGCCAAGCTCGCTTTGCTGGGCCTTTTTTCGGACCCCAAAATCGAACGTTTTCATCAGTTTCTAGACACTCTTCTTCTTTGGCGCTATTTTTCTGTCCCGGATCGTAAGTCGTGCGCCGCGAAAAGGGCGACAACCTAATCCATTACATATATGTTACCGAATCCCCCGTCGCCCTGGGCGTGACAACTTCGCTTCACGTAGAGGCTGGGCCCGCAAACCGAGGGCGTGGGGCTTGGGGCCAGGTCTCCGTCGCTACGGAGCCCATAAGTTTTGATCCGTAAGGAGTTACACAGCCCACAGCATACCGTTGGAAAGCTCTCCGAGAGATCTACGATGGGGCAGCCAAGCCCGCATTGCTGGGCCTTTTTTCGGACACCCAAATCGAACGTTTTCATCAGTTTCCAGACACTTTTCTTCTTTGGCGCTATTTTTCTGTCCCGGATCGTACGTCGTACGCCGGGAAAAGGACAACAACCTAATCCATTACATATATGTTACCGAATCCCCCAGCTCCCTGGGCGTGACAACTTCGTTTCACGTAGAGGCTGGGCCCACAAACCGAGGGCGTGGGGCTTGGGGCCAGGTCTCCGTCGCTCCGGAGCCCATAACTTTTGATCCGTAAGGAGTTACGCGGCCCACAGCATACGGTTGGAAAGGTCTCCGAGAGATCTACGACGGTGCAGCCAAGCCCGCTTTGCTGGGCCTTTTTTCGGACCCCAAAATCGAACGTTTTCATCAGTTTCCAGACACTTTTCTTCTTTGGCGCTATTTTTCTGTCCCGGGTCGTACGTCGTGCGCCGCGAAATAGACGATAACCTAATCCATTACATATATGTTACCGAATCCCCTGGCGCCCTGGGCGTGACAACTTCACTTCACCTAGAGGCTGGGCCCGCAAACCGAGTGCGTGGGGCTTGGGACCACGTCTCCGTCGCTCCGGAGCCCATAACTTTTGATCCGTAAGGAGTTAAGCGGCCGACAGCATATCGTTGGAAAGCTCTCCGAGAGCTCTGCGATGGGGCAGCCAAGTACGCTAGGCTAGGCCTTTTTTCGGAGCCAAAAATTGAACGTTTTCATCAGTTTCTGGACACTTTTCTTCTTTGACACTGTTTTTCCGTCCCGGATCGTACGTCGTACGCCGCGAAAAGGACGACAACCTAATCCATCACATATATGTTACCGAATCCCTCGGCTCCCTGGGCGTGACAACTTTGCTTCACGTAGAGGCTGGGCCCGCAAACCGAGGGCGTAGGGCTTGGGGCCAGGTCTCCGTCGCTCCGGAGCCAATAACTTTTGATCCGTAAGGAGTTACGCGGCCCACAGCATACGGTTGGAAAGGTCTCCGAGAGATCTACGACGGGGCAGCCAAGCTCGCTTTGGTGGACCTTTTTCCAGACCCCAAAATTGAACGTTTTCATCAATTTCCAGACACTTTTCTTCTTTGGCGATATTTTTCGTCCCGAATCATACGTCGTGCGCCGTGAAAAGGACGACAACCTAATCCATCACATATATGTTACCGAATCCCCCGGCGCCCTACGTGCGACGACTTCGCTTCACGTAGAGGCTGGGCCAGCAAACCGAGGGCGTGGGGCTTGGGGCCAGGTCTCCGTCGCTCCGGAGCCCATAACTTTTGATCCGTAAGGAGTTACGCAGCCCACAGCATACCGTTGGAAAGCTCTCCGAGAGATCTTCGACGGGGCAGCCAAGCCCGCTTTGCTAGGCCTTTTTTCGGAGCCCAAAATTGAACGTTTTCATCAGTTTCCAGACACTTTTCTTCTTTGGCGCTATTTTTCGGTCCCGGATCGTACGTCGTGCGCCGCGAAAAGGACGACAACCTAATCCATTACATATATGTTACCGAATCCCCCAGTGCCCTGGCCGTGACAACTTCGCTTCACGTAGAGGCTGGGCCCGCAAACCGAGGGCGGGGGGCTTGGGGCCAGGTCTTCGTCGCTCCGGAGCCCATAACTTTTGATCCGTAAGGAGTTACGCGGCCCACATCATACCGTTGGAAAGCTATCCGAGAGATCTACGACGTGGCTGCAAAGCCCGCTTTGCTGGTCCTTTTTTCGGGGCCCAAAATCGAACGTTTTCATCAGTTTCATGACACTTTGTTTCTTTTGCCCAGTTTTTCCATTTTGGATCGTACGTCGTTCGCCACGAAAAGGACGACAACCTAATCCATCACATATATGTTACCGAATCCCCTGGCGCCCTGGGCGTGACAACTTCGCTTCACGTATAGGCTGGGCCCGCAAACCGAGGGCGTGGGGCTTGGGGCCAGGTCTCCGTCGCTCCGGAGCCCATAACTTTTGATCCGTAAGGAGTTACGCGGCCCACAGCATACCGATGGAAAGCTCTTCGAGAGATCTACGACGGGGCGGACAAGCTCGCTTGGCTGGGCCTTTTTTCGGAGCCCAAAATCGAACGTTTTCATTAGTTTCTGGACACTTTTCTTCTTTGACGGTGTTTTTTCGTCCCGAATCGTACGTCGTGCGCCGCGAAAAGGACGACAACCTAATCCATCACATATATGTTACTGAATCCCCCGGCTCCCTGGGCATGAAAACTTCGCTTCACGTAGAGGCTGGGCCGGAAAACCGAGGGCGTGGGGCTTGGGGCCAGTTCTCTGTCGCTCCGGAGCCCATAACTTTTGATCCGTAAGGAGTTACGCGGCCCACAGCATACGGTTGGGAATGTCTCCAAGAGATCTACGACGGGGCAGCCAAGCCTGCTTTGCTGGGCCTTTTTTCGGTCCCCAAAATCGAACGTTTTCATCAGTTTCCAGACACTTTTCTTCTTTGGCGCTATTTTTCTGTCTCGGATCGTACGTCGTGCGCCGCGAAAAGGACGACATCCTAATCCATTACATATATGTTACCAAATCCCCCGGCGCCCTGGGCGTGACAACTTAGCTTCACGTAGAGGCTGGGCCCGCAAACTGAGGGAGTGATGTTTGGGCCGAAGTCTCTATCGCTCCGTAGCCCATAACTTTTGATCTGTAAGGATTTACGCGGCATACAGCATACCGTTGGAAAGCTCTCCGAGTGATCTACGACGGGGCAGCCAAGCCCGCTATGCTGGGTCCCTTTTCGGAGCCCAAAATCGAATGTTTTCATTAGTTCCGGGACACTTTTCTTCTTTTGCGATGTTTTTCCATCCCGGATCGTACGTCGTGCACCGCAAAAAGGACGACAATCTAATCCATGACAAATATGTTACCGAATTCCCCGGCGTCCTGGGCGTGAAAACTTCGCTTCACGTAGAGGTTGGGCCCGCAAACCGAGGGCGTGGGGCTTGAGGCCAGGTCTCCGTCGCTCCGGAGGCCATAACTTTTGAGCCGTAAGGAGTTATACAGCCCACAACAAACCGTTGGAAAGCTCTCCGAGAGTTCTACGACTGGGCAGCCAAGCCCGCTTAGCTGGGCCTTTTTTCGGAGCCCAAAATCGAACGTTTTCATCAGTTTCCACATACTTTTCTTCTTTGGCGCTGTTTTTCCATCCCGGATCGTACGTCGTGTGACGCGAAAAGGACGACAACCTAATCCATCACATATATGTTACCGAATCCCCCGGCGCCCTGGGCGTGACAACTTCGCTTCACGTAGAGGCTGAGCCCGCAAGCCGAGGGCGTGGGGCTTGGGGCCCGGTCTCCGTCGCACCGGTGCCCATAACTTTTGATCCGTAAGGAGTTACGCCACCCACAGCATACCGTTGGAAAGCTCTCCGAGAGATCGACGACGCGGCATCAAAGCCCTCTTCGCTGCGCTTTTTTTCGAAGCCCAAAATTGAACGTTTTCATCAGTTTCTAGACACTTTTCTTCTTTTGCGCTGTTTTTCCATCTCGGATCATACGTCGTGCGCCGCGAAAAGGACGACAACCTAATCCATCGCATATATGTTACCGAATCCCCCGGCTTCCTGGGCGTGACAACTTTAATTCTAGTAGAGGCTGGGCCCGCAAACCGAGGGCGTGGGGCTTGGGGCCAGGTCTCCGTCGGTCCGGAGCCCATAACTTTTTATCCGTAAGGAGTTACGTGGCCCACAGCATACTGTTGGAAAGCTCTCCGAGAGCTCTACGACGGGGCAGGTAAGCCCGCTTCACTGGGCCTTTTTTCGGAGCCCAAAATCGAATATTTTTATTAGTTTTGAGACACATTTCTTCTTTTGCGTTGTTTTTCCGTCCTAGATCGCGCGTCGTGAGTCGCGAAAAGGACGACAACATAATCCGTCACATTTCTGTTACCGAATCCCCCGGCGCCAACGACGTGACAACTTCGCTTCACGTAGAGGCTGGGCTCACAAACCGAGGGCGTGGGGCTTGGGGCCAGGTCTCCATCGCTCTGGAGCCTATAACTTTTGATCCGTAAGGAGTTACGCAGCCCAGAGCATACCGTTGGAATGCTCTCCAAGAGCTCTACAACGGGGCAGCTAAGCCCGCTTCGCTGGGCCTTTTTCGGCAGGCCAAAATTGAACATTTTCATCAGTTTTCGGACACATTTCTTCTTTTGCACTGTTTTTCCGTCCTGAATCGCGCGTCGTGCGCCGCGAAAAGGACGACAACCTAATCCGTCACATTTCTGTTACCGAATCCCCCGGCGCCCTAGGCGTGAAAAATTCGCTTCACGTAGAGGCTGGACCCGTAAACCAAGGACGTGGGGCGTGGGGCTTGGGGCCAGGTCTCCGTCGCTCCGGAGCCCATAACTTTTGTTACGTAAGGAGTTACGCGGCCCACAGCATACCGTTGGAAAGCTCTCCGAGAGATCTACGACGGGGCAGCAAGTCCGCTTTACTGGGCCTTTTTTTTTTAGCCCAAAATCGAACGTTTTCATTAGTTTTCGGACAATTTTCTTCTTTTACGCTGTTTTACCATCCCGGATCGTACGTTGTGCACCGCGAAAAGGACGACAACCTAATCTGTCACATAATGTTACCGAATCCGCTGGCGCCCTGGGCGTGACAACTTTGCTTCACGTAGAGGCTGGGGCCGTAAACCGAGGGCGTGGGGCTTAGGGCCAGGTCCCCGTCGCTCCGACGCCCATAACTTTTGATCCGTAAGGAGTAACGCGGCCCACAGCATACCGTTGGAAAGATTTCTGAGAGCTCTACGACGAGGCAGCCTAGCTGGGCCTCTTTTCGGAGCCCAAAATCAAAAGTTTTCGTCAGTTTCCGGACACTTTTCTCCTTTTGTGCTGTTTTTCCGTCCCGGATCGTACGTCGTGCACCGCGAAAAGGACGACAACCTAAGCCATAACATATATGTTACCGAATCACCCGGCTCCCTGGGCGTGACAACTTCGCACCACGTAGAGGCTGGGCCCGCAAACCGAGGGCGTGGGGCTTGGGGCCAAGTCTCCGTCGCTCCGGTGCCCATAACTTTTGATCCGTAAGGAGTTACGCGGTGCACAGCAGACCGTTGGAAAGTTCTCCGAGAGATCTACGACGAGGCAGGAAAGCCCGCTTTGCTAGGCCTATTTTCGGACCCCAAAATAGAACATTTTCATCAGTTTCCGGACACTTTTCTTCTTTTGCGCCGTTTTTCCATCCCGTATCGTACGTCGTGCGCCGCGAAAAGGACGACAACCTAATCCATCACATATATGTTACCGAATCCCTCGGCGCCCTGGGCGTGACAACTTAGCATCACGTAGAGGCTGAGCCCGCAAACCGAGGGCGTTGGGCTTGGGGCCAGGTCTCAGTCGCTCCGGAGACCATAACTTTTGATCCGTAAGGAGTTACGCGGCCCACAGCATACCGTTGGAAAGCTATCCGAGAGATCTACGACGGGGGTAGCAAAGCCCTCTTCGTTGGGCCTTTTTTCGGAGCCCAAAATTGATCATTTTCATCAGTTTCCGGACACTTTTCTTCTTGGGCGCTCTTTTTCTGTCCCGGATCGTACGTCGTGCGCCGCAAAAAGGACAACAACCTAATCCATCACATATATGTTACCGAATCCCCCGACTCCTTGGGCGTGATAACTTTGCTTCTAGTAGAGGCTGGGCCCGCAAACCGAGGGCGTGGGGCTTGAGGCCAGGTCTCCGTCGCTCCGGAGCCCATAACTTTTGATCCGTAAGGAGTTACGCTGCCCACAGCATTCCGTTGGAAAGCTCTACGACATATCTACGATGGGGAAGCCAAGCCCGTTTCATTGGGCCTTCTTTCGGAGCCCAAAATCGAACGTTTTCATCAGTTTCCGGACACTTTTCTTCTTTTGCGCTGTTTTTTCATCCCGGAACGTACGTCGTGCGCCGCGAAAAGGACGACAACCTAATCCATCACATATATATTACCGAATCCCCCGGCGCCCTGTGCGTGACAACTTCGCTTCACGTAGAGGCTGGGCCCACAAACCGAGGACGTGGGGCATGGGGCCAGGTCTCCGTCGCTCCGGACCCCATAACTTTTGATCCGTAAGGTGTTACGCAGCCCACAGCATACGGTTGGAAAGCTCTCCGAGAGATCTATTGCGATACGTCTTGCGCCGCGAAAAGGACGACAACCTAATCCATCACATATATGTTACCGAAACCCCCGGCTCCCTAGGCGTGACAACTTCGCTTCATGTAGAGGTTGGGCCCGCAAACCGAGGGCGTGGGGCTTGGGGCCAGGTCTCCGTCGCTCTGGAGCCCATAACTTTTGATCCGTAAGGAGTTACACGGCCCACAGCATACCGTTGGAAAGCTCCCCGAGATATCTACGATGGGGAAGCCAAGCCCGTTTTGCTGGGCCTTTTTTCAGAGCCCAAAATTGAACGTTTTCATCAGTTTCAGGATACTTTTCTTCTTTTGTGTTGTTTTTTCATCCCGTATCGTACGTCGTGCGCAGCGACAAGCACGACAACCTGATCCATTACATATATGTAAACGAATCCACCGGCTCCCTGAGCGTCACAACTTCGCTTCATGTAGAGGCTGGGCCCGCAAACCGAGGGCGTGGTGCTTGGGGCCAGGTCTCCGTCGCTCTGGAGCCCATAACTTTTGATCTGTAAGGAGTTACGCAGCCCAGAGCATACCGTTGGAAAGCTCTCTGAGAGATCTACGACGGGCAGCCAAGTTCGCTTTGCTGGGCCTTTTTTTGGAGCCCAAAATCGAACGTTTTCATCTGTTTCTAGACACTTTTCTTCTTTGGCGCTGTTTTTCCGTCCCAGATCGTACGTCGTGCGCCGCGAAAAGGAGGACAACCAAATCCATCACATATATGTTACCGAATCCCCCGGCTCCCTGGGCGTGACAACTTCGCTTCACGTAGAGGCTGGGCCCGCAAACCGAGGGCGTGGAGCTTGGGGCCAGGTCTCCGTCGCTCCGGAGCCCATAACTTCTGATCCGTAAGGATTTACGCAGCCCACAACATACCGTTGGAAAGCTCTCCGAGAGATCTACGACAGGGGAGCCAAGCCCGCTTTGCTGGTCCTTTATTTGGAGCCCAAAATCGAACGTTTTCATCAATTTTCGGACACTTTTCTTCTTTGGCGCTATTTTTCGGTCCCGGATCGTACGTCGTGCGCCGCGAAAAGGACGACAACCTAATCCATTACATATATGTTACCGAATCCCCCAGTGCCCTGGCCGTGACAACTTCGCTTCACGTAGAGGCTGGGCCCGCAAACCGAGGGCGTTGGGCTTGGGGCCAGGTCTCCGTCGCTCCGGAGCCCATAACTTTTGATTCATAAGGAGTTACGCGGCGCACAGTATACCGTTGGAAAGCTCTCCTAGAGCTCTACGACGGGACAGTTAAGCCCGCTACACTGGGCCTTTTTTCGGAGCTCAAAGTCAAATGTTTTCGTCAGTTTCTGGACACTTTTCTTCTTTTGCGCGATTTTTCTGTCCCGGACCGTACGTCGTGCACCGCGAAAAGGACGACAACCTAATCCATCACATATATGTTACCGAATTCCCCGGCGCCCTGGGCGTGACATCTTCGCTTCACGTAGAGGGTGGGCCCGCCAACCGAGGGCATGGGGCTTGGGGCCAGGTTTCCGTCGCTCAGGAGCCCATAACTTCTGATCAGCATGGATTTACGCGGCCCACAGCATACCGTTGGAAAGCTCTCCGAGAGATCCACGACGGGGCAGCCAAGCCCTCTTCGCTTGGCCTTTTTTGGGAGCCCAAAATTGATCATTTTCATCGGTTTTCGGACACTTTTCTTCTTTGGCGCTGTTTTTCCGTCCCGGATCGTACGTCGGGCGCCGCAAAAAGGACGACAACCTACTCCATCACATATATGTTACCGAATCCCCCGGCTCCATGGGCGTGACAACTTCGCTTCACGTAGAGGCTGGGCCCGCAAATCGAGAGTGTGGGGCTTGGGGCCAGGTCTACGTCGCTCCGGAGCCCATAACTTTTGATCCGTAAGGTGTTACGCAGCCCATAGCAAACCGTTGGAAAGCTCTCCGAGAGTTCCACGAAGGGGCAGCCAAGCCCGCTGTGCTGGGCCTTTTTTCGGAACCCAAAGTCGAACGTTTTCATCAGTTTCTGAACACTTTTCTTCTTTGGCGCTGTTTTTTGTCCCGGATCGTACGTCGTGCGCCGCGAAAAGGACGACAACCTAATCCTTCACATATATGTTACCGAATCCCCCGGCTCCCTGGGCATGACAACTTCGCTTCACGTAGAGGCTGGGCCAGCAAACCAGGAGCGTGGGGCTGGGGGCCAGGTCTCCGTCGCTCCGGAGCCCATAACTTTTGATCCGTAGGGCGTTACACAGCCCACAGCATACCGTTGGAAAGCTCTCCGAGAGATCTACGACGGGGCAGCCAAGCCCGCTTTGCTGGGCCTTTATTCGGAGAACAAAATCGAACGTTTTCATATGTTTCTGGGCACTTTTCTTCTTTGGCGCTGTTTTTCCGTCCCGGATCGTACGTCGTGCGCCGCGAAAAGGACGACAACCTAATCCATCACATATATGTTACCGAATCCCCCGGCGACCTGAGCGTGACAACTTCGCTTCACGTAGAGGCTGGGCCCGCAAACCGAGGGCGAGGGGCTTGGGGCCAGGTCTTCGTCGCCCCGGAGCCCATAACTTTTGATCCGTAAGGTGTTACGCTGCCCACTGCATAACGTTGGGAAGCTCTCCGAGAGATTTACGACGAGGCAGCCAAGTTCGCTTTGTTGGGCCTCTTTTCGGAGCCCAAAATCGAACGTTTTCATCAGTTTCTGGACACTTTTCTTCTTTGAAACTGTTTTTCCGTCCAGGATCGTACGTCGTGCGCCGTGAAAAGGACGACAACCTAATCCATCACATATATGTTACCGAATCCCCCGGCTCCCTGTACGTGACAACTTCGATTCACGTAGAGGCTGGGCCCGCAAACCGAGGGCGTGGGGCTTGGGGCCAGGTCTCCGTCGCTCCGGAGCCCATAACTTTCGATCCGTAAGAAGTTACGCAGCCCATAGCATACCGTTGGAAAGCTCTCCGAGAGATCTACGACGGGGCACACAAGCCTGCCATGCTGGGCCTTTATTCGGAGCCCAAAATCTTACGTTTTCATCAGTTTCCGGACACTTTTCATCTTTGGTGCTGTTTTTCCGTCCCGGATCGTACGTCGTGCGCCGTGAAAAGGACGACAACCTAATCCATCACATATATGTTACCGAATCTCCCGGTGCCCTGCGCGTGACAACTTCGCTTCACGTAGAGGCTGGGCCCACAAACCGAGGGCGTGGGGCTTGGGGCCAGGTCTCCGTCGCTCCGGAGCCCATAACTTTTGATTCCTAAGGTGTTACGCGGCCCACAGCATACCGTTGGAAAGCTCTCCGACAGATCTACGACGGGGTAGCAAAGCCCTCTTCGCTGGGCCTTTTTTCGGAGCCCAAAATCGATCGTTTTCATCAGTTTCCGGACACTTTTCTTCTTTGGCACTGTTTTTCCGTCCCGCATCATAGGTCGTGCGCCGCGAAAAGGACGACAACCTAATCCATCACATATATGTTACCGAATCCCCCAGCTCCCTGGGCGTGACAACTTCGCTTCACGTAGAGGCTGGGCCTGCATACCGAGGGCGTGGGGCTTGGCGCCAGGTCTCCGTCGCTCCGGAGCCCATAACTTTTGATCCGTAAGGAGTTACGCGGCCCACAGCATACCGTTGGAAAGCTCTCCGAGAGATCTACGATGGGGCAAAGAAGTTTTGGGCATTTTTTCAGAGCCCGAAATCGAATGTTTTCATCTGTTTTCGGACATTTTTCTTCTTTGACGCTGTTTTTTTATCCCGAATCATACGTCGTGCGCCGTGAAAAGGACGACAGCCTAATCTATCACATATATGTTACCGAATCCCTCGGCGCCCTGGGCGTGACAACTTCGCTTCATGTAGAGGCTGAGCCCGCAAACCGAGGGCATTGGGCTTGGGGCCAGGTCTCCGTCGCTCCGGAGCCCATAACTTTTGATCCGTAAGGAGTTACGCGGCCCACAGCATACCGTTGGAAAGCTCTCCGAGAGATCTACGACGGGGCAGCAAAGCCCTCTTCGCTGGGCTTTTTTTCGGAGCCCAAAATCAAATGTTTTCATTAATTTTCGGACACATTTCTTCTTTGGCGCTGTTTTTCTATGCTGGATCGTACGTTGTGCACCGCGAAAAGGACGACAACCTAATCCATTACATATATGTTACAGAATCCCCAGGCTTCCTGGGCGTGATAACTTCGCTTTACCTAGAGACTGGGCCCGCAAACCGAGGGCGTGGGGTTTGGGGCCAGGTCTTCGTTGCTCTGGAGCCCATAACTTTTGATCCGTAAAGAGTTACTCGGCCCACAACATACCGTTGGAAAGCTTTTCGAGAGATCTACGACGTGGCAGCCAAGCTTGCTTCGCTGGGCCTTTTTTCGAAGCCCAAAATCGAACGTTTTTCATCAGTTTCCAGACACTTTTCATCTTTTGCTCTGTTTTTCCGTCCCGGATCGTACGTCATGCGCCGCGAAAATGATGACAACCTAATCCATCACATATATATTACCGAATCCCCCGGCGCCCTGGGCGTGACAACTTCGCTTCAAGTAGAGGCTGGGCCCGCAAACTGAGGGCGTGGGGCTTGGGGCGAGGTTTCTGTCGCTCTGGAGCCCATAACTTTTGATCCGTAAGGAGTTACACAGCCCACAGCATACCGTTGGAAAGCTCTCCCAGAGATCTACGACGGGGCAGCCAAGCCCGCTTCACTGGGCCTTTTTTCAGAGAACAAAATCGAACGTTTTCATCAGTTTCCGGACACTTTTCTTCTTTGGCGGTGTTTTTCCGTCACGGATCGTATGTCGTGCGCCGTGAAAAGGACGACAACCTAATCCATCACAAATATGTTACCGAATCCCCCGGCGCCCTGGGCGTGACAACTTCGCTTCACGTAGAGGCTGGGCCCGCAAGCCGGGGGCGTGGGGCTTGGGGCTAGGTCTCCATCGGTCCGGAGCCGATAACTTTTGATCCGTAAGGAATTACGCTGCCCGCAATATAGCGTTGGAAAGCTCTCCGAGATATCTACAACGGGGCAGCCACGCCCGCTTTGCTGGGCCTTTTTTCGGATCCCAAAATTGAACGTTTTCATCAATTTCCGGACACTTTTCTTCTTTGGTACTTTTTTTCCGTCCCGAATCGTACGTCGTGCGCCGCAGAAAGGACGACAACCTAATCCATCACATATATGTTACCGAATCCCTCGGCTCCCTGGGCGTGACAACTTCGCTTCACGTAGAGGCTGGGCCCGCAAACCGAGGACGTGGGGCTTGGGGCCAGGTCTCCGTCGCTCTGAAGCCCATAACTTTTGATTCGTAAGTAGTTACGCGGCCCACAGCATACCGTTGGAAAGCTCTCCGAGAGATATACGACGTGGCAACGAAGCCCGTTTTGCTGGGCCTTTTTTCAGAGCCCAAAATCGAACGTTTTCATCAGTTCTGGACACTTTTCTTCTTTGGCGCTGTTTTTTCGTCTCGGATCGTACGTCGTGCGCCGCGAAAAGGACGACAACCTAATCCATCACATATATGTTACCGAATCCCACGGCTCCCTGGGCATGACAACTTCGCTTCACGTAGAGGCTGGGCCGGCAAACCGAGGTCGTGGGGCATGGGACCAGGTCTCCGTTGCTCCAGAGCCCTTAACTTTTGATCCGTAAGGAGTTACGCGGCCCACAGCATATCGTTGTAAAGCTCTCCGAGAGATCTACGATGGGGCAGCTAAGCCCGGTTCGCTGGGCCTTTTTTGGCTCCCGAAGTCGAACGTTTTCATCAGTTTCCGCATACTTTTCTTCTTTGACGCTGTTTTTTCGTCCCGGATCGTACGTCGTGCGCCGCGAAAAGGACGACAACCTAATCCATCACATATATATTACCGAATCCCCCGGCTCCCTGGACGTGACAACTTCGCTTCACGTTGAGGCTGGGCCAGCAAACCGAGAGCATGGGGCTTGGGGCCAGGTCTCCGTCGCTCCGGAGCCCATAACTTTTGATCCGTAAGGAGTTACGCGGCCCACAGCATACCGTTGGAAAGCTCTCCGAGAGATCTACGACGATGCAGCCTAGCCCGCTTTGCTGGCCCTTTTTTCAGAGCCCAAAGTCGAACGTTTTCAACAGTTTCTGGACACTTTTCTTCTTTGGCGCTGTTTTTCCATCTCGGATCGTACGTCGTGCGCCGCGAAAAGGACGACAACCTAATCCATCACATATATGTTATCGAATCCCCCGGCACCGTGGGCGTGACAATTTCGCTTCACGTAGAGGCTGGGCCCGCAAACCGAGGGCGTGGGGCTTGGGGCCTCCGTCGCTCCAGAGGCCAAAACTTTTGATCCGTAAGGAGTTACACGGCCCACAGCACACCGTTGGAATGCTCTCCGAGAGATCTACGACGGCGCAACCAGGCCCGCTGTGCAGGGCCTTTTTTCGGTGCCCAAAATCGAACGTTTTCATCAGTTTTCGGACACTTTTCTTCTTTGGCGCTGTTTATACGTCCCGGATCGTACGTCGTGCGCCGTGAAAAGGACGACAATCTAATCCATGACAAATATGTTCCCAAATCCCACGGCGTCCTGGGCGTGAAAACTTCGCTTCACGTAGAGGTTGGGCCCGCAAACCGAGGGCGTGTGGCTTGGGGCCAAGTCTCCGTCGCTCCGGAGCCCATAACTTTTGATCCGTAAGGAGTCACGCGGCCCACTGCATACCGTTGGAATGCTCTCCGAGAGATCCACGACGGGGCACCCAAGCCCGCTTCGCTGGGCCTTTCTTCGGATACCAAAGTCGAACGTTTTCATCAGTTTCTGGACACTTTTCTTCTTTTGCGCTATTTTTTTGTCCCGGATCGTATGTCGTGCACCGCAAAATGGACGAAAACCTAATCCATCACATATATGTTACCGAATCCCCGGGCGCCCTGGGCGTGACAACTTCACTTCACGTAGAGGCTAGGCCCGCAAACCGAGGGCGTGGGGCTTGGGGCCAGGTCTCCGTCGCTCCGGAGCCCATAACTTTTGATCCGTAAGGAGTTACGCGGCCCACAACATACCGTTGGAAAGCTCTCCTAGATATCTACGACGGGGCAGCCAAGCTTGCTTTGCTGGGCCTTTTTTCGGAGCCCAAAATCGAACGTTTTTATCAGTTTCCCGACACTTTTCTTCTTTGGCGCTGTTTTTCCGTCCTGGATCGTACGTCGTGCGCCGCGGAAAGGACGACAACCTAATTCATCACATATATGTTACCGAATCCCCCGGCGCTTTGGGCGTGACAACTTCGCTTCACGTAGAGGCTGGGCCCGCAAACCGAGGGCGTGGGGCTTAGGGCCAGGTCTCCGTCGCTTCGGAGCCCATAACTTTTGATCCGTATGCAGTTACGCGGCCCACAGCATACCGTTGGAAAGCACTCCAAGAGATCTACGATGGGTTAGCAAAGCCTCTTCGCTGGGCCTTTTTTCGGAGTCCAAAATCGAACGTTTTCATCAATTTTCGGACACATTTCTTCTTTGGCACTGTTTTTCTGTCCCGGATCGTACGTTGTGCACCGCGAAAAGGACGACAACCTAATCCGTTACATATATGTTACCGAATCCCCAGGCTCCCTGGGCGTGACAACTTCGCTTTACGTAGAGGCTGGGCCAGCAAACCGAGGGCGTGGGGCTTAGGGCCAGGTCTTCGTTGCTCCGGAGCCCATAACTTTTGATCCGTAAAGAGTTACGCGGCCCACAGCATACCGTTGGAAAGCTCTCCGAGAGATCTACGACTGGGAAGCCAAGCCTGCTAAGCTGGGACTTTTTTCGGAGACTAAAATCGAACATTTTCATCAGTTTCCGGACACTTTTTTTCTTTAGCGCTGTTTTTCCGTCACGGATCGTATGTCGTGCGCCGCGAAAAGGACGACAAAATAATCCATCACATATATGTTACCGAATCCCCCGGCGCCCTGGGCGTGACAACTTCGCTTCACGTAGAGGCTTGGCCCACAAACCGAGGGCGTGGGGCTTGGGGCCAGGTCTCCGTCGCTCCGGAGCCCATAATTTTTGATCCGTAAGGAGTTACGCGGGCTCTCCGAGAGATCTACGACGGGGTAGCTAAGCTCACTTTGCTGGGCCTTTTTTCGGAGCCCAAAATCGAACGTTTTCATCAGTTTTTGGACAGTTTCTTCTTTGGCGCTGTTTTTCCGTCCCGGATCGTACGTCGTGCGCCGCAAAAAGGACGACAACCTAATCCATCACATATATGTTACCGAATCCCCCGGTGCCCAGGGCGTGACAACTTCGCTTCACGTAGAGGTTGGGCCAGCAAACCAAGGGTGTGAGGCTTGGGGCCAGGTCTCCGTCGCTCCGGAGCCCATAACTTTTGATCCGTAAGGAGTTACGCGGCCCACAGCATACCGTTGGATAGCTCTCAGATAGATCTACGATGGGCAGTCAAGCCTGCTTTGCTGGGCCTTTTTTCAGAGCCCAAAATCGAACGTTTTCATCAGTTTCCTGACACTTTTCTTCTTTTGCGCTGTTTTTTCATCCCGGATCGTACGTCGTGCGCCGCGAAAAGAACGACAACCTAATCCATCAAATATATGTTACCGAATCCCCCGGCTCCCTGGGCGTGACAACTTCGCTTCATGTAGAGGCTGGGCCCGCAAACCGAGGGCGTGGGGCTTGGGGCCAGGTCTTCGTCGCTCTGGAGCCCATAACTTTTGATCCGTAAGGAGTCACGCGGCCCACAGTATTCCGTTGGAATGCTCTTCGAGAGATCTACGGCGGGGTAGCAAAGCCCTCTTTGTTGCGCTTTTTTCGGGAGCCCAAAATAGAACATTTTCATCAGTTTCCAGACACATTTCTTCTTTTGCGCTGTTTTTTCGTCTCGGATCGTTTGTCGTGCGCCGCAAAAAGGACGACAACCTGATCCGTCACATTTCTGTTACCGAATCCCTCGGCTCCATGGGCGTGACAACTTCGCTTCACGTAGAGGCTGGGCTCGCAAACCGAGGTCGTGGGTCTTGGGACCAGGTCTCCGTCACTCCGGAGCCCATAACTTTTGATCCGTAAGTAGTTAGGCGGCCCACAGCATACCGTTGGAAAGCTCTCCGAGAGATCAACGACAGGGCAGCCAAGCTCGCTTCCTTGGGCCTTTTTTCGATGCGCGAAATCGAACGTTTTCATTAGTTTCCGGACACTTTTCTTCTTTTGCGTTGTTTTTCCGACCCGGATCGTATGTCGTGCGCCGCGAAATGGACGAAAACCTAATCCATCACATATATGTTACCGAATCCCCCGGCGCCCTGGGCGTGACAACTTCACTTCACGTAGAGGCTAGGCCCGCAAACCGAGGGCGTGGGGCTTGGGGCCAGGTCTCCGTCGCTCCGGAGCCCATAACTTTTGATCTGTAAGGAGTTACGCGGCCCACACAATACCGTTGCAATGCTCTCCGAGATATCTACGACGGGGCAGCCAAGCTTGCTTCGCTGGGCCTTTTTTCGGAGCCCAAAATCGAACATTTTTATCAGTTTCCGGACACTTTTCTTCTTTGGCGCTATTTTTTCGTCCCGGATCGTACGTCGTGCGCCGCGGAAAGGAGGACAACCTAATCCATTACATATATGTTACCGAATCCCCAGGCTCCCTGGGCGTGACAAGTTCGCTTTACATTGAGGCTGGGCCCGCAAACCGAGGGCGTGGGGCTTAGGGCCACGTCTTCGTTGCTCCGAACCCCATACCTTTTGATCCGTGAGGCGTTACGCGGCGCACAGCATGCCGTTGGAAAGCTCTACGAGAGATCTACGATGGGGAAGCCAAGCCCGCTTTGCTGGGCCTTTTTTGGGAGCCCAAAATCGAACGTTTTCATCAGTTTTTGGACACTTTCTTCTTTGGCACTGTTTTTCCGTCCCGGATTGTACGTCGTGCGCCGCAGAAAGGACGACAATTTAATCCATCACATATATGTTACCGAATCCCCCAGCTCCCTGGGCGTGACAACTTCGTTTCACGTAGAGGCTGGGCCCACAAACCGAGGGCGTGGGGCTTGGGGCCAGGTCTCCGTCGCTCCGGAGCCCATAACTTTTGATCCGTAAGGAGTTACGCGGCCCACAGCATACGGTTGGAAAGGTCTCCGGAAAGCTCTCCGAGAGATCTACGACGGTGCAGCCAAGCCCGCTTTGCTGGGCCTTTTTTTGGAGCCCAAAATCGAACGTTTTCATTAGTTTTCGGACACTTTTCTTCTTTGGCACTGTTTTTCCGTCCCGGATCGTACGTCGTGCGCCGCGAAAAGGACGACAACCTAATCCATCACATATATGTTACCGAATCCCCCGGCTCCCTGGGCGTGACAACTTCGCTTCACGTAGAGGCCGGGCCCGCAAACCAAGGGCGTGGGGCTTGGGGCCAAGTCTCCGTCGCTCCGGAGCCAATACCTTTTGATCCGTAAGGAGTTACGCGGCCCACAACATATCGTTGGAAAGCTCTCCTAGAGCTCTACGACGGGGTAGCCAAGCTCCCTTTGCTGGGCCTTTTTTCAAAGCCCAAAATTGAACGTTTTCATCAGATTTCGGACACTTTCTTCTTTGGCGCTATTTTTTCGTCCCGGATTGTACGTCGTGCGCCGCAGAAAGGACGACAACCTAATCCATCACATATATGTTACCGAATTCGCCGGCTCCCTGGGGGCGGCAACTTCGCTTCACGTAGAGGCTGGGCCCGCAAACCGAGGGGGTGGGGCTTGGGGCCAGGTCTCCGTCGCTCCGAAGCCCATAACTTTTGATCCGTAAGGAGTTACGCGGACCACAGCATACCGTTGGAAAGCTCTCCGAGAGATCTACGACAGTGCAGCCAAGCTCGCTAAGCTGGGCCTTTTTTCGGAGCCCAAAATCGAACGTTTTCATCAGTTTTCGGACACTTTTCTTCTTTGGCGCAGTTTTTCCGTCCCGGATCGTACGTCGTGCGCCGCGAAAAGGAGGACAACCTAATCCATCACATATATGTTACCGAATCCCCCGGCTCCCTGGGCGTGACAACTTCGCTTCACGTAGAGGCCGGGCCCGCAAACCAAGGGCGTGGGGCTTGGGGCCAAGTCTCCGTCGCTCCGGAGCCAATACCTTTTGATCCGTAAGGAGTTACGCGGCCCACAACATATCGTTGGAAAGCTCTCCTAGAGCTCTACGACGGGGTAGCCAAGCTCCCTTTGCTGGGCCTTTTTTCAAAGCCCAAAATTGAACGTTTTCATCAGATTTCGGACACTTTCTTCTTTGGCGCTATTTTTTCGTCCCGGATTGTACGTCGTGCGCCGCAGAAAGGACGACAACCTAATCCATCACATATATGTTACCGAATTCGCCGGCTCCCTGGGGGCGGCAACTTCGCTTCACGTAGAGGCTGGGCCCGCAAACCGAGGGGGTGGGGCTTGGGGCCAGGTCTCCGTCGCTCCGAAGCCCATAACTTTTGATCCGTAAGGAGTTACGCGGCCCACAGCATACCGTTGGAAAGCTCTCCGAGAGATCTACGACAGGGCAGTCAAGCCTGCTTTGCTGGGCCTTTTTTCAGATCCCAAAGTCGAACGTTTTCATCAGTTTCTGGACACTTTTCTTCTTTGGCGCTGTTTTTTCGTCCCGGATCGTACGTCGTGCTCCGCGAAAAGGATGACAACCTAATCCATCACATATATGTTACCGAATCCCCCGGCTCCCTGGGCGTGACAACTTCGCTTCACGTAGAGGCTGGGCCAGCAAACCGAGTGCGTGGGGCTTGGGGCCAGGTCTCCGTCACTCCGGAGCCCATAACTTTTGATCCGTAAGGAGTTACGCGGACCACAGCATACCGTTGGAAAGCTCTCCGTGAGATCTACGACGGGGCAGCCAAGCCCGCTTTGTTGGGCCATTTTTCGGAGCCCAAAATCGAACGTTTTCATCAGATTTCGGACACTTTTCTTCTTTGGCGCTGTTTTTCCGTCCCGGATCGTACGTCGTGCGCCGCGAAAAGGACGACAACCTAATCCATCACATATATGTTACCGAATCCCCCGGCTCCCTGGGCGTGACAACTTCGCTTCACGTAGAGGCCGGGCCTGCAAACCGAGGGGGTGGGGCTTGGGGCCAGGTCTCCGTCGCTCCGGAGCCCATAACTTTTGATCCGTAAGGAGTTACGCGGCCCACAGTACATCGTTGGGAAGCTCTCCTAGAGCTCTACGACGGGGCAGTTAAGCCCGCTACACTGGGACTCTTTTCGGAGCCCAAAATCGAACGTTTTCATCAGTTTTCGGACACTTTTCTTCTTTTGCGCTGGTTTTCCGTCCCGGATCGTACGTCCTGCGCCTCGAAAAGGACGACAACCTAATCCATCACAAATATGTTACCGAATCCCCCGGCTCCCTGGGCTTGACAACTTCGCTTCACGTAGAGGCCGGGCCTGCAAACCGAGGGGGTGGGGCTTGGGGCCAAGTCTCCGTCGCTCCGGAGCCCATAACTTTTGATCCGTAAGGAGTTACGCGGCCCACAGCATACCGTTGGAAAGCTCTCCTAGAGCTCTACGACCGAGCAGTTAAGCCCGCTACGCTGGGCCTCTTTTTGGAGCCCAAAATTGAACGTTTTCATCAGTTTTCGGACACTTTTCTTCTCTTCCGCTATTTTTTCGTCCCGGATCGTACCTCGTGCGCCTCGAAAAGGACGACAACCTAATCCATCACATATATGTTACCGAATCCCCCGGCGCCCTGGGCGTGACAACTACGCTTCACATAGAGGCTGGGCCCGCAAACCGAGGGTGTAGGGCTTGGGGCCAGGTCTCCGTCGCTCCGGAGCCCATAACTTTTGATCCGTAACGAGTTATGCGGCCCACAACATACCGTTGGAAAGCTCCCCGAGAGATCTACGACGGGACAGTGAAGCCCGCTTTGCTGGGCCTTTTTTGGAGCCCAAAATTGAACGTTTTCATCAGTTTCCGGACACTTTTCTTCTTTGGCGCTTTTTTTCCGTCCCGGATTGTACGTCGTGAGCCGCGGAAAGGACGACAACCTAATCCATCACATATATGTTACCGAATCCGCCGGCTCCCTGGGCGTGACAACTTCGCTTCACGTAGAGGCTGGGCCCGCAAACCGAGGGCATGGGGCTTGGGGCCAAGTCTCCGTCGCTTCGAAGCCCATAACTTTTGATCTGTAAGGAGTTACGCGGCCCACAGCATACCGTTGAAAAGCTCTCCGAGAGATCTACGACGAGGCAGCCAAGCCCGCTTTGCTGGGCCTTTTTTCGGATCCCAAAGTCGAACGTTTTCATCAGTTTCTGGACACTTTTCTTCTTTGGCGCTATTTTTTCGTCCCGGATCGCACGTCGTGTGCCGCGAAAAGGACGACAACCTAATCCATCACATATATGTTACCGAATCCCCCGGCTCCCTGGACGTGACAACTTCGCTTCACGTAGAGGCTGGGCTAGCAAACCGAGAGCGTGGGGCTTGGGGCCAGGTCTCCGTCACTCCGGAGCCCATAACTTTTGATCCGTAAGGAGTTACGCGGACCACAGCATACCGTTGGAAAGCTCTCCGAGAGAACTACGACGGGGCAGCCCAGCCTACTTTGCTGGGCCTTTTTTCAGAAACCAAAGTTGAATGTTTTCATTACTTTCCGGACACTTTTCTTCTTTGGCACTGTTTTTCCTTCCCGGATCGTACGTCGTGCGCCGCGAAAAGGACGACAACCTAATCCATCACATATATGTTACCGAATCGCCCGGCGCCCTGGGCGTGGCAACTTCGCTTCACGTAGAGGCTGGGCCCGCAAACCGAGGGCGTAGGGTTTGGGGCCAGGTGTCCGTCGCTCCGCAGCCCATAACTTTTGATCCGTAAGGAGTTACGCGGCCCACAACATACCGTTGGAAAGCTCTCCGAGAGATCTACGACAGGACAGTGAAGCCCGCTTTGCTGGGCCTTTTTTCGGAGCCCAAAATCGAACGTTTTCATCAATTTTCGGACACTTTTCTTCTTTGGCGCTGTTTTTCCATCCCGAATCGTACGTCGTGCGCCGCGAAAAGGACGACAACCTAATCCATCACATATATGTTACCGAATCCCCCAGCGCCCTAGGCGTGATAACTTCACTTAACGTAGAGGCTGGGCCTGCAAACGGAGGGGGTGGGGCTTGGAGCCAGGTCTCCGTCGCTCCGGAGCCCATAACTTTTGATCCGTATGGAGTTACGCAGCCCACAGCATACTGTTGGAAAGCTCTCCGAGAGGTCTACGACGGGGCAGCCAAGCCCGCTTCGTTGGTGTAAGGCCCGACCCTGAATAATGTGTCCTACCTCGATTTGCACGCCTTAGACCTAAAATTATATGACTGACCTAGGATTACGTGCCCTGTCTTGGTTTTCGTGCATGCCTCATTATACGTGCCTTAACCTAGAATTGTGTGTCCTAATCCTCGATATACGTGTGGTACCTAGATAAACATGCCATGACCTTAATTTACGTGCGAGAACTTGATTTGCGTGTGTTTCTTCATTTCGTGTGCATTAACCTTGAACTGCGTACTCTAACCTAGGTTTAAGAGTCGTGTCTTGAATTACGTGCATTGCATTGAATTACGTGCCTTATTTTGGTCTATGATCATTCACCTAGGGTTGCGTGTGTTAGCATTAGAATTCGTGCATTTATCTTGAAGTACGTGCATTAGTCTTGAAGTTCGTGTCTTACCTCGTAGTTCGTGTCTACCTCGTAATTCGTGCCTTAGACCTAGGAATTCGTGCCACCACACTAATCAATAAAGAATCTTACACAAAGCACAAGACAATAAAATAATCCTACACAATCCACTAACCAATATTATATTCCTAATTCAAATTCTCTACAAACTCCACTAATAATAAAATAATACTAAACTATTCCTACATTTTCCACTATCTATTATTCTATTCATAATTCAACTCATCAACAAACATCCCTATATTTTATTCTACCTAGATTTCCTAATTTTCCAACATTCCTATGACAATTCTAATGACACAAATGCATAAAAAATTAGTCCTAGACAAACTATGACAAAACACTCAACACAATGCATAAAAATTGCCCAAAACCACCTCAATTTCCTCCCATTTTCGACCAAACCACTCATGGCCCATGCTAACATTTCAAAATGCCTCTTGAAGACATAAAAATCAGAATTGCTAAGCTCAAGGCTGAACCCATGCATCAACTTTTGCAAAAAGCCTCATTTTTCTCTCATTTCTCTCACTTTTCTCACATTTCTCTCTCTCCCTCTCATTTTCTCTCTCCATTTCGGTTTTGGCTGAGTTCTTCATCTCCATATCTTCTCTTCTTCACACCATAGCTAAACCAAGCAAGCCACAAGCAAAGGACCTCAACCGAACAAGCTAGGATGCAAAAATCACTCATGCATGTGCATTGAAGCTTCATTTTCAGCCTTGGTGGGTTTTTAAGCTTCCATTTCTTTTCTTCTTGTTCTAACCACATGCATGTACTAAGAACTTGGCCACTAAGCTAGGAAAAATAGAGAGAAATCGAGTGGTGTCTTGGCTAAGCAAGGAAGAAGAAGAAAATCGTGCTTCATCAAGTTTTGTGCATCTTCTTGTTGATTTGCTAAGGTGAGGGTTAAAAGGTTTTGAAAACTCTTTGAAATTTCACATGCATGTTCATAAATGTGTATATTTGCCTCTGTATTTGAGTTATGTGGTCGTCCATGAGCTTAAACAACCATGCATGGCAAGATCTTGGCTTGAAAATGATGCTAGGTGAAGTCGAATTCTTGTGACAGCTCTCTGACCAGTCTGTTCGAGGTAAGTTTGGCTAAACAAATGATGTTGAAAATGCTTGAAAATTGGTGGGTGACTATTTTGGACAGTTTTGAACATTTTTCCCAGAAATAGGCCGAAGCTAATTTGGACTCTAAGGACCTCAAAATGACAAATCATTAAAATGTGACCAAATCTGGAAATCTGGAAAAATGAATCAGGTTTTGGCAGATGCACTGACTCTGTGGAACGAACCATATTTGACTTAGTAAATGTTGTCCAAAATGCATGAAAATTGGTTTTCTTCTATATTTTTCAGTTCTGGACAATTTTGTCAGAAATGGACCAAAGATAAAAATGACTCTAAGGACCTCAAAAACGTTAATTTCTGAAAAGTGTGCAAATCTGGACAGTTTTGTGCTACCTCACTGTTTCGGCCATAACTAATGATTCTGAACTCCAATTGATGCAAGGTTTGTTTCTGAGTTTAGTTAACTTCTTAATCTTTAATTTGACATCTTATTCACTGAATTTGGAGATTGTTTGTTTACCCGATTGATTGTGAGAAAACAGCCTATTGCAGTTTGTGTTTCACTTAGCTATATGCATGGAAAACTATTGTAACCTCTCTTGTGGTGCTAATTGCTTGGAATTGTGATGTCGGAATATTGCGTGGACTGTTTTGAGTACTTGAGGATGTTTGAATTGAATGATGTATGACTCGGGAATGATGTTGAGTTGACTTAGGGCTTGAACACACGATCGTGCATGAAACGGAAACCCTAATGGCTAAGTAGTCTTACTAAGTGTTAATCATTGGATATTGTGTGAAAACTGTACGTTGCGTGGGATGCCCGTAAATGTGTTATAACTTCAATTATGGTTTTTACCATTGCATGTTGTCAAATAAGCTTGTCTTGCTACCGAACCCACGTAAATGTTGTTGCATGTCGAATAATTCGTATCACTTGATTATATGAACTTCTTGATGAGTTATATGGCCTATTTTACATGTGTTACATGGCTTCCCGTTTAATGTTCATATGGCTCTAGGTGTTCTACAAAATGAAATTTCATGTCAAGCATGCCTCGTTCGTTTACTTGGCAATATATGATCTTGAAATTGCTCGGAGACAACCTACTTTGTTGTCCTCCTAATGTGAATTGTTAAAAGATATTAAACGGTTTATTTGAACATGATTACTTGGCTTCCCATTAAAGTTTAATTGCTTTCAAATGGATATATGAAATGATTATATGTTCTTACAATGCCTTATATGCCAATATGTCAAAATGTGATCATATACTTGCTCGGAGGCAACCTACTTTGTTGACCTCCTAATGTGAAATGTTAAATGACATAAATGGGCATTGTATACGAGGTTGCAACCTTTCGTGTGGCATGGTAGTGTTTCACGCATGCCGGGCGGCATCGGGCTTGCCGGTGTTACCGTGACTACCATGGTCCAATTCCCTCTCTCGCTTGGCATTTCACCGTCGGAGAGTTGGGTCGTAGGTTTCGGGGTACATCCGGAGTACACCCAATTGGGAGCGATAAGTGGATTATTGAAGTCGGCCGCACCAAATGAATCGAAATTGATATTAAGAGCAAATGCTCACCGTATCCTTTTTACTACGTGTATAAGTACTCTCGCTTGGTTCCTAGAGAACCTCGGGGAGGAAAGACTGGCATTTCTGTTCCCTTACCTTGTATCTGTTACTCGATTTGTTTCTTATAATTGCATACCTTATTATTTGTAATACGTGACATGTTCTCAAAAAGAGTTTTCATAAATTGAACCGGAAAACGAGTTTCAAAACGTATTTCTCGTTCCCCATCGCTGAGTTCATAAGGACTCACCCTCTTTTCATCACAGGTAAAGAAGAACAGGTACAGGTACCCGAGGACGGTGTGTCTAATGATGAACCCCTGGAGTGATTGCCTGTCTTGTGTGCCTTGCGTGATTGTGGCTATTTGTGAACTATGCTACTTGAAGACTATTTCTTTTATGTTGCTCGTTGTTTATTGATGTAAATGACCCCGTTGTAATTTGGGTCTAATTCTGAGATTGTACTATCTATAACCGGACGAACTTTTATTTGGTTGTTTGCTTTCGTTTTCTTAATTAGTAGTTATCGTAGGCATTCAAACCACTAGATGAAAAATCAACTAAGTTAATTCTATCTAATTTCACTTAGGTGCTCATTTGCAAACTAAAGGATAATAGATACTTGCATGATAGGAAATTGGAAATAAACGGGACATAGTTATCATGTTAGGCTTATTAACCAAACGAGACTTTCAAGATAAACTAGTAGGCAAATCCGTTGGTGACAAATAGGAGTCCTTAATGAAATTGGATTAATGATTGGAATAATTGAGGCGTTTAGAGAATTAGGTCAAACCAAAGAGTCCAATTACAGCCGTTATGTTGCCGGTTTTCTGAAAAATTTTGGAGTTTAGGCAAAAAACGATAAGTGTTAAATCTTTATAAACAGTTAAGTACGAGACGTGACTTGAATGTTTAGTTCACACCCTAGTCTAACCTTATAGGCCGGGTTGGGGCGTAATAGTTGGGCCTTTTTTCGGAAACCAAAGTCGAACGTTTTCATTAGTTTCCGGACACTTTTCTTCTTTGATGCTGTTTTTCCGTCCCGGATCGTACGTCGTGCGCCGCGAAAAGGACGACAACCTAATCCATCACATATATGTTACCGAATCGCCCGGCGCCCTGGGCGTGGCAACTTCGCTTCACGTAGAGGCTGGGCCCGCAAACCGAGGGCGTAGGGCTTGGGGCCAGGTCTCCGTCGCTCCGGAGCCCATAACTTTTGATCCGTAAGGAGTTACGCGACCCACAGCATACCGTTGGAAGGCTCTCCGAGAGATCTACGACAAGATAGTGAAGCCCGCTTTGCTGGACCTTTTTTCGGAGCCCAAAATCGAACGTTTTCATCAGTTTCCGAAAACTTTTCTTCTCTGGCGCTGTTTTTTCGTCCCGGATCGTACGTCGTGCGCCGCGAAAAGGACGACAACCTAATCCATCACATATATGTTACCGAATCCCCCGGCTCCCTGGACGTGACAACTTCACTTCACGTAGAGGTTGGGCCAGCAAACCGAGAGCGTGGGGCTTGGGGCCAGGTCTCTGTCACTCCGGAGCCCATAACTTTTGATCCGTAAGGAGTTACGCGGACCACAGCATACCGTTGGAAAGCTCTCCGAGAGATCTACGACGGGGCAGCCAAGCCTGCTTTGCTGGGCCTTTTTTTGGAGGCCAAAGTCGAACGTTTTCATCAGTTTTCGGACACTTTTCTTCTTCGGTGCTGTTTTTCCGTCCCGGATCGTACGTCGTGCGCCGCGAAAAGGAGGACAACCTAATCCATCACATATATGTTACCGAATCCCCCGGCACCCTGGGTGTGACAACTTCGCTTCACGTAGAGGCTGGGCCCGCAAACCGAGGGCGTGGGGCTTGGGGCCAGGTCTTCGTCGCTCCGGAGCCCATAACTTTTGATCCGCAAGGAGTTACGCGGCCCACAACATAACGTTGGAAAGCTCTCCGAGAGATCTACGATGGGGGAGCAAGCCCGCTTCGTTGGGCCTATTTTCGGAGCCCAAAATCGAACGTTTTAATCAGTTTCCGGACACTTTTCTTCTTTGGCAATGTTTTTCCATCCCGGATCGTACGTCGTGCGCCGCGAAAAGGACAACAACCTAATCCATCTCATAAATGTTACCGAATCCCCCAGCGCCCTGGGCGTGACAACTTCACTTCACGTAGAGGCTGGGCCCTTAAACCGAGGGGGTGGGGCTTGGGACCAGGTCTCTCTCGCTCCGGAGCCCATAACTTTTGATCCGTAAGGAGTTACGCAGCCCACAGCATACCGTTGGAAAGCTCTTCGAGAGGTCTACGACGGGGCAGCCAAGCCCGCTTCGTTGGGCCCTTTTTCGGAGCCCAACATTGAACGTTTTCATCAGTTTCCGGATACTTTTCTTCTTTGGTGCTGTTTTTTCATCCCGGATCGTTCGTCGTGCGCCGCGAAAAGGACGACAACCTAATCCATCACATATATGTTACCGAATCCCCCGGCGCCCTGGGTGTGACAACTTCACTTCACATAGAGGCTGGGCCCACAAACCGAGGGCCTGGGGCTTGGGGCTAGGTCTCCGTCACTCTGTAGCCCATAACTTTTGATCCGTAAGGAGTTACGCGGCCCACAGCATACCGTTGGAAAGCTCTTCAAGAGCTCTACGACGGGGCAGCTAAGCCTGCTATGTTGGGCCTCTTTTCCGAGCCCAAAATCGAACGTTTTCATCAGTTTTCGAACACTTTTCTTCTTTGGCGCTGTTTTTCCTTCCCGGATCGTACGTCGTGCGCCTCGAAAAGGACGACAACCTAATCCATCACATATATGTTACCGAATCCCCCAGCGCCCTGGGCGTGACAACTTTACTTCACGTAGAGGCTGGGCCCGCTAACCGTGTGGGTGGGGCTTAGGGCCAGGTCTCCGTCGCTCCGGAGCCCATAGCTTTTGATGCGTAAGGAGTTACGCAGCCCACAACAAACTATTGGAAAGCTCTCCGAGAGGTCTACGACGGGGCAGCCAGGCCTGCTTTGTTGCGCCTTTTTTCGGAACCCAAAATCAAACGTTTTCATCAGTTTCCAGACACTTTTCTTCTTTGGTGCTGTTTTTCCGTCCCGGATTGTACGTCGTGCGCCGCGGAAAGGACGACAACCTAATCCATCACATAAATGTTACCGAATCCGCCGGCTCCCTAGGCGTGACAACTTCGCTTCACGTAGAGGCTGGGCCCGCAAACCGAGAGCGTGGGGCTTGGGGCCAGGTCTCCGTCACTCCGGAGCCCATAACTTTTGATCCGTAAGGAGTTACGCGGACCACAGCATACCGTTGGAAAGCTCTCCGAGAGATCTACGACGGGGCAGCCAAGCCTGCTTTGCTGGGCCTTTTTTTGGAGGCCAAAGTCGAACGTTTTCATCAGTTTTCGGACACTTTTCTTCTTCGGTGCTGTTTTTCCGTCCCGGATCGTACGTCGTGCGCCGCGAAAAGGAGGACAACCTAATCCATCACATATATGTTACCGAATCCCCCGGCACCCTGGGTGTGACAACTTCGCTTCACGTAGAGGCTGGGCCCGCAAACCGAGGGCGTGGGGCTTGGGGCCAGGTCTTCGTCGCTCCGGAGCCCATAACTTTTGATCCGCAAGGAGTTACGCGGCCCACAACATAACGTTGGAAAGCTCTCCGAGAGATCTACGATGGGGGAGCAAGCCCGCTTCGTTGGGCCTATTTTCGGAGCCCAAAATCGAACGTTTTAATCAGTTTCCGGACACTTTTCTTCTTTGGCAATGTTTTTCCATCCCGGATCGTACGTCGTGCGCCGCGAAAAGGACAACAACCTAATCCATCTCATAAATGTTACCGAATCCCCCAGCGCCCTGGGCGTGACAACTTCACTTCACGTAGAGGCTGGGCCCTTAAACCGAGGGGGTGGGGCTTGGGACCAGGTCTCTCTCGCTCCGGAGCCCATAACTTTTGATCCGTAAGGAGTTACGCAGCCCACAGCATACCGTTGGAAAGCTCTTCGAGAGGTCTACGACGGGGCAGCCAAGCCCGCTTCGTTGGGCCCTTTTTCGGAGCCCAACATTGAACGTTTTCATCAGTTTCCGGATACTTTTCTTCTTTGGTGCTGTTTTTTCATCCCGGATCGTTCGTCGTGCGCCGCGAAAAGGACGACAACCTAATCCATCACATATATGTTACCGAATCCCCCGGCGCCCTGGGTGTGACAACTTCACTTCACATAGAGGCTGGGCCCACAAACCGAGGGCCTGGGGCTTGGGGCTAGGTCTCCGTCACTCTGTAGCCCATAACTTTTGATCCGTAAGGAGTTACGCGGCCCACAGCATACCGTTGGAAAGCTCTTCAAGAGCTCTACGACGGGGCAGCTAAGCCTGCTATGTTGGGCCTCTTTTCCGAGCCCAAAATCGAACGTTTTCATCAGTTTTCGAACACTTTTCTTCTTTGGCGCTGTTTTTCCTTCCCGGATCGTACGTCGTGCGCCTCGAAAAGGACGACAACCTAATCCATCACATATATGTTACCGAATCCCCCAGCGCCCTGGGCGTGACAACTTTACTTCACGTAGAGGCTGGGCCCGCTAACCGTGTGGGTGGGGCTTAGGGCCAGGTCTCCGTCGCTCCGGAGCCCATAGCTTTTGATGCGTAAGGAGTTACGCAGCCCACAACAAACTATTGGAAAGCTCTCCGAGAGGTCTACGACGGGGCAGCCAGGCCTGCTTTGTTGCGCCTTTTTTCGGAACCCAAAATCAAACGTTTTCATCAGTTTCCAGACACTTTTCTTCTTTGGTGCTGTTTTTCCGTCCCGGATTGTACGTCGTGCGCCGCGGAAAGGACGACAACCTAATCCATCACATAAATGTTACCGAATCCGCCGGCTCCCTAGGCGTGACAACTTCGCTTCACGTAGAGGCTGGGCCCGCAAACCGAGGGCGTGGGGCTTGGGGCCAGGTCTCCGTCGCTCCAGAGCCCATAACTATTGATCCGTAAGGAGTTACGCGGCCCACAGCATACCGTTAGAAAGCTCTCCGAGAGATCTACGACGGGGCAGCCAAGCCCGCTTCGCTAGGCCTTTTTTCGGATCCCAAAGTCGAACGTTTTCATCAGTTTTTGAACACTTTTCTTCTTTGGCGCTGTTTTTTCGTCCCGGATCGTACGTCGTGCGCCGCGAAAAGGACGACAACCTAATCCATCACATATATGTTACCGAATCCCCTGGCTCCCTGGGCATGACAACTTCGCTTCACGTAGAGGCTGGGCTAGCAAACCGAGAGCGTGGGGCTTGGGGCCAGGTCTCCGTCACTCCGGAGCCCATAACTTTTGAACCGTAAGGAGTTACGCGGACCACAGCATAGCGTTGGAAAGCTCACCGAGAGATCTACGACGGAGCAGCCAAGCCTGCTTTGCTGGGCCTTTATTCAGAAACCAAAGTCGAACGTTTTCATTAGTTTCCGGACACTTTTCTTCTATGGCGCTGTTTTTCCGTCCCGGATCGTACGTCGTGCGCCGCGAAAAGGACGACAACCTAATCCTTCACATATATGTTACCGAATTGCTCGGCGCCCTGGGCGTGGCAACTTCGCTTCACGTAGAGGCTGGGCCCGCAAACTGAGGGCGTAGGGCTTGGGGCCAGGTCTCCGTCGCTCTGGAGCCCATAACTTTTGATCCGTAAGGAGTTACGCGGCCCACAGCATACCTTTGGAAAGCTCTTCGAGAGATCTACGACGGGACAGTGAAGCACGGTTTGCTGGGCCTTTTTTCGGAGCCCAAAATCGAACGTTTTCATCAGTTTTCGGACACTTTTCTTCATTGGCGCTATTTTTCCGTCCCGGATCCTACGTCGTGCGCCGCGAAAAGGACGACAACCTAATCCATCACATATATGTTACCGAATCCCCCGGTGCCCTGGGCGAGACAACTTCGCTTCACGTAGAGGCTGGGCCCACAAACCGAGGGCGTGGTGCTTGGGGCCAGGTCTCCGTCGCTCCGGAACCCATAACTTTTGATCTGTAAGGAGTTACGCGGCCCACAGCATACCGTTGGAAAGCTCTCCGAGAGATCTACGGCATGGCAACAAAGCCCTCTTCGCTGGGCCTTTTTTCGGAGCCCAAAATCGATCGTTTTCATCAGTTTTCGGACACTTTTCTTCTTTGGCGCTGTTTTTCCGTCCCGGATCGTACGTAGTGCGCCGCAAAAAGGACGACAACCTAATCCATCACATATATGTTACCGAATCCCCCGGCTCCCTGGGCGTGACAACTTCGCTTCACCTAGAGGCCGGGCTCGCAAACCGAAGGCGTGGGGCTTGGGGCCAGGTCTCCGTCGCTCCGGAGCCCATAACTTTTGATCCGTAAGGAGTTACGCGGCCCACAGCATACCGTTGGAAAGCTCTCCTAGAGCTCTACGACGGGGCAGTTAAGCCCGCTACGCTGAACCTCTTTTCGGAGCCCAAAATCGAACGTTTTCATCAGTTTTCGGACACTTTTCTTCTTTGGCGCTGTTTTTTCGTCCCGGATCGTACATCGTGCACCTAGAAAAGGACGACAACCTAATCCATCATATATATGTTACCGAATCCCCCGGCGCCCTGGGCGTGACAACTACGCTTCACGTAGAGGCTGGGCCCGCAAATCGAGGGCGTGGGGCTTGGGGCTAGGTCTCCGTCGCTACGGAGCCCATAACTTTTGATCCGTAAGGAGTTACGCTGCCCACAACATACCGTTGGAAAGCTCTCCGAGAGATCTACGACGGGGCAGCCAAGCTTGCTTCGCTGGGCCTTTCTTCGGAGCCCAAAATTGAACGTTTTAATCAGTTTCTGGACACTTTTCTTCTTTGGCGCTGTTTTTCTATCCCAGATCGTACGTCGTGCGCCGCGAAAAAAACGACAACCTAATCCATCACATATATGTTACCGAATCCCCCGGCGCCCTGGGCGTGACAACTACGCTTCACGTAGAGGCTTGGCCCGCAAACCGAGGACGTGGGGCTTGGGGCCAGGTCTCCGTCGCTCCGGAGCCCATAACTTTTGATCCGTAAGGAATTACGCGGCCCACAACAAACCGTTGGAAAGCTCTCCGAGAGATCTATGACGGGGTAGCCAAGCTCGATTTGCTGGGCCTTTTTTCGGAGCCCAAAATCGAACGTTTTCATCAGTTTTCGGACACTTTTCTTCTTTTACGCTGCTTTTGCATCCCGGATTGTACGTCGTACGCAGCGAAAAGGACGACAACCTAATCCATCACATATATGTTACCGAATCCCCCGTCGCCCTGGGCATGACAACTTCGCTTCACGTAGAGGCTGGGCCCACAAACCGAGGGCGTTGGGCTTGGGGCCAGGTCTCCGTCGCTCCAGAGCCTATAACTTTTGATCCGTAAGGAGTTACGCGGCCCACAGCATACCGTTGGAAAGCTCTCCGAGAGATCTATGGCGGGGCAGCAAAGCGCTCTTCGCTGGCCCTTTTTTCGAAGCCCAAAATCGATAGTTTTCATCAATTTTTGGACACTTTTTTTCTTTGGCGCTATTTTTCCGTACCGGATCGTACGTCGTGCGCCGCGAAAAGGACGACAACCTAATCCATCACATATATGTTATCGAATCCCCCGGCTCCCTGGGCATGACAACTTCGCTTCACGTAGAGGCCGGGCCCGCAAACCGAGGGCGTGGGGCTTGGGGGCAAGTCTCCGTCGCTCCGGAGCCCATAACTTTTGATCCGTAAGGAGTTACGCAGCCCATAGCATACCGTTGGAAAGCTCACCGAGAGGTCTACGACGGGGCAGCCAGGCCCGCCTTGCTGGGCCTTTTTTTGGAATCCTAAATCAAACGTTTTCATCAGTTTCCGGACACTTTTCTTCTTTGGCGCTGTTTTTCCGTCCCGGATTGTACGTCGTGCGCCGCGGAAAGGACGACAACCTAATCCATCACATATATGTTACGGAATCCCCCGGCGCCTTGGGTGTGACAACTTCGCTTCACGTAGAGGTTGGGACCGCAAACCGAGGGCGTGGGGCTTGGGGCCTAGTCTCCGTCGCTCCGGAGCCCATAACTTTTGATCCGTAAGGAGTTACGCGGCCCACAGCATACCGTTGGAAAGGTCTCCGAGAGATCTACGACGGGGCAGCCAAGCCCGCTTCGCTGGGCATTTTTCCGGATCCCAAAGTTGAACGTTTTCATCAGTTTTCGGACAATTTTCTTCTTTGGCGCTATTTTTTCGTCCCGGATCGTACGTCGTGCGTCGCGAAAAGGACGACAACCTAATCCATCACATATATGTTACCGAATCCCCCGGCGCCCTGGGCATGACAACTTCGCTTCACGTAGAGGCTGGGCCCGCAAACCGAGGGCGTGGGGCTTAGGGCCAGGTCTCCGTCACTCCGGAGCCCATAACTTTTGATCCGTAAGGAGTTACGCGGCCCACAGCATACCGTTGGAAAGCTCTCCGAGAGGTCTACGACGGGGCGGCCAGGCCTGCTTTGCTAGGCCTTTTTTTGGAACCCAAAATCGAACGTTTTCATCAGTTTTCGGACGCTTTTCTTCTTTGGCGCTGTTTTTCCGTCCCGGATTGTACGTCTTGCGCCGCGGAAAGGACGACAACCTAATCCATCACATATATGTTACCGAATCCCCCGGCACCCTGGGCGTGACAACTTCGCTTCACGTAGAGGCTGGGCTCGCAAACCGAGGACGTGGGGCTTGGGGCCAGGTCTCTGTCGCTCCGGAGCCCATAACTTTTGATCCGTAAGGAGTTACGCGGCCCACAGCATACCGTTGGAAAGCTCTCCGAGAGATCTACGACGGGGCAGCCAAGCCCGCTTCGCTGGGTATTTTTTCCGATCCAAAAGTCGAACGTTTTCATCAGCTTTCGGAGACTTTTCTTCTTTTACGCTATTTTTTCGTCCCGGATCGTACGTTGTACGCCGCGAAAAGGACGACAACCTAATACATCACATATATGTTTCCGAATCCCCCGGCGCCCTGGGCGTGACAACTTCGCTTCACGTAGAGGTTGGGCCCACAAACCGAGGGCGTTGGGCTTGGGGCCAGGTCTCCGTCGCTCCGGAGCCCATAACTTTTGATCCGTAAGAAGTTACGCGGCCCACAGCATACCGTTGGAAAGCTTTCCGAGAGATCTACGGCGGGGCAGCAAAGCCCTCTTCGCTGGGCCTTTTTTCGGAGCCCAAAATCGATCGTTTTCATCAATTTTTGGACACTTTTCTTCTTTGGCGCTGTTTTTCCGTCGCGGATCGTACGTCGGGCGCCGCGAAATGGACGATAACCTAATCCATCACATATATATTATCGAATCCTCCGGATCCCTGGGCGTGACAACTTCGCTTCACGTAGAGGCCGGGCCCGTAAACCGAGGTCGTGGGGCTTGGGGCCAAGTGTCCGTCGCTCCGGAGCCCATAACATTTGATCCGTAAGGAGTTACGCAACCCACAGCATACCGTTGGAAAGCACTCAGAGAGGCTACGACGGGGCGGCCAGGCCCGCTTTTCGGAACCCAAAATCGAACGTTTTCATCAGTTTCCGGACACTTTTCTTCTTTGGCGATGTTTTTCCGTCCCGGATTGTACGTCGTGCGCCGCGGAAAGGACGACAACCTAATCCATCACATATATGTTCCCGAATCCACCGGCGCCCTGGGTGTGACAACTTCGCTTCACGTAGAGGTTGGGCCCGCAAACCGAGGGCGTGGGGCTTGGGGCCAGGTCTCAGTCGCTCCGTAGCCCATAACTTTTGATCCGTAAGGCGTTACGTGGCCCACAGCATACCGTTGGAAAGCTCTCCGAGAGTTCTACGACGCTGCAGCCAAGCCCGCTTCGCTTGGCCTTTTTTCGGATCCCAAAGTCGAACGTTTTCATCAGTTTCCAAACACTTTTCTTCTTTGGCGCTGTTTTTTTGTCCCGGATCGTACGCCGTGCGCCGCGAAAAGGACGACAACCTAATCCATCACATATATGTTACCGAATCCCCCGGCGCCCTGGGCGTGACAACTTCACTTCAGGTAGAGGCTGGGCCCGCAAACCGAGGGCGTGGGGCTTGGGGCCAGGTCCCCATCGCTCCGGATCCCATAACTTTTGATCCGTATGGAGTTACGCGGCCCACAGCATACCGTTGGAAAGCTCTCCGAGAGATCTACGACGGGGAAGCCAAGCCCGCTTCGCTAGGTATTTTTTCCGATCCAAAAGTCGAACGTTTTCATCAGTTTTCGGAGACTTTTTTTCTTTTACGCTATTTTTTCATCCCGGATAGTACGTCGTACGCCGCGAAAAGGACGACAACCTAATACATCACATATATGTTTCCGAATCCCCCGGCGCCCTGGGCGTGACAACTTCGCTTCACGTAGAGGCTGGGCCCACAAACCGAGGGCGTTGGGCTTGGGGCCAAGTCTCCGTCGCTCCGGAGCCCATAACTTTTGATCCGTAAACAGTTACGCGGCCCACAGCATACCGTTGGAAAGCTTTCCGAGAGATCTACGGCGGGGCAGCAAAGCCCTCTTCGCTGGGCCTTTTTTCGGAGCCCAAAATTGATCGTTTTCATCAATTTTTAGACACTTTTATTCTTTTGCGCTGTTTTTCCGTCGCGGATCGTACGTCGTGCGACGCGAAAAGGACGATAACCTAATCCATCACATATATATTATCGAATCCACCGGATCCCTGGGCGTGACAACTTCGCTTCACGTAGAGGCCGGGCCCGTAAACCGAGGTCGTGGGGCTTGGGGCCAAGTGTCCGTCGCTCCGGAGCCCATAACATTTGATCCGTAAGGAGTTACGCAACCCAAAGCATACCGTTGGAAAGCTCTCAGAGAGGACTACGACGGGGCGGCCAGGCCCGCTTTTCGGAACCCAAAATCGAACGTTTTCATCAGTTTCCGGACACTTTTCTTCTTTGGCGATGTTTTTCCGTCCCCGATTGTACGTCGGGCGCCGCGGAAAGGACGACAACCTAATCCATCACATATATGTTCCCGAATCCACCGGCGCCCTGGGTGTGACAACTTCGCTTCACGTAGAGGTTGGGCCCGCAAACCGAGGGCGTGGGGCTTGGGGCCAGGTCTCAGTCGCTCCGTAGCCCATAACTTTTGATCCGTAAGGCGTTCCGTGCCCCACAGCATACCGTTGGAAAGCTCTCCGAGAGTTCTACGACGCTGCAGCCAAGCCCGCTTCGCTTGGCCTTTTTTCGGATCGCAAAGTCGAACGTTTTCATCAGTTTCCAAACACTTTTCTTCTTTGGCGCTGTTTTTTTGTCCCGGATCGTACGCCGTGCGCCGCGAAAAGGACGACAACCTAATCCATCACATATATGTTACCAAATCCCCCAGCGCCCTGGGCGTGACAACTTCGCTTCTCGTAGAGGCTGGGCCCGCAAACCAGGGGCGTGGGGCTTGGGGCCAAGTCTCCGTCGCTCCGGTGCCCATAACTTTTGATCCGTAAGGAGTTACGCGACGCACAACATACCGTTGAAAAGCTCTCCGAGAGCTCTACGGCGGGGCAGCAAAGCCCTCTTCGCTGGGCCTTTTTTCGGAGCCCAAAATCGATCGTTTTCATCAATTTTTGGACACTTTTCTTCTTTGGCGCTGTTTTTCCGTCGCGGATCGTACGTCGGGCGCCGCGAAATGGACGATAACCTAATCCATCACATATATATTATCGAATCCTCCGGATCCCTGGGCGTGACAACTTCGCTTCACGTAGAGGCCGGGCCCGTAAACCGAGGTCGTGGGGCTTGGGGCCAAGTGTCCGTCGCTCCGGAGCCCATAACATTTGATCCGTAAGGAGTTACGCAACCCACAGCATACCGTTGGAAAGCACTCAGAGAGGCTACGACGGGGCGGCCAGGCCCGCTTTTCGGAACCCAAAATCGAACGTTTTCATCAGTTTCCGGACACTTTTCTTCTTTGGCGATGTTTTTCCGTCCCGGATTGTACGTCGTGCGCCGCGGAAAGGACGACAACCTAATCCATCACATATATGTTCCCGAATCCACCGGCGCCCTGGGTGTGACAACTTCGCTTCACGTAGAGGTTGGGCCCGCAAACCGAGGGCGTGGGGCTTGGGGCCAGGTCTCAGTCGCTCCGTAGCCCATAACTTTTGATCCGTAAGGCGTTACGTGGCCCACAGCATACCGTTGGAAAGCTCTCCGAGAGTTCTACGACGCTGCAGCCAAGCCCGCTTCGCTTGGCCTTTTTTCGGATCCCAAAGTCGAACGTTTTCATCAGTTTCCAAACACTTTTCTTCTTTGGCGCTGTTTTTTTGTCCCGGATCGTACGCCGTGCGCCGCGAAAAGGACGACAACCTAATCCATCACATATATGTTACCGAATCCCCCGGCGCCCTGGGCGTGACAACTTCACTTCAGGTAGAGGCTGGGCCCGCAAACCGAGGGCGTGGGGCTTGGGGCCAGGTCCCCATCGCTCCGGATCCCATAACTTTTGATCCGTAAGGAGTTACACGGCCCACAACATACCGTTGGAAAGCTCTCCGAGAGATCTACGGCGGGGCAGCAAAGCCCTCTTCTCTGGGCCATTTTTCGGAGCCCAAAATCGATCGTTTTCATCAGTTTTTGTACACTTTTCTTCTTTGGCGCTGTTTTTCAGTCCCGGATCGCAAGTCGTGCGCCGCGAAAAGGACGACAACCTAATCCATCACATATATGTTACCGAATCCCCCGGCTCCCTGGGCGTGACAACTTCGCTTCACGTAGAGGCCAGGCCCACAAACCGAGGGCGTGGGGCTTGGGGACAAGTGTCCGTCGCTCCGGAGCCCATAACTTTTGATCCGTAAGGAGTTACGCAACCCACAGCATACCGTTGGAAAGCTCTCAGAGAGGTCTACGACGGGGCGGCCAGACCCACTTTTCGGAACCCAAAATCGAACGTTTTCATCAGTTTCCGGACACTTTTCTTCTTTGGCGCTGTTTTTTCGTCCCGGATTGTACGTCGTGCACCGCGGAAAGGACGACAACCTAATCCATCACATATATGTTACCGAATCCCCCGGCGCCCTGGGCGTGACAACTTCGCTTCACGTAGAGGTTGGGCCCGCAAACCGAAGGGGTGGGGCTTGGGGCCAAGTCTCCGTCGCTCCGGAGCCCATAACTTTTGATCCGTAAGAAAAGATCTCCGAGAGATCTACGACGGGGCAGCCAAGCCCACTTCGCTGGGCCTTTTTTCCAATCCCAAAGTCGAACGTTTTCATCAGTTTCCGGAGACTTTTCTTCTTTGGCGCTGTGTTTTCGTCCCGGATCGTACGTCGTGCGCCGCGAAAAGGACGACAACCTAATCCATCACATATATGTTACCGAATCCACCAGATCCCTAGGAGAGACAACTTCGCTTCACGTAGAGGCTGGGCCGGCAAACCGAGGGCGTGGGGCTTGGGGCCAGGTCTCCGTCACTCCGGAGCCCATAACTTTTGATCCGTAAGGAGTTACGCAGACCACAACATACCGTTGGAAAGCTCTCCGAGAGATCTACGAAGGGGCTGCCAAGCCCGCTTTGCTGGGCCTTTTTTCGGATCCCAAAGTCGAACGTTTTCATCAGTTTCTGAACACTTTTCTTCTTTGGCGCTATTTTTTCGTCCAGGATCGTACGTCGTGCGTCGCGAAAAGGACGACAACCTAATCCATCACATATATGTTACCGAATCCCCCGTCGCCCTGGGCGTGACAACTTCGCTTCACGTAGAGGCGAGGCCCGCAAACCGAGGGGGTGGGGCTTGGGGCCAGGTCTCCGTCGCTCCGGAGCCCATAACTTTTGATCCGTAAGGAGTTACGCAGCCCACAGCATACCGTTGGAAAGCTCTCCAAGAGGTCTACGACGGGGCAGCTAGGCCCGCTTTGCTGGACCTTTTTTCGGAACCCAAAATTGAACGTTTTCATCAGTTTCCGGACACTTTTCTTCTTTGGCGCTGTTTTTCCGTCCCGGATTGTACGTCGTGCGCCGCGGAAAGGACGACAACCTAATCCATCACATATATGTTACCGAATCCCCCAGCGCCCTGGGCGTGACAACTTCGCTTCACGTAGAGGTGGGGCCCGCAAACCGAGGGGGTGGGGCTTGGGGCCAGGTCTCCGTCGCTCCGAAGCCCATAACTTTTGATCCGTAAGGAGTTACGCAGCCCACAGCAAAACGTTGGAAAGCTCTCCAAGAGGTCTACAACGGGGCAGCCATGCCCGCTTTGCTGGACCTTTTTTCGGAACACAAAATTGAACGTTTTCATCAGTTTCCGGACACTTTTCTTCTTTGGCGCTGTTTTTCTGTCCCGGATTGTACGTCGTGCGTAGCGGAAAGGACGACAACCTAATCCATCACATATATGTTACCGAATCCACCGGATCCCTAGGAGTGACAACTTCGCTTCAAGTAGAGGCTTGGCCCGCAAACCGAGGGCGTGGGGCTTGGGGCCAGGTCACCGTCACTCCGGAGCCCATAACTTTTGATCCGTAAGGAGTTATGCGGACCACAACATACCGTTGGAAAGCTCTCCGAGAGATCTACGACGGAGCTGCCAAGCCGGCTTTGCTGGGCCTTTTTTCGGATCCCAAAGTCGAACGTTTTCATCAGTTTCTGAACACTTTTCTTCTTTGGCGCTATTTTTTCGTCCCGGATCGTACGTCGTGCGTCGCGAAAAGGACGACAACCTAATCCATCACATATATGTTACCGAATCCCCCGGCGCCCTGGGCGTGACAACTTCGCTTCACGTAGAGGCTGGGCCCGCAAACCGAGGGCGTGGGGCTTGGGGCCAGTTCTCCGTCGCTCCGAAGCCCATAACTTTTGATCCGTAAGGAGTTACGCGGACCACAACATACCGTTGGAAAGCTCTCCGAGAGATCTAGGACGGGGCTGCCAAGCCCGCTTCGCTGGGCCTTTTTTCGGATCCCAAAGTCGAACGTTTTCATCAGTTTCCGAACACTTTTCTTCTTTGGCGCTATTTTTACGTCCCGGATCATACGTCGTGCGTCGCGAAAAGGACGACAACCTAATCCATCACATATATGTTACCGAATCCCCCGGCGCCCTGGGTGTGACAACATCGCTTCACGTAGAGGCTGGGCCCACAAACCGAGGGCGTGGGGCTTGGGGCCAGGTCTCCGTCGCTCCGGAGTCCATAACTTTTGATCCGTAAGGAGTTACGCGGCCCACAACATACCGTTGGAAAGCTCTCCGAGAGGTCTACGACGGGGCGGCCAGGCCCGCTTTGCTGGGCCTTTTTTTGGAACCCAAAATCGAACGTTTTCATCAGTTTCCGGACACTTTTCTTCTTTGGCGCTGTTTTTCCGTCCTGGATTGTACGTCTTCCGCCGGGGAAAGAACTACAACCTAATCCATCACATATATGTTACCAAATCCCCCGGCGCCCTGTGCGTGACAACTTCGCTTCATGTAGAGGCTGGGCTCGCAAACCGAGGGCGTGGGGCTTGGGGCCAGGTCTCCGTCGTTCCGGAGCCCATAACTTTTGATCCGTAAGGAGTTACGCGGCCCACAGCATACCGTTGGAAAGCTCTCCGAGAGATCTACGACGGGGCAGCCAAGCCCGCTTCGCTAGGCCTTTTTTCCGATCCCAAAGTCGAACGTTTTCATCAGTTTTCAGAGACTTTTCTTCTTTTACGCTGTTTTTTCGTCCCGGATCGTACGTCGTACGCCGCGAAAAGGACGACAACCTAATCCATCACATATATGTTACCGAATCCCCCGGCGCCCTGGGCGTGACAACTTCGCTTCACGTAGAGGCTGGGCCCACAAACCGAGGGCTTTGGGCTTGGGGCCAGGTCTCCGTCGCTCCGGAGCCCATAACTTTTGATCCGTAAGGAGTTACGCGGCCCACAGCATACCGTTGGAAAGCTCTCCGAGAGATCTACGGCGGGGCAGCAAAGCCCTTTTCGCTGGGCCTTTTTCGGAGCCCCAAATCGATCGTTTTCATCAATTTTTGGACACTTTTCTTCTATGGCGCTGTTTTTCCGTCCCGGATCGTACGTCGTGCGCCGCGAAAAGGACGACAACCTAATCCATCACATATATGTTATCGAATCCATCGGATCCCTGGGCGTCACAACTTCGCTTCACGTAGAGGCCGGGCCCGCAAACCGAGGGCGTGGGGCTTGGGGCCAAGTCTCCGTCGCTCCGGAGCCCATAACTTTTGATCCGTAAGGAGTTACGCAGCCCACAGCATACCGTTGGAAAGCTCTCCGAGAGGTCTACGACGGGGCTGCCAGGCCCGCTTTGCTGGGCCTTTTTTCGGAACCCAAAATCAAACGTTTTCATCAATTTTTGGACACTTTTCTTCTTTGGCGCTGTTTTTCCGTCCCGGATTGTACGTCGTGCGCAGCGGAAAGGACGACAACCTAATCCATCACACATATGTTACCGAATCCCCCGGCGCCCTGGGTGTGACAACTTCGCTTCACGTAGAGGTTGGGCCCGCAAACCGAGGGCGTGGGGCTTGGGGACAAGTCTCCGTCGCTCCGGAGCCCATAACTTTTGATCCGTAAGGAGTTACGCGGCCCACAGCATACCGTTGGAAAGCTCTCCGAGAGATCAACGACGGGGTAGCCAAGCCCGCTTCGCTGGGCCTTTTTTCGGATCCCAAAGTCAAACGTTTTCATCAGTTTCCGGACACTTTTCTTCTTTGGCACTATTTTTTCGTCCCGGATCGTACGTCATGCGCCGCGAAAAGGACAACTACCTAATCCATCACATATATGTTACCGAATCCCCTGGCGCCCTGGGCATGACAACTTCGCTTCACGTAGAGGCTGGTCCCGCAAACCGAGGGCGTGGGGCTTGGGGCCAGGTCTCCATCGCTCCGGAGCCCATAACTTTTGATCCGTAAGGAGTTACGCGGCCCACGGCATACCGTTGGAAAGCTCTCCGAGAGATCTACGACGGGGAAGCCAAGCCCACTTCGCTGGGCCTTTTTTCCGATCCCAAAGTCGAACGTTTTCATCAGTTTTCGGAGACTTTTCTTCTTTGGCACTGTTTTTTCATCCCGGATCGTACGTCGTGCGCCGCGAAAAGGACGACAACCTAATCCATCACATATATGTTACCGAATCCCCCAGCGCCCTGGGCGTGACAACTTCGCTTCACGTAGAGGCGGGGCCCGCAAACCGAGAGGGTGGGGCTTGGGGCCAGGTCTCCGTCGCTCTGGAGCCCATAACTTTTGATCCGTAAGGTGTTACGCAGCCCACAGCATACCATTGGAAAGCTCTCCGAGAGGTCTACGGCGGGGCAGTCAGGCAGGCTTCGCTGGACCTTTTTTCGGAACCCAAAATTGAACGTTTTCATCAGTTTTTGTACACATTTCTTATTTGGCGCTGTTTTTTCGTCGCGGATCGCACGTCGTGCGCCGCGAAAAGGACGACAACCTAATCCATCACATATATGTTACCGAATCCCCCAGCGCCCTGGGCGTGACAACTTCGCTTCACGTAGAGGCGGGGCCCGCAAACCGAGAGGGTGGGGCTTGGGGCCAGGTCTCCGTCGCTCCGGAGCCCATAACATTTGATCCGTAAGGAGTTACGCAACCCACAGCATACCGTTGGAAAGCTCTCAGAGAGGTGTACGACGGGGCGGCCAGGCCCGCTTTTCGGAACCCAAAATCGATCATTTTCATCAGTTTCCGGACACTTTTCTTCTTTGGCGCTGTTTTTCCGTCCCGGATTGTACGTCGTGCGCCGCGGAAAGGACGACAACCTAATCCATCACATATATGTTACCGAATCCCCCGGCGCCCTGGGCGTGACAACTTCGCTTCACGTAGAGGTTGGGCCCGCAAACCGAGGTGGTGGGGCTTTGGGCCAGGTCTCCGTCGCTCCGGAGCCCGTAACTTTTGATCCGTAAGGAGTTACGCGGCCCACAGCATACCGTTGGAAAGCTCTCCGAGAGATCTACGACGGGGCAGCCAAGCCCACTTCGCTGGGCCTTTTTTTCGATCCCAAAGTCGAATGTTTTCATCAGTTTTCGGAGACTTTTCTTCTTTGGCGCTGTTTTTTCATCCCGGATCTTACGTCGTGCGCCGCGAAAAGGACGACAACCTAATCCATCACATATATGTTACCGAATCCCCCAGCGCCCTGGGCGTGACAACTTCGCTTCACGTAGAGGCGGGGCCCGCAAACCGAGAGGGTGGGGCTTGGGGCCAGGTCTCCGTCGCTCTGGAGCCCATAACTTTTGATCCGTAATGTGTTACGCAGCCCACAGCATACCATTGGAAAACTCTCCGAGAGGTCTACGGCGGGGCAGTCAGGCAGGCTTTGCTGGACCTTTTTTCGGAACCCAAAATTGAACGTTTTCATCAGTTTCCGGACACTTTTCTTCTTTGGCGCTGTTTTTCCGTCCCGGATTGTACGTCGTGCGCCGCGGAAAGGACGACAACCTAATCCATCACATATATGTTACCGAATCCACCGGATCCCTAGGCGTGACAACTTCGCTTCACGTAGAGGCTGGGCCCGCAAACCGAGGGCGTGGCGCTTGGGGCCAGGTCTCCGTCGCTCCGGAGCCCATAACTTTTGATCCGTAAGGAGTTACGCGGCCCACAGCATACCGTTGGAAAGCTCTCCGAGAGATCTACAACGGGGCTGCCAAGCCTGCTTAACTGAGCCTTTTTTCGGATCTCAAAGTCGAACATTTTCATCAGTTTTCAGACACTTTTCTTCTTTGGCGATGTTTTTTCGTCCCGGATCGTACGTCGTGCGCTGCGGAAAGGACGACAACCTAATCCATCACATATATGTTACCGAATCCCCCGGCTCCCTGGGCGTGACAACTTCGCTTCACGTAGAGGCTGGGCCAGCAAACCGAGAGCGTGGGGCTTAGGGCCAGGTCTCCGTCACTCCGAAGCCCATAACTTTTGATCCGTAAGGAGTTACGCGGACCACAACATACCGTTGGAAGGCTCTCCGAGAGATCTACGACGGGGCAGCCAAGCCTGCTTTGCTGGGCCTTTTTTCGGAGCCCAAAGTCGAATGTTTTCATTAGTTTTCGGACACTTTTCTTCTTTGGCACTATTTTTCTGTCCCGGATTGTACGTCGTGCTCCGCGAAAAGGACGACAACCTAATCCATCACATATATGTTACCGAATCGCATGGCGCCCTGGGCGTGGCAACTTCGCTTCATGTAGAGGCTGGGCCCGCAAACCGAGGGCGTAGGGCTTGGGGCCAGGTCTCCGTCGCTCCGAAGCCCATAACTTTTGATCCGTAAGGAGTTACGCGGCTCACAGCATACTGTTGGAAATCTCTCCGAGAGATCTACGATGGGACAGTGAAGCCCGCTTTGCTGGGCCTTTTTTCGAAGCCCAAAATCGAACGTTTTCATTAGTTTTCGGACACTTTTCTTCATTGGCACTGTTTTTCCGTCCCGGATCGTACGTCATGCGCCGCGAAAGGACGACAACCTAATCCATCACATATATGTTACCGAATCCCCCGGTGCCCTGGGCGAGACAACCTCATTCACGTAGAGGCTGGGCCCACAAACCGAGGGCGTGGGGCTTGGGGCCAGGTCTCCGTGGCTCCGTAGCCCATAACTTCTGATCCGTAAGGAGTTACGCGGCCCACAGCATACCATTGGAAAGCTCTCCGAGAGATCTACGGCGTGGCAGCAAAGCCCTCTTCGCTGGGCCATTTTTCGGAGTCCAAAATTGATCCTTTTCATCAGTTTTCTGACACTTTTCTTATTTTGTGCTGTTTTTTCGTCCCGGATCGTACGTTGTGCGCCGCGAAAAGGACAACAACCTAATCCATCACATATATGTTACCGAATCCCCCGGCTCCCTGGGCATGACAACTTCGCTTCACGTAGAGGCCGGGCCCGCTACGCGAAGGCGTGGGGCTTGGGGCCAGGTCTCCGTCGCTCCGGAGCCCATAACTTTTGATCCGTAAGGAGTTACGCGGCCCACAGCATACCGTTGGAAAGCTCTCCTAGAGCTCTACGTTGCGGCTGTTAAGCCCGCTGTGTTGGGCCTCTTTTCGGAGCCCAAAATCGAACGTTTTCATCAGTTTTCAGAAACTTTTCTCCTTTTGCACTGTTTTTTCATCCCGGATCGTACATCGTGCGCCTCGAAAAGGACGACAACCTAATCCATCACATATATGTTACCGAATCCCCCGGCGCCCTGGGCGTGACAACTATGCTACACGTAGAGGCTGGGCCCGCAAACCGAGGGTGTGGGGCTTGGGACTAGGTCTCCGTCGTTCCGGAGCCCATAACTTTTGTTCCGTAAGGAGTTACGCTGCCCACAGCATACCGTTGGAAAGCTCTCCGAGAGATCTACGACGGGGCTGCCAAGCCTGCTTTGCTAGGCCTCTCTTCGGAGCCCAAAATCGAACATTTTCATCAGTTTTCGGACACTTTTCTTCTTTGGCGCTATTTTTCTGTCCCGGATTGTACGTCGTGCGCCGCGAAAAGGACGACAACCTAATCCATCACATATATGTTACCGAATCCACCGGCTCCCTGGGCGTGACAACTTGGCTTCACGTAGAGGCTTGGCCCACAAACCGAGGGCATGGGGCTTGGGGCCAGGTCTCCGTCGCTCCGGAGCCCATTACTTTGGATCCGTAAGGAGTTACGCGGCCCACAACATACCGTTGGAAAGCTCTCCGAGAGATCTACGACGGGGTAGCTAAGCTCACTTTGCTGGGCCTTTTTTCGGAGCCCAAAATCGAACGTTTTCATCAGTTTCCGGACACTTTTCTTCTTTTACGCTGTTTTTCCATCCCGGATTGTACGTCGTGCGCCGCGAAAAGTACGACAACCTAATCCATCACATATATGTTACCGAATCCCCCGGCGCCCTGGGCGTGACAACTTCGCTTCAGGTAGAGGCTGGGCCCACAAATCGAGGGCGTGGGGCTTGGGGCCAGGTCTCCGTCGCTCCGGAGCCCATAACTTTGGATTCGTAAGGAGTTACGCGGCCCACAACATACCGTTGGAAAGCTCTCCGAGAGATCTACGACGGGGCAGCAAAGCCCACTTCGCTGGGCCTTTTTTCGGAGCCCAAAATCGATCGTTTTCATCAGTTTTTGGACACTTTTCTTCTTTGGCTCTGTTTTTTCGTCCCGGATCGTACGTCGTGCGCCGCGAAAAGGACAACTATCTAATCCAACACATATATGTTACCGAATCCCCTGGCTCCCTGGGCGTGACAACTTCGCTTCACGTAGAGGCCAGACTCGAAAATCGAGGGCGTGGGGCTTGGGGCCAAGTGTCCGTCGCTCCGGAGCCCATAACTTTTGATCCGTAAGGAGTTACACAACCCACAGCATACCGTTGGAAAGCACGCCGAGAGGTCTACGACGGGGCGACCAGGCCCGCCTTTCTGGGCCTTTTTTCGGAACCCAAAATCGAACGTTTTCATCAGTTTCTGGACACTTTTCTTCTTTGGCGCTATTTTTTCATCCCGGATTGTACATCGTGCGCCGCGAAAGGGACGACAACCTAATCCATCACATATATGTTACCGAATCCCCCGGCGCCCTGGGCGTGACAACATCGCTTCTCGCAGAGGTTGGGCTCGCAAACCGAGGGGGTGGGGCTTGGGGCCAGGTCTCCGTCGCTCCGGAGCCCATAACTTTTGATCCGTAAGGAGTTATGCGGCCCACAGCATACCGTTGGAAAGCTCTCTGAGAGATCTACGACGGGGCAGCCAAGCCCGCTTTGCTGAACCTTTTTTCCGATCCCAAAGTCAAACGTTTTCATCAGTTTTCGGAGACTTTTCTTCTTTGGCGCTGTTTTTTCGTCCCGGATCGTACGTCGTGTGCCGCGAAAAGGACGACAACCTAGTCCATCACATATATGTTACCGAATCCCCCAGCGCCCTGGGCATGACAACTTCGCTTCACGTAGAGGCGGGGCCCGCAAACTGAGGGGGTGGGGCTTGGTGCCAGGTCTCCGTCGCTCCGGAACCCATAACTTTTGATCCGTAAGGAGTTACGCAGCCCAAAGCATACCGTTGGAAAGCTCTCCGAGAGGTCTACGACGGGGCAGCCAGGCCCGCTTTGCTGGACCTTTTTTCAGAACCCAAAATTGAACGTTTTCATCAGTTTCCGGACACTTTTCTTCTTTTGTGCTGTTTTTTCATCCCGGATCGTACGTTGTGCGCCGCGAAAAGGACAACAACCTAATCCATCACATATATGTTACGGAATCCACCGGATCCCTAGGCGTGACAACTTCGCTTCACGTAGAGGCTGGGCCCGCAAACCGAGGGCGTGTGGCTTGGGGCCAGGTCTCCGTCGCTCCGGAGCCCATAACTTTTGATCCGTAAGGAGTTACGCGGCCCACAGTATACCGTTGGAAAGCTCTTCGAGAGATCTACGACGGGGCTGCAAAGCCCGCTTCACTGGGCCTTTTTTCGGATCTCAAAGTCGAACGTTTTCACCAGTTTTCGGACACTTTTCTTCTTTGGTGCTATTTTTTCGTCCCGGATCGTACATCGTGCGCCGCAAAAAGGACGACAACCTAATCCATCACATATATGTTACCGAATCCCCCGGCTCCCTGGGCGTGACAACTTCGCTTCACGTAGAGGCTGGTCCAGCAAACCGAGAGCGTGGGGCTTGGGGCCAGGTCTCTGTCACTCCGGAGTCCATAACTTTTGATCCGTAAGGAGTTACGTGGACTACAACATACCGTTGGAAAGCTCTCTGAGAGATCTACGACGGGGCAGCCAAGCCCGCTTTGCTGGGCCTTTTTTCGTAGCGCAAAGTCGAATATTTTCATTAGTTTCCGGACACTTTTCTTCTTTGGCACTGTTTTTTCATCCCGGATCGTACGTCATGCGCCGCGAAAAGGACGACAACCTAATCCATCACATATATGTTACCGAATCACCCGGCGCCCTGGGCGTGGCAACTTCGCTTCATGTAGAGGCTGGGCTCGCAAACCGAGGGCTTAGGGCTTGGGGCCAGGTCTCCGTCGCTCCGGAGCCCATAACTTTTGATCCGTAAGGAGTTACGCGGCTCCCAGCATACCGTTGGAAAGCTCTCCGAGAGATCTACGAAGGGACAGTGAAGCCCGCTTTACTGTGCCTTTTTTCGGAGCCCAAAATCGAACGTTTTCATTAGTTTTCGGACACTTTTCTACATTGGCGCTGTTTTTCCGTCCCGGATCGTACGTCATGCGCCGCGAAAGGACGACAACCTAATCCATTACATATATGTTACCGAATCCCCCGGTGCCCTGGGCGAGACAACTTCGCTTCACGTAGAGGCTGGGCCCACAAACCGAGGGCGTGGGGCTTGGGGCCAGGTCTCCGTCGCTCCGGAGCCCATAACTTTTGATCCGTATAGAGTTACGCGGCCCACAACATACCATTGGAAAGCTCTCCGAGAGATCTACGGCGTGGCAGCAAAGCCCTCTTCGCTGGGCCTTTTTTCGGAGTCCAAAATCGATCCTTTTCATCAGTTTTCGGACACTTTTCTTCTTTGGCGCTGTTTTTCCGTCCCGGATCGTACGTAGTGCGCCGCGAAAAGGACGACAACCTAATCCATCACATATATGTTACCGAATCCCCCGGCTCCCTGGGCGTGACAACTTCGCTTCACGTAGAGGCCGGGCCAGCAAACCGAAGGCGTGGGGCTTGGGGCCAGGTCTCCGTCGCTCCGGAGCCCATAACTTTTGATCCGTAAGGAGTTACGCGACCCACAGCATACCGTTGGAAAGCTCTCCGAGAGATCTACGATGGGGTAGCCAAGCCCGCTTTGCTGGGCCTTTTTTCGGATCCCAAAGTTAAACGTTTTCATTAGTTTCCGGACACTTTTCTTCTTTGGCGCTGTTTTTTCGTCCCGGATCATACGTCGTGCGCCGCGAAAAGGACGACAACCTAATCCATCACATATATATTACCGAATCCCCCAGCTCCCTGGGCGTGACAACTTCGCTTCACGTAGAGGCCGGGCCCGCAAACCGAGGGCGTGGGGCTTGGGGCCAAGTCTCCGTCGCTCCGGAGCCCATAACTTTTGATCCGTAAGGAGTTACGCGGCTCACAGCATATCGTTAGAAAGCTCTCCTAGAGCTCTACGACGGGGCAGTTAGGCCCGCTATGCTAGGCCTCTTTTCGGAGCCCAAAATCGAACGTTTTCATCAGTTTTCGGACACTTTTTTTCTTTTGCGCTGGTTTTCCGTCCCGGATCATACGTCATGCGCCTCGAAAAGGACGACAACCTAATCCATCACAAATATGTTACCTAATACCCCGGTGCCCTGGGCGTGACAACTTCGCTTCACGTAGAGGCTGGGCTCGCAAACCGAGGGCGTAGGGCTTGGGGCCAGGTCTCCGTCGCTCCGGAGCCTATAACTTTTGATCTGTAAGGAGTTACGCTGCCCACAGCATACTGTTGGAAAGCACTCCGAGAGATCTACGACGGGACAGAGAAGCCTGCTTTGCTGGGCCTTTTTTCGGAGCCCAAAATCGAACGTTTTCATCAGTTTTCGGACACTTTCCTTCTTTGGTGATGTTTTTCCGTCCCTGATCGTACGTCGTACGCTGCGAAAAGGACGACAACCTAATCCATCACATATATGTTACCGAATCCCCCGGTGCCCTGGGCGTGAGAACTTCGCTTCACGTAGAGGCTGGGCCCGCAAACCGAGGTCGTGGGGCTTGGGGCCAGGTCTCCGTCGCTCCAGAGCCCATAACTTTTGATCCGTAAAGAGTTACGCTGCCCACAGTATACCGTTGGAAAGCTCTCCGAGAGGTCTATGACGGGGCAGCCAAGCCTGCTCTGCTGGGCCTCTTTTCGGAGCCAAAAATTGAACATTTTCATCAATTTTTGGACACTTTTCTTCTTTTGCGCTGTTTTCCCGTCCCGGATCATACGTCGTGTGTCGTGAAAAGGACGACAACCTAATCCATCACATATATGTTACCTAATACCCCAGTGCCCTGGGCGTGACAACTTCGCTTCACGTAGAGGCTGGGCCCGCAAACCGAGGGCGTGGAGCTTGGGGCCAGGTCTCCGTCGCTCCGGAGCCTATAACTTTTGATCTGTAAGGAGTTACGCTGCCCACAGCATACTGTTGGAAAGCACTCCGAGAGATCTACGACGGGACAGAGAAGCCTGCTTTGCTGGGCCTTTTTTCGGAGCCCAAAATCGAACGTTTTCATCAGTTTTCGGACACTTTCCTTCTTTGGTGATGTTTTTCCGTCCCTGATCGTACGTCGTACGCTATGAAAAGAACGACAACCTAATGCATCACATATATGTTACCGAATCCCCCGGCTCCCTGGGCGTGACAACTTCGCTTGACGTAGAGGGCGGGCCCGAAAACCGAGGGCGTGGGGCTTGGGGCCAGGTCTCTGTCGCTCCGGAGCCCATAACTTTTGATCCGTAAGGAGTTATGAGGCCCACAGTATACCGTTGTAAAGCTCTCCTAGAGCTCTACGATGGGACTGTTAAGCCCGCTACGCTGGGCCTCTTTTCGAAGACCAAAATCGAACGTTTTCATCAGTTTTCGGACACTTTTCTTCTTTTGCGTTGTTTTTCCATCCCGGATCGTACGTCGTGCGCCTCGAAAAGGACGACATCCTAATCCATCACATATATGTTACAGAACCCCCCGGCGCCCTGGGCATGACAACTTCGCTTCACTAGAGGCTGGGCCCGCAAACCGAGGGCGTGGGGCTTTGGCTAGTTCTCCGTCGCTCCGGAGCCCATAACTTTTGATCCGTAAGGAGTTACTTGGCCCACAGCATACCGTTGGAAAGCTTTCCGAGAGATCTACGACGGGGTAGCCAAGTTCGCTTTGCTGGGCCTTTTTTTGGATCCCAAAATCGAACGTTTTCATCAGTTTCTGGACACTTTTCTTCTTTTACGCTGTTTTTCCATCCCGGATCGTACGTCGTGCGTCGCGAAAAGGGCGACAACCTAATCCATCACATATATGTTACCAAACCTCCCGGCGCCTTGGGCGTGACAACTTTGCTTCACATAGAGGCTGGGCCCACAAACCGAGGACGTGGGGCTTGGGGCCACGTCTCCGTCGCTCCGGAGCCCATAACTTTTGATCCGTAAGGAGTTACGCGGCCCATAACATACCGTTGGAAAGCTCTCCGAGAGATCTACCGGGGTAGCAAAGTCCTCTTTGCTGGGCCTTTTTCCGGACACTTTTCTTCTTTGGCGCTGCTTTTCCGTCCTGGATCGTACGTCGTGCGCCGCGAAAAGGACGACAACCTAATCCATCACATATATGTTACCGAATTCCCAGGCGCCCTGGGCGTGACAACTTCGCTGCACGTAGAAGCTGGGACCGCAAACCGAGGGCGTGGGGCTTGGGGCCAGGTCTCCGTCGCAACGAAGCCCATAACTTTTGATCCGTAAGGAGTTACGCGGCCCACAGCATACCGTTGGAAAGCTCTCCGAGAGATGTACGACAGGGAAGCCAAGCCGCTTTTCTGGGCCTTTTTTTGGAGCCCAAAATCGAACGTTTTTATCATTTTCCATACACTTTTCTTCTTTGGCGCTGTTTTTCCGTCCCGGATCTTACGTCGTGTGCCGCGGAAAGGACGACAACGTAATCCATCACATATATGTTACCGAATCCCCCAGCTCCCTGGGCATGACAACTTCGCTTCACGTAGAGGCTGGGCCCACAAACCGAGGGCGTGGGGCTTGGGGCCAGGTCTCCGTCGCTCCGGAGCCCATAACTGTTGATCCGTAAGTAGTTACGCGGCCCACAGCATATCGTTAGAAAGCTCTCTGAGAGATCTACGACGGGACAGCCAGGCCCGCTTTGCTAGGCCTTTTTTCGGATACCAAAATAGAACGTTTTCATCAGTTTTCGGACACTTTTCTTCTTTGGCGCTGTTTTTTCGTCCTGGATCGTACGTCGTGCGCCGCGAAAAGGACGACAACCTAATCCATTACATATATGTTACCGAATCCCCCGGCTCCCTGGGCGTGACAACTTCGCTTCACGTAGAGGCTGGGCCCGCAAACTGTGGGCGTGGGGCTTGGGGCCAGGTCACCGTCACTCCGGAGCCCTTAACTTTTGATCCGTAAAGAGTTACGCGGCCCATAGCATACCGTTGGAAAGCTCTCCGAGAGCCCTACGACGGGGCAGCTAAGCACGCTACGCTAGGCCTCTTTTCGGAGCCCAAAATCGAACATTTTTATCAGTTTCCGAACGCTTTTCTTCTTTTGCGCTGTTTTTCCGTCCCGGATCGTACGTCGTACGCCGCGAAAAGGACGACAACCTAATCCATCACATATATGTTACCGAATCCCTCGGCGCCCTGCGCGTGACAACTTCGCTTCACGTATAGGCTGGGCCTACAAACCGAGGGCGTGGGGCTTGAGGCCAGGTCTCCGTCGCTCCGGAGCCCATAACTTTTGATCCGTAAGAAGTTACGTGGCCCACAGCATACCGTTGGAAAGCTCTCCAAGATATCTACGACAGGACAGTGAAGACCGCTTTGCTGGGCCTTTTTCGGAGCCCAAAATTGAATGTTTTCATCAGTTTCCGGACACTTTTCTTCTTTGGCGATGCTTTTCCGTCCTGGATCGTACGTCGTGCGCCGCGAAAAGGACGACAACCTAATCCAACACATATATGTTACCGAATCCCCCGGCGCCCTGGGCATGACAACTTTGCTTCACGCAGAGGCTGGGCCCGCAAACCTAGGGCGTGGGGCTTGGGGCCAGGTCTCCGTCGCTCCGGAGCCCATAACTTTTGAATCGTAAGGAGTTACGCGGCCCACAGCATACCGTTGGAAAGCACTCCGAGAGATCTATGACGGGGAAGCAAAGCCCGCTTTGCTGGGCCTCTTTTCGGAGACCAAAATCCAACGTTTTCATCAATTTCCAGACACTTTTCTTCATTGATGCTGTTTTTCCGTCCCGGATCGTACGTCGTGCGCCGTGAAAAGGACGACAACCTATTCCATCACATATATGTTACCGAATCCCCCAGCTCCCTGGGCGTAACAACTTCGCTTCACGTAGAGGCTAGGCCCGCAAACCGAGGGCGTGGGGCTTGGGGCCAGGTCTCCGTCACTCCGAAACCCATAACTTTAGATCCGTAAGGAGTTACGCGGCCCACAGTATACCGTTGGAAAGCTCTCCGAGAGATCTACGACGAGGAAGTGAAGCCCACTCTGCTGGGCCTTTTTTCGGAGCCCAAAATCGAACCTTTTCATCAGTTTCCAGACTCTTTTCATCTTTGACGCTGTTTTTCTGTCCCGGATCGTACGTCGTGCGCCGCGAAAAGGACGACAACCTAAACCACCACATATATGTTACCGAATCACCCGGCTCCCTGGGCATGACAACTTCGCTTCACGTAGAAGCTGGGCCTGCAAACCAAGGCCGTGGGGCTTAGGGCCAGGTCTCCGTCGCTCCGGTGCCCATAACTTTTGATCCGTAAGGAGTTACGCGGCCCACAGCATACCGTTGGAAAGCACTCTGAGAGATCTACGGCGGGCCAGCAAATCCCTCTTCGCTGGACCTTTTTCGGAGCCCAAAATTGATCATTTTTATCAGTTTTCAGACACTTTTCTTCGTTGGCGCTATTTTTTCGTCCCGGATCGTACGTCGTGCGCCGCGAAAAGAATGACAACCTAATCCATCACATATATGTTACCGAATCCCCCGGTACCCTGGGCGTGACAACTTCGCTACACGTAGAGGCCGGGCCCGCAAACAGAGGGCGTGGGGCTTGGGGCCAGGTCTCCGTCGCTCCGGAGCCCATAACTTTTGATCCGTAAAGAGTTACGCGGCCCACAGTATACCGTTGGAAAGCTCTCCTAGACCTCTACGACGGGGCAGTTAAGCCCGCTACGCTGGCCCTCTTTTCGGAGCCCAAAATTGAACGTTTTCATCAGTTTTTGGACACTTTTCTTCTTTTGCACTATTTTTCCATCCCGGATCGTACGTCGTGCGCCTCGAAAAGGACGACACCCTAATCCATCACATATATGTTACCGAACCCCCCGGCGCCCTGGGCGTGACAACTTCGCTTCATGTAGAGGCTGGGCCCGCAAACCGAGGGCGTGGGGCTTGGGGCCAAGTCTCCGTCGCTCTAGAGCCCATAACTTTTGATCCGTAAGGAGTTACGCGGCCCACAGCATACCGTTGGAAAGCTCTCCGAGAGATCTACGACGGAGTAGCCAAGCTCGCTTTGCTGGGCCTTTTTTTGAAGCCCAAAATTGAACGTTTTCATCAGTTTTCGGACACTTTTCTTCTTTTACGCTGTTTTTCCATCCCAGATCGTACGTCGTGCGCCGCGAAAAGGGCGACAACCTAATCCATCACATATATGTTACCGAACCCCCCAGCACCCTGAGCGTGACAACTTCGCTTCACGTAGAGGCTGGGCCCGTAAACCGAGGGCGTGGGGCTTGGGGCCAGGTCTCCGTCGCTCCGGAGCCCATAACTTTTGATCCGTAAGGAGTTACGCGACCCACAGCATACCGTTGGAAAGCTCTCCGAGAGATCTACGACGGGGCAGCAAAGTCCTCTTCGCTGGGCCTTTTTTCGGACACTTTTCTTCTTTGGCGCTGCTTTTCTGTCCCGGATCGTACGTCGTGCTCTGCGAAAAGGACGACAACCTAATCCATCACATATATGTTACCGAATCCCCAGGCGCCTTGGGCGTGACAACTTCGCTTCACGTAGAGGCTGGGCACACAAACCGAGGGCGTGGGGCTTGGGGCCAGGTCTCCGTCGCTCCGAAGCCCATAACTTTTGATCCGTAAGGAGTTACGCGGCCCACAGCAACCGTTGGAAAGCTCTCCGAGTGATCTACGGCGGGGCAGCAAATCCCTCTTCACTATACATTTTTTCGGAGCCCAAAATTGATCATTTTCATCAATTTTCGGACACTTTTCTTCTTTGGCGCTGTTTTTCCGTCCCGGATCGTACGTCGTGCTCCGCGAAAAGAACGACAACCTAATCCATCACATATATGTTACCGAATCCCCCGGCACCCTGGGCGTGACAACTTCGCTTCACGTAGAGGCCGGGCCCGCAAACAGAGGGCGTGGGGCTTGGGGCCAGGTCTCCGTCGCTCCGGAGCCCATAACTTTTGATCCGTAAAGAGTTACGCGGCCCACAGTATACCGTTGGAAAGCTCTCCTAGACCTCTACGACGGGGCAGTTAAGCCCGCTACGCTGGGCCTCTTTTCGGAGCCCAAAATCGAACGTTTTCATCAGTTTTCGGACACTTTTCTTCTTTTACGCTGTTTTTCTATCCCAGATCGTACGTCGTGTCCCGCGAAAAGGACGACCACCTAGTCCATCACATATATGTTACCGAACCCCCCAGCACCCTGGGCATAACAATTTCGCTTCACGTAGAGGCTGGGCCCACAAACCGAGGACGTGGGGCTTGGGGCCAGGTCTCCGTCATTCCGGA